>CAUYUJ010016393.1:505006-560006 GCA_963575745.1 Prorocentrum cordatum | reverse complement strand
AAAACACGAAAATATTGACAAATATGGGGAATCCTGTTGTTTGTGTGTATTTAGTTGTGTGTCCCAGGGCCCCTTTATCCTTGCCAGCCCTCCTCGGCACCAGGGTCGTGCTGCCGCGGGGCGTCTGGTAGAGTTGTCACCTCACGGCGCACTTGCCGTGGTGGCCTCTCGCGCACAGCAAGGCACAGCGCTGTTCGTAGCGGCGCGTTGGGTGTCAAAGTTCTGTAAAAATGGCCCGTATGGTGCCATCGCAGGCGTTTGCCTGCGCGTTCGTAGCCTCTTGGGGCCGTGTGGGGCCGTGTGGGGGCCTCTGTGTGGGCCTCGTGGAGGCTTCGCAGGGCGCGTTTCGATTCCTCCGATTCGATTCGATTCGATTTCGATGCTTTCCGATTCCGATTCGATTCGATCTGGGATTCCGATTCGAGTTCCGATCTCTTATTGGAGGCATACTAGCCTGCCGATTCCTGCCGATCCGACTTTTCCCGACTCAACTGCCGATTTCCGACGATCCGATTCATGTCGATCGCCGATCCGACTTGTCGATCCGATCCTGGGCTCTCCTGGCTTCGTAGGGCCTCCAGGGGGCCTCCTGGGCTCTCTTGGGGGCCTCTTTTGCAGGAAGGCTGGAATTGGTGGTTCGTGCTTCCCCTCTTGGACATCTCTTGGGGCCGTCTTGGGATCCTCTTGGGCGATCTTGAGCGCCTCTGGGGCCGTTTTGGGGGCCGGACCGTCTTGGGGCCCTCTTGGGGGCCTGTCGGGCCGTCTTGGGGCGGTCTTGGGTGCTTCTTTGGGCCATCTTTGAGCGTCGAAATCCCCGAAAACGCGAGAACGCGAACAAGATATAAAAACACAACTCAATGATTTGTGCTTTGGGGGGGCCATCTTTGGAGTCCTCTCGGAGCGCTCGGGGCTTCTCAGGCGCCTCTAGGGCCGTCTTGGGGCCATCTTGGGCGTCTTGGAGCGCTCTCGGGACGTGATTCGGATTCGCAGGCTCTTTCGGATGGAGCTGCCGTGAGATTCCTTGGGCCGCTCTGGTGCGATCTGAGTGTCGTCCCTCTCTTTTTGTCCCCCCTTTTTTGCCTCCTGTCTCCGCTCGTGCATGCTTCCTCGTTTGTCCATTCACCGCAGCCGTTGGCACGAAGCCGGCATCTTCTGAACGAGTGCCCGTGCGCTGATAAAACAACGAGTGCGCAGACTTCTGCTGCGTTGCCTTGCGATTGTCTATTCATCTTTGCTTGGGAGTTCTGGCACTCTTGAGCCGAACTTGCCGGGAGTCGGCCGACGTATTCTTCGTCTGGGGACGCCCAGGGGCCGCCCCGCGCCCTCGAAGCAGAATCTACGTGTCCAGTTGCCGGAGATCTCAGCACGCTTCTGGCCCGCTGGGCCGGCGAATTTCCGCACGGCGTTGACGTTGACCTCTGTTTCGCGCGCCTTGAGCTGGCAAGCAGAGTTGTCGCAGTTTCGCATGTACCCAGAAGCCCTCCGGTCCCTGACCAACCATCAAAAAATATTGGCCCATCCCGCCACCGTGCCCGGATGGTGGGCCCAGAGCCCCGTGAACACGGATACATAAAACAGTATCTTGGAGTGCTTGCCGGCGGACGTGCGAGCACTGGCGCATTTCAAACCACAACCCAACCTCAAGGAGGGCCAGGAACCTGAAGCAGCAGAAGCTCACCCTCCTCCCCCCCCCCGAAAAACAGTGCGCGCGAAAGCGTGGGACCCATCGGCCGAGTCTTGGGCCGACGGGGCAGTGCGACGAGCCCACTGGGGGGGGGGGCGATGGGCACGGTACGGAAGGATGACCAGGAGGATGGGGGGGGGGAAGAAGGGTTTACCCTGCGTGCTTGGTCTGCCAGTTCTGCGTCCCTCGTCGCCACGGCAGGGGATAATCGGTCTTGTGAGAGGGAGCAGTAATTCGTTATACCACCTTCGTTGTATCAGTGACAGGCACGAGTTGGGACAGGCACCAGGAGGGGGGGGGGAGAAGAAGGGGTATCCTGCGTTCTTGGTTTGCCAGTTCTGCGTCCCTCGTCGCCACGGCAGGATTCGACTTGAAACCCGGGCCAGCCCACGAGAGGTCCAGGGGTCGAGGTTCACGGCCCACCCCACGCTTGGAAATTGAATGATCCCGGAGTCTTCGTTACGAGTTCGACCTTCGCATTGAAGTTGTCACATCAGTCCTCGATCCTCCCCCCCGGCCTCCCCAGGATACTGCGCGCACCTCCGACCGCCCCACCGCGCGCTGCAGCGGACACGGCTCGAATGACGGGCGGTGTCCGATTTTCATCGCCCGGGCCAGCGCCCTCCTGCCGACCCCCACTTGGGCAGAGCAGGCCGAGGACGAGGAGGCGGATGGTGACCTCCGCGAGCCGCAAAATATTCACGTCGGACAGCCCCAGGGTGCAAAGCTGCCCCAAGGGAGACCCCGTATTCCGCAATGGGAAAATTCAAGACGTTGGATATATGGGGGGAGGAGGGCGATCTTGGCCTCCCCGCGTCGTGCAAAACATGACCACGGATGGTTTTGCAAGTTTGGGGCTCTAGGGGGCCGCTTTCGGGCCCCGGTGCCGTCAACAAAAACCTGAGATGAAACGGCGGTCATTGAAAATGGTCCACTTTGGCTTGCTTTTGAAAAAGCGCACGAGGTCATAATGTCTAGGGATGAGGCGCCGTCGTCTTCTGAGGTATCGGTGCTTATTTGGCTTCTGGAGGCTTCCAGAGGCCTGTTGGATCTTTCGCGAAACATTCCCAGGGTCTCCTGGTGGGTCAGACCTGCCGACCCCAACTGGAAGCAACGGGTGGAGGTATGGTCGCTCTCCTCCAGGGTCGAAGTTCGAGTTGTGCCCGTGCTTCTGACTTTCGGTGCCTCCAGCCCAGGCGCCGCCGCAGACCACGCGCCGCTCGGGGGGGGGTCGAAGATCGACGTCCGAGGTCCGAGGTGCTCCTTTTCCTCCCTCCCTCCCACCCCCCTCCCTCCTCTCTCCTCCTTCTCCGTCCTCCCCTCTCCCTCCTGGCGAAGGTCGAGGCTCTAGGCTCTAGGTTCGAGGAGCTCCTCCCTCCTCCCTCCTCCCCCCCCCCTGCCCCCTCCTGCCGCAGCAGAGCGCCATGCCCTCGCCACCTCCCGCAGCGGTGTCCCTGGGCCTGCTCCAAGCTCGGCGGGGCGCCAGGCGCCCCGCGCCGGGGCCTCTGAGCCCCGAGTCCGGCAGCTGCTCCTGGAATGTCCAGCCCCTTGGGGGCCCTCCCGGGCGTCCGATGTCTTGAGTTTTTGCAAGGCGGGGTCCCTGGAAAGCCCAGCGCTTCCCAAGGCCGGCTTTTCGTCCTGAGTCTGAGTTGACGATCACGGGGCGTGGTGAGGGCTCAAATGGGCTCCCAGAGGCCGAAGACAGCGAAACAATTCCTATCATATTTATTGAAGGCGTAGGAAGTCTGGGTTCCACCCGAAGTACAGGAGTTATATCGTCTTACAGTCTACCTCTTCCCCCACCACCTCCTTCTCCTCCCCCCACCCCCCTCCTGTGCCTCGTCCTCCTGCTCCTCGTCCTCCTCCTCCTCCTCCTCCTCCTCCTCCTCCTCCTCCTCCTCTTCCTCATCCTCCCTCGTCCGCCTTACTTCTCCTCACTTCTCTTCCTCCCCCTCCTCCTCCTGCTCCTCCTCCTCCTCCCGCTGCTCCTCCTCCTCCTGCTCCTCCTCGTCCTCATCCGCCTCCTCCTGCTCCTAGCCCTCCATTCTCCCCAGACACCTGACGTTGTGTTTTTTTCACGACCGGCGCCCCAAGAGGTCTGGACCCCTTCTGGGGGATACTTGTTCTAGCCAGAGGGTTTGGTTGACGGCCCTCGGGCCCGACAAGGGCTGGCCCAGAGATTGAAGATTGCCAAACACTGTCTGCCGTACTTGTGTCTTCCAGGATGCGAGATCGGAGTCCTCCGGTTCCGCTTCCCTCCTCCTTCCTGCTCAGGGGGTGCCCAACTGGGTTTCAACATTACGGGCAAATCAGGAGGCTTGGCCGACCAACTTGGTCCCAACCGCTTCCCTCGGAAAGGGGGTTCAACGCTGGGGTTCGGCCCCAACCCCTCTGTGCTTGACTTGCGAACGACGATCAATGGAGAGGAAGCATGTTGCCAAATAATTTCCAGATGTCTGGAATATGTTCAAACATGTCGTAAAAACACGTTTCAAACACATGTAGAATTCAATGATAGGATGGTTTGGGTGTCCACTGTCATGGCATCCGCACTGCTTGACCCCCCTGTGGAGCCACCCAGTCCCCGGGCGCGTGGAGCGGCGGGGAGGTCGCCACGCGAAGCCTCCCCCCCCCGCGGGGGCCCGCGGATGTCTCTTCGGCTCTAGATTCCGATACTTCATACCTCTCGGCGGCGGCCCCTCGCGGCTCTCTGCCGGACTGCCGCGCCGCCGCTTCCCCAGGTCGAGCAGTGGCGAAGTGTCCTGGCGTGCCTATAGGCCTACCAAGCGTGTTCTAAGAACCTGTTCTAAGAACCTCTCGTGGCTCCCACGAAAAATTGTATTGGAACATGTCTGGCTGCGACTGCCTTGTTTTAACACATCGGGTTAAGAACACAGCTGTTGCTCTTAGAACATGTTTGGGTTCCAAGAACAGCTCGGTTCTAAGGCCATTTCGTGGTAGGACTACTAAAGGAATGCCGGGACGGTCGGTCCCTGCTCCACCAGGGGCGGGGGGCCCCCGCGGCGGGGAGGAGGAGGAGGAGGAGGACGAGGACGAGGACGAGGACGAGGAGGAGGAGGAGGAAGAGGACGAGGAGGAGGAGGATCGATGTTCTTGGGCGTCTTCGTATACTTTCTGAGTTTCCCGTCGGTCTTGGACGTTGTCCAGCCTCGGGGTGCCTTCCTGCGGCCGCGTCTCACCGAGATCGCTCAGGGGACGCCCGAATCGTTCCGAACGGCCGCCTGAGACCCGAGTCATGACCCGAAAACCAGACATCCAAAGTTTTGTACAAATCAAGGCGGTTTCGATTCGCCGTTTTGAGCTCCCAGGGGGCACCCACCGGGATCCCGGCAGTCCAAAAACGGCTCAGGGTGACTAGCCAGTCCTAGCGAAGAGCTTCGGACCTCTGGGGAGCCATGTTGCGAACGAAACACGTACGTACTACGGTCGGAGGTTGGGGATCGGTTTGTTTGACAAGTTTGCGAGCTGCACATCCACCATCTTGAGAAAATCAAGGCGGCGTTGCTTCGCCGTTTCCTGCCTGAGGGGGGCCCTCACCCTGCCTTGGGACCGTCAAACGACAACTCGGGATGAATCGCCAGCCTTAGGGAAAAAGTCGGAACTTCCAGGGCCGCCTTACTGAAAAAGTCGAATGCCTGGAACGCGCTTCTTGCGCGCCGAAGCTGGACAGACTTCGAAAGATTTGCCCAATGCTGGACCCCAGGGCTGGGTCCAGGGATAGGGCCTCGATGGAACTTCGTGGGAGCGCCTCGAGGATCGAGGCCGGAGAATCGGGATGTTTGCGAGGGTGTCTTGGTTTTGTTGACGTCCCGAGGCTTGCGTCGAGGTCTCTGGGTGCTCCTGCGAAGGATTTCGGGGACTCCCGGAGAACTCTGGAGGCTCCTTGAGACCTCTGGGCTTGTACGTGTATATATCTCTAGGGCGAGGAAGAGGGAGAGAGAGGACAGTAGGGGGGAGGTGGAGAAGGAGGAGTAGGAGCACGACCTAGAAACATCCGACCTCTCGATATTTTCACAGCGCGGCTTCCAAGAGGTCTGGGTCCCTTCCCCAGACGGGTTTTTCATCTCGAGTCGTTCTGTGATGGCGAGGGCCCCTGGAGGCTGTTGTTCTGTTTTTTGTGTCTGTCTGTCTGTCTGTACGTCTGTTCTGTTCTGTCTGTCTGTTCTGTTATGTTCTGTTCTGTTCTGTTCTGTTCTGTCTGTTTGTCTGTCTTTCTGTCTGTCTGTCTGTCTGTCTGTCTGTCTGTCTGTCTGTCTGTCTGTCTGTCTGTCTGTCTGTCTGTCTGTCTGCGTCTCTGTGTGTGTGCGCGTGCGTGCGGGCGCGTGCGTGCGTGCGTGTGCCGGCGCGCGGGCGTGCATGGACGTGTGCGTGTGCATGTGCGTGTGCGTGTTCGTGTGCGTGAGTGTGTGTGTGTGTGCGTGAGAGAGTGTGTGTGTGTGTGTGTCCGTCTGTGTGTGTATGTATGTGTGTGCTGGTCGTTTTCTGTTCAAGCGTAATTGTTTTTTGACGACTCGAAAAGACTAGACAGCGAGAGCGGCTGAGGGAACGCGGCGTGACGGAGTGGGGGGAGGAAGAGAGAGGAAGCGGGAGGACAGGGGTAGAGAGGAGGGGAGGGGAACGGGGCAGGAGGAGGGGTGGGGCAGGGGGGGCAACAGGGGAGGATGAGGTGCGTAGAGGAGAAGGGGGAAGCAGGCGGAGCCTGAAATAGATCAGGACGGCAGATTCTTTCACCGTTGTGGGCCTGTGGAGGCCGTCCCCAGTGCCCCGTACCGTCGAACACATAAAATCTACCGGAAGGGGCCGAGACGTCGGAGGGCCCCACGTCACGAAATCGCGGCTTCTGATATGAGAGTTATCGTTTGCTTCGCTCTGCCACTTCGATCCGATCAAGACATCACGAATGGTCCTCAGGGTCACCGCATTCCCGAGATGTTCTTCTATGGGTGAGTGTGATTATGACGTTTCTTCTGCATTTGGTGCACTCTTGTTTGTCGGTGCGCGTACTACTAGTAGTTTGCTTGCGCTGTGTGTTTTCACTTCTTTCCCAAACAGTGCTTGCACTCAGGGGTCCTTTCGTCTGTTATAAAGAATTGGGCCCGTCTGTCTGGCGGCTATGAAGACGCCGAGGCCGCCTCGTCGCCGCCCGTCGTCTAGGCCTGTCTGTCGGCTTGGCAGCCGGGTATCCGCCGTCGCCGCATCGTCGCCGCCCGCCATCTGGGCCGGTCTGTCGGTCGCCGCGCTTGTTGCCGCCGTCTGCGGCCCGTCGCCGCCTCGTCGCCACCCGTCGTCTGGGCCTGTCTGTCTGTCGGTCGCCGCGCTTGTTGCCACAGTCGCCGCCCCGTCGCCGCCCCACATAGATTGCAAAGCATAGATCGCACAACAATATTGCATGACACAATGCACCACACAGATTGCGCACCATAACTATAGATCGCACAACACATATTGCAACACATTTATTGCACCACAGAGATTGCACCTCCTAGATTGTTCCACCTATTCTGCACACCATCGATTCTACACCATGGATCGCACAACCTAGATAGAGTGCACACCATCTGCTGCACAACATCGATTGCACCACGTTGAATTGTTCGCATCGGTTGCAAAATCTAGGTCGCACCATGTAGCGTGCACACCATGTATTGCACACTGGATACTGCACAACATAGACTGCACCACATACATTGCGCCACACATACTTATCCGCGCGCATAATCACACATAGATGCATACATACGTCCACACATACATACATATATACATACACACATGCATACATGCATACATACAAACATACACACACACATACGAACATACATACATACATACACACATACATTCATACATATACATGTACATAGACATATACATAGACATATACATATACATATACATATATATATACACGTACATATACGTGTACATATACCTATACATATACATATACATATACATATACATATACGTATGCGTATACGTATACATGTACATATACATATACATATACATATACATACAACTATACATATGCATATACATATATATATAAACATATACATATACATATACATATACATATACATATACATATACATATACACATACGTATACATATACATATACATATACATATACATATACATATACATATACATATACATGTACACATACATATACATATACATACATACATACACACATACATACATACACACATGCATATATACATACATATATACATGAATACGTACTTACACACAAACATACATGCATGCATACACACATGTATACTGCACACCAGGTATCAACTATTGTACCGCATAGGTCGCACCATTTTTGCTGCGCAACATGAATGCCATCACATGGACTGTACAACACCTATTGCACATTATAGGTTGCACCACCTATGTTGCTAGAAGCTTACTGGTTGGGTCCACCCTGACTTGAAGGTTTTTAACGCGACCCGAGATGTGCCCAACCTACTCCAGGCTTGCCGGATATTGTTATTACGAGCGCTACATGCAAAGCAACACGTTGCTTGATATGCACGATCCACGCGCCCTCATGTCCGCCGTACCTCCCTGGAGCTCACGGACGTGGCGACAGCTGCGCAGTCCGTAGCCTTACAGGGGGCCGCGAGTTCTCGACTGGATGCGCGTTGCCCTGGACTCCGCTGGACTTCCCAGGAGCACACGCGGGTGGAGACACTTGCGCAGTTCGCAGCATCCCAAGGAGCAGCGAAGTCTCAAGTGGGTGCGCGTGGCCCCCGACCCAGCTGGACATCCCAGGAGCCCACGAAAGTGACGGCAGTTGCGCAGTACGCAGCCACCCAGGGAGCTGCGAGGTCTCGGCTGGGTGCGCGTACTCCCCTACTCCGCCGTGCCTCCCAGGAGCCCGCGCAGGTGGAGACTGTTGCGCAGTACGCAGCCACCTAGGGAGCCGCGACGTCTCGTCTGGATGCGCGGACTCCCCTACTCCGCCGTGCCTCCCAGGAGCCCACGCAGATGGAGACTGTTGCGCAGTACGCAGCCACCTAGGGAGCTGCGAGTTCTCGGCTGGATGCGCGTACTCATCGACTCCGCCATACATTCCAGAAGCACACGAACGTGGCGACAGTTGTCCAGTTCGCAGCCACGCAAGGAGCTGCGAGGTCTCGGCTGGATGCGCGTACTCCCCTACTCTGCCGTGCCTCCCAGGAGCCCACGGAAATAGCTACAGTTGCGCAGTTCGCAGCCACCTAGGGAGCCGCGAGGTCTCGGCTGAATGCGCGGACTCCCCTACTCCGCCGTGCCTCCCAGGAGCCCACGAAAGTTGCGCAGTTGCGCAGTTCGCAGCCTCCCAAGGGGCCGGGAACAGCGCAGGAGGGGGGGGGGTGAAAGAAAGGGAGGCTTGGATACCACAGTGCTCTCATCAGAACGAGATCCCAACACAGGAGGGTTGAGAAATATCATTGGATGGGTGTGGTGAGGTTTCGCCTGGGGAGCGGCCGTGGGTGCCTCCGTCGTGCCTCCCAGGAGCCCACGGACGTGGCGACAGTTGCGCAGTTCGCAGCCTCCCAAGGAGCCGCGAGGTCTCGGCTGGATGCACGTGCTCACCTGCTCCGTCGTGCCTCCCATGAGCCCACGAAAGTCGCGACAGTTGCGCAGTTCGCAGCCACTCCGGGATCCGCGCGGTCTCGGTCGGATGCCCGTGCTCCTTCATTCCGCCGTGCTTCCGAGGCGCCCACGAGAGTGGCGACAGTTGCGTAGACCGCAGCCACCCAGGGAGACTCGAGGTCTCGGCTGGATGCGCGTACTTCCCTACTCCGCCGTGCCTCCCATTAGCACACGGGTTTGGCGACAGTTGCGCAGTTCGCAGCCACCCAGGAAGCCGCGAGGTTTCGGCTGGATGCGCGTACCCCCGTACTCCGCCGTGTCTTTGGAGCCCACGAGCGTCGCGACAGTTGCGCAGTTCGCAGCCACCCAGGGAGCCGCGAGGTGTCTCGGCGGGATGCGCGTACCCCCGTACTCCGCCGTGCTTCCCAAGATCCCACAAAAAGTGGCGACAGTTGCGCAGTTCGCAGCCACCCAGGGGGCTGTGAGGTCTCGGCTGGATGCGCGGCGGACTCCCCTACGCCGCCGTGCCTCCCAGGAGCCCACAAAAGTTGCGACGGTTGCGCAGTTTGCAGCCTCCCAAAGAGCCGGGAGCAGCGCAGGAGGGGGGGAGGCGCAAGAGAGGGAGGAGTGGATACCATTGTGCTCTTACCAGAACGAGATCCCAACACAGGAGGGTTGGGAAAGATAGTTGGATGGGTGTGGTGAGGTTTCGCCTCCGAGCGGCCGTGGGCGCCTTGCGGACGCGCTGGGCGGACGTGGCGAGGTTTCGCCGAGTGGGCGGTCCCAGGAGGCTCGTGTGCACCACAGCTTACGTTGCCCAAGTCACATAGCTTGCACCAAGCTGCTTCCACCACATAACCACATAGGCTGCATCACAGGCATTGCATCACAGGCATTGCATCACATATCTTACATCACTCTGCTGACACAACCTAGCTTGTACCACGCAGTTCCCACCATATGGCGTGCACATCATGGCGGGCACATCCACCCTACAAGAACTCACCGTTTGGGGTACTTGTTGGCAAGCATTTGTTTGTTATGCTACGTGCAAGATGTATGCACAAGTCAGGGAAACGCAAGACTCGGGTAAGCCGGACCTCCGGTTTGCCGACGTTTTTTGACGAGCGCGTCATGGATTTGACGGCCCAGTGTTCGTGGGATGTTTGCAGCGGGAGTTCGCGTCAAATTTCAGATTGGGTCTCGTGATTTTAATGATGACCCCGTCAGGCCAACCCGAGTCCCCCGTACCCGAGTCTTACGTCTCCCCCCAAAAGGGTAGGTGGGTACATATTGCCCATTGACATTTTTCTATTAGTGTTGGCGCATCCACGTATCACCTCGCTCCGCTTCTCTCTTTCGCTCTTTTCTCTGTGTCTACATGTCCCTCCTCTCCCTCTTTATATGCTTCTCTCTCTTTCTCTTTCGGTATCGCCTCTTGAGGACGCATTCATTAATGCCTGATGGTGGTATACGGCGCATTGGCCGATACTCCGTAGTGGATCTGGAAGGCTTTCCAGCATTCCCTCGCAAAGTGAGCGTGCGAAGAAGGAGAGGTGAGAGCGGTGGGTCGGCGATGATCCACTGCACATGTTTCCAACGATGGGGGCTGACAGAGTGTGAGAGAGAGAGAGAGACATAACGAAAGAAACAGAGCAAGAGAGAGAGAGAGAGAGAAAAGGATCGGGCAGCTTTGCATGTTTCCATGCTGGGAAGTTTGTAGTTTTACACATATATGTGATTATAGAAAATATAATCAGACTGTCCTGGAGGATCCAGGAAATCCTGCAGCCCTTTGTTGCTCGAGAAAAAGAGCGACCCTCACCTCCCCCCTTTCTCCGCGAGGGGGGTGGGTGCGCGTGCATGGTAGCGGAGCTCGCTTGAGGTTCGCGGGCCGCTCCGCACCCAGGCGAGCTCCAGGAGCCCCTCGAGAGGGCCCAGCGGCGCGACGCCGCGGGTCCAGCGGCCAGCGGGACGATCCACGCGGCCGCCGAACGAAGGACCCCTTGCGGGTCAGAGCTGCGGTCAGACCCGCGCTCTGGCAGCGGAGGCCAGCCAGCCAGCAAGGGCAAGGGCAAGGCCACGCTGAAGGCCAAGAAGCCGAATAAGCGAGGAGGCAGAGCGGCGGACACGCGTCAGCACCGCCAGCTCCGAGGGAGCGCCTTTAGGAAGCTTGCGGCGTGCGGCAGCGCGGCGAAGCTCACTCAGGAGGAGCGAGCAGCGGTGAAGAGGCAGCTGGCGAGCGACATCGAGAGGCTAGAGAAGCGTGTCATTGACGTGCTCGACGACCAAGATGGAGCAGCAGCTGCAGCAACTGGTCGATCAAGTTCAGAGGCTGACGACGGAGAGTCAGAACATGAGGCAGGAGCTTCAGAACAGGGACGTGGCGATCGCAGAGATGAGAGGACAGCTTCAAGGTCAGCAGCAGGCTCAGCAGCAGGCTCAGCAGCAGCGGGTAGCCCCGCGCGGCGAGATGATGGATCCGAAGATCCTTCACAAGGTGAAGCCGTTCGACGGCCAAAGGTCGAGCTGGAAGACGTTCAGCTTCCAGTACAGAGCGTACCTGATCGCCCAGGATCGGAGGTACCGAGATCTTCTGGAAAGGTGCGAGGACGGAGCCCAGGAGGTGGACAACGTCAACCTGGACCCGCAGGAGGAAGAACTCAGCACGCAGTTGTACTACGGCCTGGTCCTGGCCATGCCCGAGGACTCGGTGGGCGAGCTGATCGTGAGGAACAGCCCAGTAGGAGAAGGAGCCGAGTGCTGGAGGAAGCTTCAGAAGGAGTACAACCCGAGCGAGGCAGGCAACGTGCTGGCGATGTGGACCAAGCTCACGGACACGAAGTTCGACGCCAAGGAAGACGTGATGGTGAGCATCAGCAAGCTGGACGAGGACATGGCGAGGTACCAGAAGATGGCAGGAGAGCCCGTCTCGGACCTGATCAAGCGCGGCATCCTCACAAAGGCGCTGAAGGATCACGACGAGCTGCAGAAGCACGTGTTTCGGAACAGCAGTCGGTTAAGTACGTACGAGCTTCTGAGAGCCGAGG
The DNA here is from genome assembly GCA_963575745.1 of Prorocentrum cordatum. Taxonomy (NCBI): domain Eukaryota; class Dinophyceae; order Prorocentrales; family Prorocentraceae; genus Prorocentrum; species Prorocentrum cordatum. Next base: position 547,653 of record CAUYUJ010016393.1, on the reverse strand, counting down.
TAGTGTCGGCGTTGATGGCAGAGCGAGCGGTTCAGGACGACCCGATGGAGATCGGAGCGCTGAAGGGCGGAAAGAGACCGTGGAAAGGCCGCGGCAAAGGGAAAGACGGCAAAGGCAAGGAGAAGCCAACGAATCCCGACGCCGAGATCGAGTGCAACTACTGCCACAAGAAGGGCCACCGCAGCGCAAACTGCCGAAAGCGGATCGCCGACGAGAAGAAGACAGCCGAGAAGGACAAGAAGGACAAGAAGCAGTTCCGAAAAGAGAAGGCAAAAGAAAAGAAGAAGATCGGGGCAGCGGCAGTCAGGGAGCTCGAAAGGTTACGACAGACAGGAGTGGGCACAGGATCAAGCTCGGGAGCACCGACACAACAGATGCTAGGAAGTCAGGGAAGCGCCGACAGCGCGATGACTCAGCAGGTGCTGCGCCCAGTCAACTGTGCGCTACAAGCGAAGATGATTCTGGCCCTGAGGGCAGAGGTCACAAGAAGCGCAACCACACGATCGACTGGAAGTACTGCTTGCCTGGCTACTACCAATATGACTGCTGCTCTTGCAAGAAGACCTTTGAAGGATGGCGATGGCACTACGATCAGTGGCAGCTGGACTACTGTGCCGTGTGTGCCGAGTACTGCCTGGACAGCTTCAAGGACGGGGAAGAGCCAGACGACAACAAGAAGCCAAAGCCAAAGAAGCGCAAGAAAGGCTAGATTCGTCGCTGACGGCTGTAAGTACTGCGATATGCCAGCTGCGGTGAGCCCCGCGCTGGCCGGCCCCAGGCCTGTTACCATCGCTGGTCTTCGGCCCGTGGATGAAGATCAGAGCCCTGCGGATGACCGATTGCGGTTAGCCCCGCTTCGGAATGCGATCATGCTAGATTCAGGTGCGCAGATCAGTGCGATACCGAGGTCACAGGTGACCAAGCACAACTACACGCCGACGGACAGCAACGTTGTCGGCTTGAAGGGCATAGGAGGCGAGGAGATCGAGAGGTACGGCCACGTGGAGCTGAACCTATCCCGAGGAGGAGAGGTTATTCAAGTCGGTGCTGAGGTTGCCGATGTGGAGTACCCAGTTGTGGCTACAGACGCTGTAGTACAACGTGGTCAGAGTGTTCTTCATAGCCCTGCAGGTCACTGGATCATCAACGGTACCATCGAGCCACCTGACGGAGCTGAGTTCGTACCTCTACGTCGTCACCAAGGCAACTACTACTTAGAGTACGATCACATCATCGACGGCCAGACTCAACCAGAAGCTTCAAAGGTAGCTGCGGTACGAAAGACACTACCAAGGAAGGTACCAGCTGAACAGGAAGCTGGATCTTTGCCGAAGGTTCTAGGTCCCGAAGCCGATGAGACCACAACTGTGCCAACGAGAGTGTTGAAGACTCCTCATCAACCTAGTGCTGCGGAGAGGGCCGCGCACGAAGGGCATCATCTACCTTTTCGGCCTTGGTGTCCCATCTGCGTGCAGGCTCGAGCGGACGATGACCCCCACCACGCTCAGGAACCAGCTGATGAGAACAAGATCCCGAAGGTGGTGTTCGACATCTTTTACGTAGGGACGGACCAGCTGGCTGCGAAGTACAAGCTTAAAGGAGGTTACTTCAGCATCAGGGAGAAGACGTCGGTCACGAAGGCCGAGATAGACCAAGCGGTCTCTGTCTTGAATGTTATCGACTGTAAGATCTTGGCTCAGGCGACGTTGTACGCGAACAAGGAGATGGATGACTACAAGGTGTCCTTCCTGCTAGGCGTGCTGGAAGCTTGGGGTCACACAACAGTCATACTTCAGACAGACCAGGAGCCTGCCACCATGGCTCTGGCGCAGGCAGTTCGAGATCGCAGATCACACTCAACCTTGGTGCGGGGATCACCGCCCTTTTCCAAGCAGAGTGCAGGCTACGCTGAAGGAGGTAACAAGCTAGCAGCTGGTCTACTTCGAGCCTACAAGCTGAAGCTGGAGCACAAGCTGGGCAGCGAGATCAAGATGACGGATCCGATCGTGCCATGGCTTGTGAACTCGGTGGGGTGGATGATCACCAGATTCCAGCCTCGCAGTCACGGAGGTTCCTCCTACAAGATGCTCTACGGCAAAGAGTACAACGGCGAGATTGCGGAGATGGGTGAGCAGGTCTGGTATCGGATCTCAGCCCGAGTTGCCGCGGGACGTGGCAAATGGGAAGCCCGCTTCGCAAAAGGAATCTGGGTTGGTAAGAGCGAGCTGGACGACACACATCTCGTGATCGATCCTGAACGTGGAGTGCAGAAGGTCAGAACGGTGCGAAGGATGCCTGAGGAGTTCAGGTGGCAGCCCGAGCTCATCCAGCACATCAGGGTGACGCCCTGGAAGCAGACGCCCGACAAGAGTTCAGGAACCATCGGACGCAGCATGTACATCACGGAGCGCATGATCGATGCTCATGGTCCTACCGACGATTGCAGGAAGTGCAGTACAGGATACGGTTCGCATTCGGCAGCCTGCCGACAGCGTTTCGAGACCATTCAGGCCGACTTGCTGCGCGAGAAGTTGGCGAAGGACCCTGTGGCCCCTGAGGCTACAGTCGTGGTGCCAGCGCCGGCTGCGGGAAGCCCCGCGCCTGGAGCCGCACCCGGAGGAGCAGCGGCATCAAGCAGCAGTGAGGTTGCGGTGAGCCCCGCACCTGCTGCCAGCGACGTAGCTATGGTTCCTGGCCCAGGAGAGGCTGAGGTGCAGACAGCCATGGACACGGAGAGTGGAGAGCTCAGGAGCGACTTTCGGCGAAGTGCCCCAGGTGAAGTTCGTGAAGGAGCTGAGGTCAAGAAGCCCAGGGTAGCAAGCATTGGGCATCTCTCTGTCTGTGAGTTGGCAGTCTGCGAGGAGGGCTACGACGAGAGCTTCGACCCCATGTGGGATCCACACCCAAAGCGCAGTGCGAGATGTTCCGAGAGGTGTGAGAAGCACTCATCACGATGCCAGTTACGAGAATGCCATCAAGCTGAGTGTGCATGCAGGAGATGTTTGATGAGCCACATCGGCACAATCAGGAGCCACTTAGGAGATCCTGAGGAGCAACAGGTGGAGCAGATGGTTGAGGTGAGCGCCGAGCTGCATGAGAAAGACCAGTGGAGCCCAAAGACGATACACTACGATTACTACACTGGAGAGCCTCTGGATGAGGACCTGTATCAGAAGGGTCGCGACGACGAGCTGCAGGCCATGAAGGACTACGGGGTCTACGTGGAAGTGGCGACATCGACGGCGACCGACGGCAAGCACATTGGAGGTTTCCCGATAGCCCACATGAAAGAAGGAAAGGTCAGGTGGAGGTTCGTAGCAACCGAGGTGAACAAGTACGAGGTCAGGGAGGACAACCACCAAGGCACGCCCCCGCTCATGATTGTCAGAGCGACGCTGAGCCGTGCCGCTTCAAGTCCAACTTCCAGCGGGCAGCACCTGCGGAAGATACAAGTCTGGGACGTCAGGAAGGCTTTCTTCAACGCTGACTTAGACGAGACGATCTACGTGCATCCTGGGAGAGAGCTGTGTCCGCCTGGAAGGTGCTGGTGGTTACGCAAGGCCATGAACGGTACCAGGAAGGCGTCGCAGATGTGGGGTGAGCTTGTGAGAACTACTATGGACGACGGTCATTGGGAATGCTTGGTCGGAACTCCTAACGTGTTCTACTTACCTGCTAGCCCCAACACAGCCCCCTTCGACGAGGATAGCACAGCGATCTGCCATGGCGATGACTTTCTTGCTGAAGGCTACGACGAGCAGCTGGACGAGCTGGACGAGTTGTTGAAGCAGCAGTTTGAGGTCACGGCCAGCGCCAGACTTGGACCAGGAGCGGTAGGGCAGACTACATACCTCAAGAGGACGATCGGCTACACCGACAAGTTACCAGGTTGCGAGGAGCCAGGTTTCTTCTGGACTGCCGATCCCAAGCATGTGGACTTCATGATCAAGTGGACGCAGAAGCGAGGTTGTAAACCAGCTCCCACTCCAGGAACGAAAGCTACAGGACAAGGCCGACGAGACAGCCTAGACCTTCTTTCCAAGGATCGTGCTCGAGAAGTGGCGGGTGCAGCTGGCACCGCTCTTTACCTTTCTTCGGACAGGCCCGACACGATGTACGCCAGCAAGACAGCGATGCAGCACGTCTCCAACCCGAACGTCTTGATGCATGCGCGTGTTCAGCGGCTTGGAAGGTACTACGAAGGACAGCCTGTGTTGGTCTGGTGTTACCCACTTCAAGGTACTCCTGAAGGCATTCGTGTAGATGGTGACGCGGATTGGGCACCTACGAGTGAACTACAGCGGCGATCTACCAGTGGAGGAGCTGTGAGGTATGGTGACCACACTTGGGACTGCTACTCAGTGACGCAGAGTACGATAGCCCTAAGTTCAGGGGAATCCGAGATGTATGCCACGGGAAGTGCGACAGCCAGAGGACTTCAGTGTAAGACTTACCTGATCGAGACCCAGAGGCCCTGCAACCTGAAGATCTATAGTGACAGCACAGCTGGACGTGGGATGTGCAGCCGAGTTGGGGTGGGCAAGGTCAGGCACCTGGAGTTGAGGTACTTGTGGATTCAGGAGCGGTTGCGTCTCAAGGCGTTCGAGCTTCACAAAGAGGACACCAGCAAGATGACAGCCGACATGCTCACGAAGTACAGCGAGTGGCCGACAATCGAGAAGCATTGCACCACTCTCAACCTCAGGTTCGGAAAGCAGTTGAAGGGCTTGAGCGCGATGGCAGTTTTCACGGAGGTCGTGACGAAGGTGTCAGGCGAGAAGGTGACAGTGTACGGAGGTTCTGACGAGGTTGCGGTTTGCCCCGCGCCTGTCAGCCACTACGTGGACAGCGAGGAGTTCTGGTTCTTCCTGAAGTTGGGACTTGTTGTGGTGACTGCAGCCAGTGTGTTTTTACTGGGGTGCTGGTGTGGTTGCTACTTCAAGAACTTCTACGACAAGTTCCTCCTCCAGGGTGCGGTTAACCCCGCCTCTGGAAGCACTTGCACACCATCTGCGCGGGCTGACGTCGAGTTCAAGACCGTGTGTGTACAGCAGGACAAAGGAGCAAGGCACAAGCTCTTAAGCACGTTTCTTGTAGCTGACCTGCGAGCTGTCTTGAAGGCCAAGAGCCTGGCCGTGTCAGGGATCAAGGAGGACCTGGTCACGAGGATGATCAAGCACGGGTGTGTTCTGTCGGATCGCCAGGCCAAAGAGATCGAGCAGCTGCGGGTGATGGCTACAGCGCGTGGACCTCTTGCCAAGCTGAGCTTGCAGGACATCAGCAGTCCAGAGGCCGCGCAGAAGTGGATCGAGACGTTCAAGAGCGAGTGCTGAGACCGTTCCAGAGGCTCTCAGGTGATCCACGGAGAGGGCCAGGAGAATGGTCGCAGGAAGCACTACGACAGCCGAAGGTGAGCTTTCTTTTACAGGCTGCGGTTTGCCCCGCGCCTGCCCTCTGCGGTTAGCCCCGCGATGGGCTTAGGTGGGCAGCGCCGTTGCGAGGCCTGCTAAGGGAGCACAAAGTGGTTTCCTTGTGGCTCACTTTTCTCGGCTGGAGGCCGAGCCGCTTCCAGCGCCCAAGGAGAGGTGCTGGGAAGTTTGTAGTTTTACACATATATGTGATTATAGAAAATATAATCAGACTGTCCTGGAGGATCCAGGAAATCCTGCAGCCCTTTGTTGCTCGAGAAAAAGAGCGACCCTCACCTCCCCCCTTTCTCCGCGAGGGGGGTGGGTGCGCGTGCATTCCACATATAGAAGATGTGCGTATATGTGTACATCTGTACGTGTACATACGGGGGGCTTCGGCCTCCGCCGCACGACTACGCTCATCCAGTGGGTCAGGTTGTCGGCTTCTCGGTTGGCTGGCTGACAACTCGGTCGTTTGGCCCGTTTTCTAAATGAATGGTTGGCAGTTGGCTCTGGCTAGTTGCAAACTGGCTGGTTGCGCACACCTGTAGCAAGGGATCACAGACGGTGGCCTCGGGAGCGCGCTCCCACTGCGATGCATGAATCATTGTATAGGCTGACGCCACATCCGCCGACCCCTTGATCGGCTTGGGGATGTCGTGTTTCTATCCTGGGGCGTACTTGTGTTGTCTTGTTTCTTTGGGTGGGCGGGCTCGAGGCTCTTCGGGGCCATCCCCGAACGAGTCCAGGGGCATGTGGGGCCGTCCACGGGACGAATCTTACACGTCTGGAGGCCCCGAATGGGGTTGGCGGATGCGGGTTGCATCACATGTGTCCGGACACGCAACAAGGCAGTGAACCGTGGCGATGGTGATGGTGATCCGTGGTGGTGGTATGGTGATGTCGGTGGTCATGGTGCGGGTGATGGCGATGATGATGTTGGTGGTGATGTTGTTGATGGTGAGACGCGGAGATGGTGACATGGTACCAAACAGGAGAAAATGGAGGAGGAAGAGGGGGAGGATGGGGGAGAGGCGGAGGAGGGTCCTCGGAGGAGGAGGAGAAGGATGAGTGACGATTTCGGGAAAGTGCCTGTCAACACCCGCGCCCATAGACGGCATGCGGCGGCCCAAAATCTGGACGAGTCGTTGTCGAATGGGACGCGGCGCATCCCGCCACCTTGCGTGGGATACAGGTAGGCGGCCACACGGATGGTGAAGAAGATCTCGTGCGAGGCCTGTCGGGGTCGTCTTGCAGGTAGTTTTGGGGCCTCTTTGGGACTTCCTCGTGGCTTCTTGGAGGCCTCGGAGGTTTTCTGGGAGGTCCCGCAAGCCCTTTTGGGGTGTTTTTGGAGCAGCCTGAGAGCGCCGTGGAACCGAAGGCTCGAAAAAGGTGCCCTGCGGACTCCGTGTTGGAGCCGTCTGGGGGCCCTCCTGGGCTGTCTTGGGGACTTCGTGGGCTGTCGTTGGACCCTCAGCGACCCTGCTTTGGGGCCCCATTTGGTCGTCTGGGAGCGATGTTGAAGGTGTCTGTGCTTGTCGTGGACGCTGCGATTGCCGAGTAGGCGAGCGTGCGGAATAATGCGTGGTGTTCGAAGGAAACGTGTATATTTCTGTGTCTTGCGACCCTCCCGGGGCGCATCTTCGGGTCCTTTTTGGGGCGTCTCGGTAGCTTTAGAGACCGCCTGGGGGCGATCGTGGGCGTCTGGAGGCGCTACGTCGGCGAATCGTGGTCTCGGGGGCCGTCCGGGGGGCTGTTTGGAACGTTTTTGGCGAGTTGTGGTGCCTTTCTAGTGAGTTTTGGAGCCCTGTGGCGCGTTCGTTACAGGAAATGACGCGGGGTGGGTGAGCACGACTTCTTTGCAGTTTACTCTGGGTTATGGTTTCGGAAGCACGGGTTCGTCGCGCTGTGCTTGGGGTTGCGGGGTCGGGAGCGCGAGCGCGACGTAGTTTACAGAGGGAGTGGCCACGGGGACGCGAGCGTGTCGTGCATTACTGGAGGTAGTGTGGGCTCGGGCGCGCGAGCGCGTTGCAACGTGCAAGGGGTGGTGGCCTCGGGAGCGCGATTGCCGCGTAAGTCCATAGAACGGGTGGTTTCGGAAACGCGAGCGCGCGGCAGTTTTTCGACGGACTGCGGGCTCGGGCAATCGTGGCCTCGCGAGAGCCCGCGCTTTGTGATCTACGAGGGTGGTGGCTTCAGGCGCTTCAGGTTGTAACGAAGTGAGAGTGATTGTGGACTCCAGGGCGAAATCTTCTGGCAAGTTAGGATAGATTGCGGCCTCGGGATCCGGGACCCGCTGCAACGTGCGAAGGTTTGTGGCCTCGGGAGTTCGAATCTGTTGTTCCTGTACGTGCCCCAGCGCCCCCAAAAAATTAGAGGACGTGATTACGTGAGCGCCACCGTATGTTTTTCGGCATGGGGTCTTCGCGCGTTTTTCAATCATTGCACTGCGTACAGAATTAACGAAAACATTGGGGACTGGAACTGTTGCAGAGATAGGGGCGCCTCCACCTCGCAGCCTGCTGCCCCCCCAAGGAGCCGGTGGATGCACAATGTCCATATGCGATTGTTTAAACATGGCGCGCGCAATCTGCACCCCAGAAGCCTTGCTGAATGCCCATTCGAAACTGTATCGGCCCAGTTTCCGAACCCATTCATGCGGCTTGAGAAGGCCCCCAAGCCTTGTTGACGACGGCAGTGCGTCCTTGACGTATCACCGAAAAAGCTCACCAAAGGGACCCGAATAGATATCCAATACGCTTCCTGGAAGCATTCGGGATGAAAGACAATCATGGAACACAGACATGACTCTGTTGCACAGAGCGTCTAGAGTCTAGAGTTCCGACCGCTTTATTTTTCGCGTCGCAGCCTCCCTACCCCCCTTCCCAACTGCAGGCTGACGCCCTGTCCCCTAGTCCTCACTGCCCCCGCTGTCCACCAGCAGACCAGTGCCCCCTCCACCCCGACCATTTTATTTTTCGCGTCGCAGCCCACCCGCCCACCCCGTACGCCCCCCACCCCCCGCACACCCCTCAGGCCCTTCCGCCACCGCCCGCTGTCCAGCCCAGGGCCCCCTTCGCCCCGACCATTGTATTTTTCGCGCCGCAGCCCACCCGCCTCCCCCGCAGGCCCCTCGCCACCGCCCGCTGCCCCCGCTGTCCTCCAGCAGCCCAGTGCCCCCTCCGCCCCTACCACTTTATTTTTCGCGTCGCGGCCACTCTCCCCGCCCCTTCGCGGGCCACTGCCACTGCCACAGTCTTCCAGCCCCCCCCTCTCCCCGCCCCCCTCCCGTTGGCATGCCGCCGCCCCTACCCCCCGTCCTTTCCCCAGGCCCCCAGCAGCCTAATTAGTGCCCCCTTCGCCCCGACTACTGTACTTTCTCGCGTCGCAGCCCCTTTTCCCCACCTCCCACCCCCACCCACCGACCCCCCGCAGGCCACCGCCCCCGCCCCCCTGTCCCGATTGCCCTCCAGCAGCCCAGTGCCCCCTCAGGCCCCGACCACCTCACTGTCCGCGTCGCAGCCCCCATCCCCACCCCGCAGCGCCCCCAAGGATATGCCCGGCAGACTCTGTGCGCAAAACGAGCCCTAGACAAGCGTTCCCAGCACAAGGCCTTCACAGGTGGCATTCGCGGCGCGAGCCTCCAGCAGCCGGGTTTGCTCAATAATTCTTTCTGCCCTCCTCGGATTTCGGAGGCTTTTGGGAAGCCTATGCAATGCCTTTTGGGGCTCCCGCGGACCTCTTGGGATCCTCTGTGGGCTCCTGGGGTGTCAGATGGAGGCCTCATGGGAACATGGTAAGGTCTTTGAAGCCATCTTGTAGGGGACGTCTATCAGCGCCTCCGCGAGCTCGCCCTCTGAAGCCCCTCTTGTGGCCCTCTTTGTTCCCTCTTTCTCCACCGCCTCCTCCTCCTCCTCAATCTCCTCCTCCTTCTCCTCTTCCTCCTGGTCCTCCCATTTTCCTTGTTGTGCAAGAGCCATGGCACGCGTGCCACGTGTTTCAGATGCGATGCTGCACCGCCACCACCCATGTTTCAGGATTGTTCTTGAATGCTTCGGGACAGCCTCTTGGCCGCCTCATATGGCCACCAAGATGCCAAATAAGCTCGTGGAGGGCCCACGACGGGTTGAACGAGTACTCCAATTTTCGTCGTCGTCGACGACGGGGGAGACATGCGTTCTGCAAGATTGGATTAGGTGTGGTTCTGTGCTGGGGCGCTCTAGCAGGCTCCCAGCCTGGCCACAATATCCCAGGGGCTCCCCAGCAGATCACCCAGAAGCTGAGATCACGGACATGCCTTTCCACAGTGTCATAATGTGTTGCCACAGTTGTGCCACACCGCCATGGAAGGTTCAACATTGTTTCCAGCCGCCCGACGGGTCCCAGGGCTGCCGCGAGCAGCTTCCCAACGGTCACCTCTGCCCCCCATGACACCGAAGGCAGCTTTTACCTTTCCGCCCGTTTTGAGGTCTTTCACGAAGCCAGCTTTACCGAAAGTTCCGCATGCATCTCGGTTGTAAGTACGTCGTGCCGTTCTTACATCTCTCACTCGTACTGTAACCCTCAGCGTCGGGGGACATACGCATCCGTTGCACGAGGAACCCATCTTCTTTGACTCCGGGAATCGGCGGATAGGGATACATTCGGACCCCCTATTGCCCGAGCGAGTCCATATTCAGAGAGCAATAGAGAGAGAGAGAGAGCGCCCATGTGTAATGTACACGTTCTGAAAGAGAGAATGAGAGAGAGAGAGAGAGAACACACGCAAAAAGAGAAAACGAGAGAGAGAGAGAGAGAGACAGAGAGGAACACAGAGAGGAACGCATGTGAAGAAGGAGACAAATAATGAAAGGCAAACGGAGGGAGGGAAGGATGGGGAGTGGGAATCGGTCCGACGGCACGGGCGGTCGACGCACTAGACACGCATGGGGTATGGGTGGCTTTGCAAGAGACATCCGGGAAAGTGAGCCAGAGAAGCCGATCCACGTCTCGACGATTGGCGGCCCTAACCTCCGCTGCACAGGCGATCGGGCGGAGTGCTCCTGTCTGGAGATACCCCTCGTCCAGCGCAGAGCGTCTGACCCTCTGATTGGGTTGAGCCCAGAACTCCGACGTCTTGAAGAAACGAAGGACGAGGGTGTGTGTGTGTGTGTGTTCCTCGTTTTGGGCCTCCGCGTTTGTGCTCGTTGGGGGGAGCACGGCAGAGGCCTGGACCCCTTCAAGACCAGCTTTTCGTCCCGAGTCGTTTGGTGATGGTCCCGGTGCCCGGTGAGACCCCCCTTGAGGCCGGAAAGGGGGAACACGTGTCCGTCGCATTTTGCTGTTACGGCGCGAGGCGATTAGGGGAGAGGTCTGGGGAGGGGGGCGCATCACCGTTCTCCCAGGGGTCTGAGACTGAACTCGGCCGGACTGCTTGTCGGCGAGCCCGCGCTGTCTTCACGGGTTTCGGGCGACTGGGCCAGCGTGGGAGGGAGGGAGGACGAGAAGGAAGAGGAGGACGAGGAGGACGAGGAGGAAGGAGGAGGAGGAGGAGGACGAGGGAGTCCAGCCATCCGGCGCCTCGGAAAATCGAGGCGTCCAGTTTCTCACGGATTGTTTTCTTCTGGAGGCCATTCTGAGGCTCTTGGACGATAAAGAGCCACCCGGGATAAAACAAAGTACATTGGGGTCACGCATCGAAATTGTCGACGCGCCAGATATCCTAGTGGACGGAGGAGGAGGACGGACGGCGACGAAGAGAGGGGGCGAGGGGGGAAAATGTGTTGGAGCGTGGCCAGGCCAGAAGGGCCAGGGCACAGCCGTAATAATAGCAGAGATCGGATGACTCGATTTTTTTCATTACCAGGCCCCGGAAGTCCCGACCCGTTCCTGGGGCCGTTTCTTGAATGTCCTGGGGCCCGAAAGCGGCCCCTGGAGGCCGACAACGGAAAGAAATGTCAGTCCTGATCACTTCGAGACGTTGGGTGGCTGGGGCTGCATGTGGCGGCTCGCAGAGTTCCAGCTGCACTGCACACCGCGCTGCGAACCACTCGGCGGCCGCGAGGAAGGACGGAGAGGCACAGAAGGAGTCGGCAGGAGACGACGGGCCCAGACACCCAACGCCGTGTTTTTGTTGGTTTGTTCTCACAGCGTGGCCTCCCCCTGTGTCTGGTCCTTCTCTCCGGGGACCCGCTATTCCTCCCGAGCTGCTTTCGGGAGCCTTGAGACGGGGGTCAGTGCAAACGGGGTCAGCCAGAGCGCCCGATCTTGCAGGAGCCTGCAGAGGCCAGGGTCGCACTGACCCGGGCTTGGGTGCAGGATCCTGCAGGATCTTGCAGGATCTTGCGCATTGACACGGTTTTGGGTGCAGGATCGTGCAGGATATTTCAGGATTTAGCAATGCCTGACTGACCCGGGTCTGGATTGACCTGGGTCAGAAGATCCCCGATGATTCTTGACGGTCCCGGGGCTCGGTGAGGGCATTCAGGGGTTGAGAGTATCGGGTCGGCAAAGAGGGGAGGCCGATGACTAGGGGGGGGGGGGACATCATGGCGGGGGGCATGATAGCACTCCAGATTTCATGGCGCCTTTTCTCATTTCCATACGTACCCGGTCCCCCCCTGGACCGCGCACATGCAGCCGGCCATGATTTGCGCCCCCCCTTTTTGGAAGCCCTCCTTGGCCGCCCCCAAGAGTCGCCCAAATAGACAAGACAGGTCGTCGTCCTCGTCCCCCCCCAATCCGCTCGCCCTCCCCCAATCCTCCCTGCCGCCTCGTCGTTGCCCTCTTCCCCCCACTTCGATTAGTTTTTATGAGTGTCGGGCCGACGTTTCGCTCCTTGCGCACGGCTCTCCTGAGCCAAACCGATCATCGACGACTCGCACGCAAAAGCGTACGGAAGCATTCCCCTCCCGTTTGCGTCGTCGTCGTCCTTCGTTGTCATCCCCCCCCCCTCGTCGCCCAGGTCGGCATCGGCAACACATCAATTGTGGGGCAGTTGCAGGCCTACGAAGCTGCACTCTCACCGAGATGTGGAAACCACGAAGCGATGGGAAAAAACAAAAAGCCTCATACCCCCCTTATCCCTCCCTCCTCACCCTTCGTCGTCGTCGTACCCCCGTCAGATTGGGACCGTCCCTGGGCTGGCTTTTCATCCCGAGTCGTGTTTTGACGGTCTTAGGGCCGGTTCCCCCCCAAAACATCCGACGACATGTGTTTTTTTGTGTTGTAATTTGGCCCTGCAGAGGTTTGGACCCCTTCCCTGGTACGGGCTTGTCATCCCCAGCTGTGTGTTGATGGTCCTGGGGGCCCGGTCAGGGCTTCCAGAGGCCGACAAAGATGAAAATCGGCCGTCAGGATCCCCTTCCTCCCCCCTACTCTAAAGATCTTTCAATCGGGGCCAGAGTGAATGGAGTCGGAGGATCGCTCCGCATCGCCGATGAATCGGCGATGCGGCGCGATCTGGACTTTTAAGATGTTCTCCATCCGGAGGGGGTGACGTCGAGTGTTGCCAAAGGTGACGCCCCACACCGCGCAATTTGTTGTGCCAATGTGTCCGCCAGAAGGCGCGCCACAAACATACAATTTAACGCTGACATAGCGCGCCACAAAGTGCGCCTTATGTTCAAGTCGAACCAAACAATTGCGCAGGCAGTGGCGGCCCAATTCGCGACGCAATGGGTACTTTCTCAGAGAAAATTGGCTCGCGCTCCTCTGCGAGCCCGCCCAACTTTACCAAGCTCTCCCCAGCTTCTCGCGCCTCTTTGGAGCCAAGGGTGATCTGGGAGCCATCTGGGCGTCCCTGCAAGTCATGGGCCCCTGTCCCCAAGCATCCGACGTCGTGTTTTTTTGTTCGCACCGTGGCCTCCCGCAGGTCTGGAGCCTACACCCCCCTCCCGGAGGCTGCCTGCTGATCCTATGTTTTGACGGCCCCAGGGCCCGGCAACAGCCACCAAAGTGTTTACATTGCCAAAAAGCCTGCCGCCGTGATCTTTCACTATGCGAGGAGTCGGGGGCGGAAAAGAGGGGGTGATAACTGGGGGGGTGGATCTCATGGCGGGGGCCATGATATTTCCCCAGATTTTACGGCACCTCCTCTTATTTCATTACGTCCCTGCCCCCCCCGCTGGGCCGCGCGCATGCCGCCGGCCATGATTTGCGCCCCCCCCACTCTTGGACGCCCCCCTCATGGCCGCTCCCGAAGGAGGTCAGAGTCCGCCTGCGTCGTTCCCCACTCCCCCCGTGCACGAATAGGTTCCCCGACCTAGCTCGAAGGAACGAGCAACAGCAACCCCACACATCTGGCTATAGTGGAAGACGGCACGACGGGCTCTTTCTTGGCCCCGTCTCGGGCCACGGGGGCCTCTCGGGATTCGATCCTGGCTGAGGATTCCCCCCGCCGAGGAGAAGGAGGAGGAACTCAGGGGCCCTGAGACGGGGGTCAAAGCAAAGGGAGGTCGGCCAGAGCGCCGGATCTTGCAGGATCTTGCAGAGGCCAGGGTTGCACTGACCCATGCCAGCGCGCAGGATCCTGCAGGATCTTGCGAAGATCCTGCACTGCCCGACTGACCCAGTTCTGGATTGACCCGGGTCAGTAGATCCCCGAGGGGGTCAGAGGAGGAGAAGACACCGACACTGCGTCCCTTGCCTCGTTTCGAGCCTCCTGAGCCTTTTGGGAGGCCAGTCTTGCCGAATGGGCCTCCTGGGCCTCCTGGGCCTCCTGGCCTAGGGGGAGGAAGCGGTACAGTGGGGGCCGATGCCAAGAAACACCCTGCTTGCCTCCAGGGTGCCCTGGGTTCCCTGGGTTTCGATGGTTTTACGATTGACGGCGTGACGTTCCGACACCAAAATCAAGGGCAGAAAAAACGCCCTTACCCTGGTTTACGAGGCGCTGTGCTCTGAAACTCTTGTGGGCTGACAGGGTAAACCCTGCGTGATGTGCCGCGTCCTGGCGGTTTCTAGGCTTTGGGGGGTCCCAGGAGGTTTACAGACCACGCACTTGTAACCCAGGGTAGGGTCGTTTTTTCATCCCTCAACAAAAAGCAATGGACGTCCTGGGGTCTCAGGGTTGGTCTTCTTGCGGAAGGTCCCTGGTGGACCTGCCCCCACTGTACCGATGACTGCAGCGCCCTGCACCGGGCAGTGTCAGGGCAGCGCACACCCGCCGCGCGCTGGGGCCGCGGGCCCTCCGCGCGCCGGGCGGCTCGCGGCGGAGAGAGGGAGAAAGGTTCAGATCCCAACCGGACGCGTGAGATCCCAACCGGACGGTTCAGATCCCAACCGTCAAGGACACGTGGGACGCGTGAGATCCCAACCACTTTGGAGCCTCTGAAAAGCTCCAACCTCTGAAAGGTTCTGAGAGCCACTGCGAGCCTCTGAGAGATTCTGCGAGATTCTGAAAGATCCTGAGAGATTCTGAGAGATTCTGAGAGATTCTGCGAGATTCTGAGAGATCCTGAGAGATTCTGAGAGATTCTGAGAGATTCTGCGAGATGCTGAGAGATCCTGAGAGATCCTGAGAGATTTTGAGAGTTCCTGAGAGATTCTGATTGATTCTGAGAAATTCTGCGAGATTCTGAAAGATTCTGAGAGATTTTGAAAGATTCTGAGAGATTCTGAGACATTCTGAGAGATTCCTGCGAGATTCCTGCGAGCCTCTGAGAGATTCCTGCAGAGATTATGAGAGATTCTGAAAGATTCTGAAAGATTTGAACTGCTACTACTACTACTACTACTACTACTACTACTACTACTACTACTACTACTACTACTACTACTACTACTACTACTACTACTACTACTACTACTACTACTACTACTACTACTACTACTACTACTACTACTACTACTACTACTACTACTACTACTACTACTACTACTACTACTACTACTACTACTACTACTACTACTACTACTTCTATCACTACCACTACTACTTCTACCACTACTACAAGTCAGCAAAAGACGCGCAAGATCCCAACCGCAATAATTCAGGCGTAAATCTGCTCCTGTAAGGTGTCCATCGAAATTTCAGATAGCAATGAACAAGTGTGGTAATTTTTCAACATGTTTTCTTTATTCGCTTCCTCCTCGGTTGGGATCTGACCGTGCCTGGTGTTTTAGACGGTTGGGATCTGAACCGTCCGGTTGGGATCTCACGCGTCCGTATGGGACCTGAACCCATCGCCGGAGAGAGGCCTCGCAAGCTCCACGGTCTCGTCGCGGGTGGAGGCGCTCGGGGTGGGCGTCTACCAGCTGCTGGGCGCGCCGCCGGTCCCCACGCCCAGGAAGGTGGGAGGAGGAGCGAGGAGGAGGAGGAGGAGGAGGAGGAGGAGGAGGAGGAGGAGCAGGAGCAGGAGGAGGAGGAGAGAGGAGGAGAGAGGGAGGAGAGAGGAGGAGAGGAGGAGGAGAGGGAGAGAGAGAGGGAGGAGGAGAGAGGGAGGAGAGAGGGGAGGAGAGAGGGGGGAGAGAGGGAGGAGAGAGGGAGGAGAGAGGGGGAGAGAGGGAGGAGAGAGAGGGAGGAGGGAGGAGGAAAGGAGGAGGGAGGGAGAGGGGAGGAGAGAGGGAGGAGAGGAGGAGAGATGGAGGAGAGAGGGAGGAGAGAGGGAGGAGAGAGGAATGACGAGGGAGGAGGAGGGAGGAGGAGGGAGGAGGAAGGGAGGGAGGGAAGGAGGGAGGGAGGAAGGGAGTGAGGGACGGAGAGGGAGGAAGGGAGGGAGGGAGGGAGGAGGAGGGAGGAGGTGTGAGGACGAGGAGGAGGAGGAGGAGGAGGAGGAGGAGGAGGAGGAGGAGGAGGAGAGGAGGAGGAGGAGGAGAGGAAGAGGAGGAGGAGGAGGCGGAGGACGAGGAGCAGGAGGAGGAGGAGGACAAGGAGGACGCGGAGGAGGAGGAGCGAAAAGGAGGAGGAGGAAAAAGGCAGTTGATGATGCTGATGAGGAGGAGGAGGAGGATGATGATGATGATGATGATGATGATGATGATGATGATGATGATGATGATCATCATCATCATCATCATCATCATCATCATGGTGATGGTGATGGCGATGCTGATGGTGATGATGATGATGACGACGAGGATGCTGATGAACATGATGATGATGAACATGATGATGATGATGATGATGATGATGATGATGATGATGATGATGATGATGATGATGATGATGATGATGATGATGATGATGATGATGATGCTGATGCTGATGCTGATGCTGATGCTGATGCTGATGCTGATGCTGATGCTGATGCTGATGCTGATGCTGATGCTGCCGATGATGCTGCTGCTGATGATGATGCTGATGATGCTGATATTTGTGATCATGATGAGAAGGAGGAGCGAGGAAGACGAGGAGGAGGAGGAGGAGGAGGCGGGGAAGGCCACCCGCCTCCCGAGGTGCCGTGGCCTTGCGTCGGCCACTCGTCGAGCTGTGCTGGCGCGTTCGTGGATGATCGGAGGTCTCCCGGCCTCGGGATGCCTTCCGGCAGCTGCGCCTCGCCGAGAGCGTTCGGGGGTGCGCAGATCGTCCCCCTCGCCGAGCGCGTTCCACTACTCGCAAAGTGCCTACTCGCAAACGTCTGAAAAGCACCCGTCTGCTTCGATGTATTTTATCGTAGATCCCCCGCGCCGGATCCAGGCCGGTTGCGAGTAGTTGCTCTGCGAGTAGTGGAGCGCTCGTCCCCCAGCGGCCGCCGGGGATCCGAGGCAAGGCCCGGAAGCCAGGTCTCTTGGCCGTGGAACAGGCACACGCCGGTCGTTGAAAGTAGGTATTTTTGGATTCCCAGATCCCAATCTACTTCAAGCGCCTTCCTACTTCAGGAATCGGCATGCTTTTGCTGTGTTTTGTTATTCCCTGGGGGGGCCTGGACCCAATTAACTTAATCCGCCTTCCTACTTCATGTTTCTACCCACTTCTTCCGACCGGCGTGTACTGGTGGAAGTTTGTTTTCGTTTGCCCCTTTGTCGGGCTCCGGGGGGTTGCCTGGCTGCAGCAGAGGTCTGCAGCTCCCGTCGGGAACTCGATCATATTCGTACACGACCTAGACGAAACATGTGTGCAGACGTCAAGGTTCGCGCATACCTCTAGAATTGGCGCTGGGCCAATCCGCACGGAGCTACGAATGATTAGCGTCACGCAGGTGTATATGTGTGTGTTGTCCTCTCTTGCCCCTTCCTCTTCCGCCCACATCTTCCCCGGGGGGCCCTTTTCTGGTTCCTTCGAATTCCCCGCCCTCCAGCGCCCCTAGGGAGAGCGGAGTGAGAAGGAGGACCTGGTCTGGACCATGGAAGCATTCTTGATCAAGCCACGACTCGCGGCCCAAACTCAGACCGAGGGGAAACACATACCACACTCTGGGGGCAGCCCTCGGGACAATCGGGACAGGACACTGGCCGCAGCTTTGGTGGGGCCAGGGGAGGGCCTGCCCTCGGAGCGCGCCAGGGCAACTGGGCACGCTTCGCCAATCTGCTGGGCGGTCTTCACAGCTTACCGCCCACAGGATTGGCAGGCCAAACCTTTTCGGAGAAAAAAGCATGGGAGAAGTGGGCCCGCATGGCGGCAGGGTGGACACCAATTCCGTCACTGCCTTCTTGCTGCCGAAGCGCTGGCGGGCCCAAGCACCTCCCTGGCCAGAGGTTGCCCACCTAGCCGCAGCCTCGAAAAGCTTCGAAGTTCAGGACACAAACAGTGCACGAACGGAGGGCCGGAAGAAGAGCCGGGGGACGATCCACGCGGTCACCTTTCAGGCGCTGACAGGTAAACCTAACTCCGTGGGTGGCAGCAAGGAGGCACTGCAGCACACGATGGGTCGTGCTGTCAACCTCGCTTACAACATCAACGTGAATATTCGGGATATCTCCTAAGGCGGCGGCCGCCCCAGCAAAATAATCAGCACAACAATTAAAGAAATACTTGGTCCCAGAAATGTCCCTAGCATCGCGCAGCGGCTTACTAGAATGGGCCTGGGCCCAGAGAACCCCAATCTACTCGCCACGGGAGTGGAGGAGATTCCAGATGCGAACCTACAGATCCGACATCGGGCATGTCCTGGACACGAGTGATCGGCCTCGTCGCAGGCCCCGAGCGAGCGAGAGATGGTCAGCATCAGCCACCGCAGTTCGGAACGCGTGTGCGACTGAGCCGGTGTTGGAATGGCCCCCACAACACAGCTTCGCACCTGACTTCACAATCGTACGATGCGTGGTTTCTTCTGCGAGACGCACGACCGACCAGCCACACCGACGTAATTGCCGTATTCCCACTCACCGTGTTCTTGTCGTAGATCGGGCCAGGCGGAGGAAAACAGGACAGGAGCAGCAAGCGACTGCATACCTGGGTTCCAGAAAGCAAAACGCTGATGCTTGCCATGCAAGGCCATGAGTACATACTCGTTAGATTAACATGTCAGGGGCCGTTACACGAGCAACCCCAAACTCTGTGGAGATGTGTCCCTTTCTCGACTTCACATCGTGGACAAATATCGTCAGCTAAATCTCCAGCATCCTGCAGTCTGGCTTCTGACCAAACCAACCCAACTACAATACAACAAAAGAGGGCAGCCACCGAGTTCCTCCCCTCTTGCAACATCCCCTCATGCAGCCTCCGAAACACCGCGAGATCAGCTCCACCCTCCAAGCCAGCGCCACAGAAATGGCATGAAGATTTTGACCAAAGCGCACGCTGGAGTGTAGCATGCACGGTAGTAGAGAGATAGAGGGCGAAACCAGGATCTCCAATGCATAGTGTACCAGAAGGGGTGGCCAAAAGCTGGCAGCATCGAGACCCCGCTCTAGGTCCAGGAGAGTACAAACAGTAGCGGCGATCGGTCCTTTCAGTCCTCCACCGTCTCCTATCATCAAGAGCGCACCGACGATCCTCAGGCTTCAACCAAGCACGCTCGATTCCACGCCTCTGCCCGTCCGATAGCAAACTCTAAGCGCTAGCGCTGGCAAGCAGGCGCTCCTTCCTCATTCAAAAAGCGGGATCACCCGCCACGTCATCACGCATCGCAAGCGCGGTGGTCGCGCGCGCACCAGAGCCCTAATATCCTGGACACTGCCGCCTGCGGGCGAGCATTCGGCCACCGTGAGGCCCATCGCCGAATGGCTCCAGGATCCCACTGACAAAATTCCAGGTCTGGAAAGCTTCTTGGCTTTCCACGTCGAGGAGCGAGGTGCGCGAGCTTCTGGGATCTCTGGAACGCCTTGCGCCGTCTGAGTTCGATCTGCCACGTGCACCTCTTCTTACAGGCCGTCGCCATGACCCCGTGCATCCTTCACCTGGGGCACAAATTTGACGGGCAGACGCTTCTCCTCCAACGCAGCGCCGAGATCCCGCGCAAGTCTCCGGGGACATCGCCGCCGATTGAGCAGACGCAGTGTAAACAGTCGTGAACCTCACCGGCAACAATCGGAAGCAGCACCAGGCAAGGAAGATAAATTAAGATTGCGCGCGCCGTGAATATACTGAGCAATATCGTCGACAGATGACCGAGTATGCACGACTGGCAACCTCCGATGAGCACGATCGAGCGCCGAATGCAAGTATGTGTTCACGCATGGCATCGACAGCAGAAATCGAGCGGCCCGCGGGGGTCAATTCCAAGGCGGCGCCAGCAATGTCGAGCAGGCGGGGACTCGCGTGCACGAGAATACCGATATGCAAGATGTGTGTTAGAATGTCAACCTTCAGCGCGAGCTGAACCAGCACCGACGGGACAACCAGGTCAGCCAATTTCCCCACGCCCCAACGCAGAGCAGCCGACTCGAATCCGACCGAATTTGTTACTCCATGACAAATCGCGAAGCACGGCCTGGAAGGCAGATGGGCCCCGAACCGCCGTGTCCCAGAAGTCGGCGCGGGTCTCATTCTGTTGATCCGTACCATCACCGCGCAACCCCGCACTCATGCGGGACATAGTCGGACGCGTAGAAATCGCCCAAGCATTTGCCATTGATTTCGGGAGGAGCGCTATGACATGAAAAACCATTACAAGGTCAGCATTTTCTCGCACCGCTGAAGAATGACGGCGAGCGAAGCGAGCGCCTAGCCAGGGAGTTCCAAGAGAGCCGCCCGCGGCGACCTCCGATCTACCCGCGCCGCCGTGGACGCCGAAAGACGCGCGGCAGCTTGGGCCGCGCTTATCGGGGCAACCTCGGGACCCCCCCAGAGAGCCAGTTGATCTTCAGCCCGCAACTCGGGCAACGTTCCACTCAGGTTCTTGAGGCGCCCTTCCGGGGGGGGGGGGGGTCGCATCTTTCCTCAGAGAGGTCGGCGGGGCACCATCATGTCCTCGGAGGCCTGGCGGGCGCCATTAGGGGCCAGGACATTGCGCGCCCACCTCATCATTTCATTTTAGCCAGGGACGCATTCCTTCCCCAGCCAGAGAGCATCACGGAGCCGTTTCTTGACCCGTTCAAGATACGCAGCATCTCCGGCGCCCAAGGCCACAGGGCATAGTCTTCCGACAGCGGAACACTAGCCCGAGACATGGCGCGGCCCCAACGCATTTTCGCGCAAGCCACCGGGGGCGCGAGGTTGGCGCCCATGTCCACGTGCCAACTCCCGAGCCAGACAACGCGGGTTGAAATTTCAGCGGAGATCGTCGCGCACAAGCAGGCGTGGGTCTCGCGAAGGGGAATCGGGGTCCGCGTGCGCTCGCTCAGATGGGGCACCATCCGTCGAGCACACCACATAATCAATCATGGTGAATTCCGGTGTAGAGGAGAACGCAACATGAGACTGTCAAGTCGATTTTACCACATTGCTCCAACACGCCAGGGTGCATGCTGAAATCCCCGCGGGGGACTCAAGGCGCAGACAATTTGCTCGCTCACTCAGGAATCTGGTTGAGACGCACACTACTGTCGCTCACGACTCTGGAAACACACACCAGGGACACAATTCCGACAGCCATGGAACGTCCGTGTAGTTTCTGTTCTAGGAGAAAAACCAGCAGGCACCTGATTCCATGGGGCGGCTCGGAGAAATTTTTGGAATTGCAAGGCACACTGAGCAAATCAAGCAACGCCCCCATGAGATCCACTTCAGGATACGCCGCCATGTATTGAATTAGCGGGTTCCCATCGCACGAGCATCCGTCTTGGCTTTCACCGCGGTCGCCTCGCGAAGGTGGTGGTCTGCGGCGAACGTTACATCCACCGCGGAGATGCCAGCGGTCGGAAATGCTGCATGGATATCTGACCAGCTTGCCACATTCGCGACCGTGAACACGAGATTTGACGAGCGTTTCATCCCGAGGCGCCTCACTCTGCTAAGGAGTCTGCTCCTGGCTGGCTCCACCAGCAGGTGATTTAGGGGTGGAAAGCTGAGCGGCCGCCGCCTGACAGACAGCAACGAACGAGCCTGCACTCTGACGCTGCGCGACAAGCCGGGCCTTCTTGGCGGTGCGCTGCACCGCTTGCTCACTGACGAGCTCGCCGTTGCGCTGAGAGGCAGGTGCGCCGAGCCCGCATTAGCAGAACGTTTTGCACGACTCCTTGAGTTCCCCAATCACCTGCCCTGGAAGGTGGGCATCGCCGGCATCGCTGCCGGCATCAGACAGACTCATCTCGGATTCAGCGCGCTGTGCTATCGCGACCTTGCGCATTTCCTGGCATTGCTCCAAGCTGAGTTGGGACTTTGCGCGAACTTGCGCAGGCTTGCCTCCTCATCCTCGTGAAGGTACGCCTGGGCCCACTGCCAGCCGACTCCTCCAAGTTCGGTGAAGCCTGGCTCCGGGGAACCTGCCGGGGCTGGCAGGGCCTGGGCACTGCCGCCGCCTGCGCCGGGCGCGGCGGCAGCTGCCCAGGGAGGTCGACATGCGGCGCGCCGGCGTTGCCGGGGCACGGGTCCGCAGCGCCTGCACCCTCGATCTTTGGCTTCTACCTTCGCCGCCAGCCCCAGCGGCCTCGCGAGCCCCAGCCAAAAAGAGCACGCAGAGCCACTCAGCCTCCGCGAAGCCAGCCTTCGCGCCCATGTCATCTGTAACCTCTGTCGAGGCTTGCGCGAGACACTCCGTTGCCTCGGCATGGGCGCCCGTAGCACGTTCTGCCGCCTCGCCGCATCGACCTCCGTTGGGGCGACACGTTCTTTCTCGGTTGCCATCTTCACCGCTTTCGCAGAGGCAGTGCGATTCGCAGCCGCACTCTTATCCATCTCAGATGCCGTAGCAAGCGGCGCACTGACCGCAGTGGGCACGACGCCCGCCACGGCGGACTCGAGCACCCCCGCCATCGTCAAGGTGATGGGGCCGAACGGCCATTCTTTGCCCTTGGGTGCGTGGCTGAATTCGGGTTCCGCGGTGCGGATTGTTGTTGTTGGTGGTGTGGTTGTTGATGTGTTTGTTGTGTTTCTTGTTGGTGGTGGTGTTGTTGGTGTTGATGTTGTTGTTGTTGTTGTCAGTGTTGTTGTTGATATTGTTGTTGTGGTTGTTGGTGTTGATGGTGTTGGTGTTGTTGTTGGTGTTGCTGTTGTGATTGTTGCTGTTGCTGTTGTTGATGTCGTCGTTGTTGTTGGTGTTGTTGGTGGTTTCGAACTTCCAAGGAATAATTATTGTTGAGCCCCCCTCCGGGGCACATGGTGTTTTTTAATTGAAGTGCCCTTCCCGGGGTTCGCACCTTGTTTTTCACAGGAGAGGGTGAGGGGTCAGCAAAGTGGGCCCGTGGCCACCGAGTAACAACAATAACGGCTCTCGCCTGATATTTCTTCAATTTATTGTGGAATCGCGTTCTCACGCAGGACGTCCAGACGTCCTCACTTTTTATGAAGAAATCGTTTTTCGCGGGGGACTTACTCGCAATGTATTCAGACGCCGCGCCCTCGACACTCAGGAGTCACGCTATCGCACTGGATTTCTTTATGATTTCCTTGGGAGTCGCGCCATCGCTCGAGCCTTCCTCGCGAATCATGCAGAACGCACGCTTCAGCAATCCGCCTGCTCGACCTGACAGCCCGGGCCCGCCTTCCCGACCTGCCTGTTAGGGTCTACCCGCCCGATATGCTTGTCTGGTTCTGCCACGTGGTTTCTGCTCCGAGCCCCCCCTCCTGCGAATCTCTCTCTTGTTCCATCCTCCTCCCTCCCCCTTGTCCTTTCCTTCCGTCCGTCATCTCTGCCCCTGCCTTAGAGCGTTGGCTGCGCGAAATGCACGTTGCAGGCAAGAAAAATACCCCCCAAGGGGGCACGATCAGAGACAAGGAGGGCGGGTATCGAGGGTTCGGGATAGACGTGTTGAATGGTCCGCGAGAAGATGTGAGTGAACCTTCTTGAACTGATTGTCGTTGCTGGTGCTGCTGCTGTTGTTGTTGTTGATGGTGATGATGGTGCTGTTGGTGGTGTTGTTGATTTCTCGCTTTAAACAGTAGATGTGATTGATCCCCCTGAGGCACCTTCTGCTTTTCAATTAAAGTGCTCCTCCCGGGGCTTGCGCCTTCCTTTTCAAGGGAAACGTTGCGGCTCAGATTGGGCCCCTGGCCCCCACACTACAACAACAACGGTTCCCACCCCATACTTCCTCAAAAGTTGTTTGAGGATCGTATTCTCGCGCGGGCATCCTTTATGCAGGAATCGTGCTCTCGCGTGGGACCTCCTCGCAATGCATTCAAACTCCGCGCCCTCGACACTCAGGGGTCACGCTCTCGCCTTGGCTGTGCGCACGATTTCTTTGGGAATCGCGCGATCGTTCGTGACTGCCTCGCGATTCATGCAGAACGCACGGTTCAGCAATCCGTTTGCTCGACCTGGCCGCTTGGGCCCGCCTTCTCGACCCGCCCGTTAAGGTTTGCCCGCCCGATTTGCCCGTTTGGTTCTGCCACGTGGTTTCTGTTCCGAGCCCCCCTCTTGCTAATCTCTCTCTTGTTCCATCCTCCTCCCTCCCCCTTGTCCTTTCCTTCCGTCCGTCCCCTCTTCCCTTGCATTAAAGGCTGCACGACGTAAACGTTGCCAGATAAGAGAGATATTTCCTCAGAAGGGTACGATCGAAGACGAAGAGGGTGGGTGTCGATGTTTTGGGATATATGTGGTGAGTGGCGCGCGAGCAGATAAACATAAACACTATTAAACGAGTGTTCCCCCTGTGCTCGCACCCTGGTTTTTACAAGGGAAATTGTTGCGGCTCAGATTGTTCCCCTGGTCCCCGAGCTAAAACAACAACGGCTCCCGCCTTACACTTCTTCACAGTTTGATTGAGAAACGTATTCTCGTGCGGGATTTCCTCACAAAGTATTCAGAAATCGTGCTCTCGCGTGAGACTTCCTCGCAATGTATTCAAACCCCGCGCCCTCGACACTCAGCGATCACGCTCTCGCTGTGGCTTTCCGCACGATTTCTTTGGGAATCGCGCGATCGTTCGTAATTGCCTCGCGATTCATGCAGGACGCACGCTTCAGCAACTGGCCACCTTCCCGACCCGCCCATTAGAGTCTGCCCGCCCGATATGCCCATCTGCGTTTTGCTACAACCCCCCCTCCTTCTACTCTCTCTCTCTCTCTCTCTCTTCCTCATCCCTCCCCTCTGTCCCTTCCTTCCATCCGTCCTCCCTTCCCCTGCCTGAAAGCTGCACGAAATTCCGAACTACACGCTGCAGGTCAGGAAGATCGACCCCCAATAGGGCACGATCGAAGACGAAGAAGGCAGCTATCGAGGGCTTGGGATATACGTGCTGAAGGACACGCGAGTTGGTAAAAGCGAGCAGTCGTAGAATGATTGTTGTTGTTTGTAATGCAGTTGTTGTTGTTGGTGGTGGTGGTGGTGGTATTGTTGGTGCTGTTGTTGTTGGTGTTGGTGTTGTTGCTGAAGCTGTTGTTGCTGTTGTTGTTGTTGTTGCTGTTGTTGTTGGTGTTGTAGTTGGTATTGGTGTTGGTGTTGGTGTTGTTGTTGTTGATGTTGTTGTTGCTGCTGTTGTTTTTGTTGTGATTGTTGCTGTCGTCGTCCATTGTGTGGCCAGGCCCGTTACCCGCTCGCGACCCGCTTGCGACCCATCCGCGACCCACAGTCACTGGGAAACACCCACGACCCGCCCCGCGCCCCATCTACGATACAATTGCAGGGTGTTCTATCGGAAATTCGTGGCCAACGCTTTCAATTACGGAGCCAGCGCAGCAAGGTCATCATCATGGGCACGGCAAGAAGACTTGGGCGAACCATCACCATGTCAGAGGCCAGCAACATATGTACACGTACGCGGTTAGCTTCCCCTGGAGTGCTTGTCAACGCGGACGTTCGTGCAGGCAAGACCGCGGAGGGCGTACATGTACATATGTCGTTGCTCGCCCACCATGATCACCATCACGAGATTGACCACCGCACCTGCTGCACTTCCGATCCCCGTGCTCCTCACATTCCCCGTGGCCGCCCTCCACGCACACCGAGTACCGTTGCCGACGTCGCAGTGCGCGACGCTGGCCGCTTCCACCATCACCGTGCCACGAACGCTTCCTGTGCCGGGGCGCTCCGCGACGCCACGCCCGTGGCACGGAGGTTGCTCCCGCAGGAGCTCACTGGACACTCTGGGCGGAGCGCCAGCGCGCAGCCCATCCGCAAATCAGCAGATCACGGGCGCGGAGACTGCCGCGGATCAGCAGTGCACGTGCTCTGACAAGAGCAAAAGACGTCTTGAGCCAAGACGGCTACGAAGGAGTGAGGCGGAGGACGAGGAGGAGGAGAAGGACGAGGAGGGAGAAGGGAGAAACCGGGGGACGAGGAGGGAGGAAGACGAGGAGAAGGAGCAGGAGAAGGAGGAAGAGGACGAGGAGACAGAAGGGAGTCGCAGGAGGATGAGGACGAGGAGGAGGAGGACGAGGAGGGAGAAGTGAGGGGGATGTGGGGAGGAAGAACAAAGGGCGAGGAAGATGAGCTGGACAAATCGGCGGCGCGCAGAAGGAGGCCGCGCGAGGATGTGACCTTCTGGGAGAATGGGTGGCGTGTTGGAAGGCAGAGTAATGTTTAGAAGTGCCTGGAGGCTTCTAATAAGCAAGTCGCCTCGCCACCCACTCGTGCGACGATGTGGAGGAGGCCTCCTCCTCTTCCTCCTCTTCCTCCTCCTCCTCCTCCTCCTCTTCCTCCTCCAGGGCCCGCTTTCCGTCCCGAGTTGTGTGCTTCTGACAACCCCGGGGCCCGAAGCCCGAAAGCGGCCTCCAGCTGCCAAAGCTTCGGCGACTTGGATGCGTCACGCGATGCGAATCTGAGGAGGAGTTGGAGGAGGAGGACGAGGAGGAGGACGCGGAGGAGGAGGAGGAGGAAGACGATGAGGAGGAGGACGCGGAGGAGGAGGAGGAGGAGGAGGAGAAGAAGAAGAAGAAAGGGGAGGAAGAGGAGGAGGATCAGGTGGGGGGAGGGGACTTCGCATCACGTGACGATATCCCTCTGCCTAAAGCTGGCGACAAGCCTGGCGCCTCTGCCTTTTCCGAGGCGCCGGCCGCCTGGCGAAGATGAGGGGGAGGACCACATCCCTCCCCACCCCCCACACTCCCTCCCGCCCACCGTCGAGGGAACGGAACGACGGCGCGTGGATCAGCGACAGGTCCCGTTTCCATGCCAGATCGGCGCGCTCCGTCGCCAAATCGGGCGGCACGGGCGCCATGCTTCGGGGGCGACGATCCGCGGATCCGGCACCCACGCGGCAGACCCACGGATCCCTAGTCTTCTGTCGGGCCTGTCTCTCTGCAGGAGGAAAATTCAAGAGTAGTTTAAAATAACAGTTTGGGGACGATGTTTCTATCATTTGTGGACTATATTTGAGCATTGTTTGGTTACTTGTTCTTTTTCGTCCGAAATCCGCCCGCAGGGGGACATGATCATGCCCGACTGAATCCTAATCCATACCAGCGTGTGCGCGCCCACCGAGCACCCCCAGCCGCGTGCCCAGTCGTTGCCTGCGTGGGGGGCGTGTCGCTATGCGAGAGCATGGAGATGGGCGCCGTGGCGCCGCTCCACTCGGCCATCGCCAGGAGCCGCGCGGCGTGTCTCCCCTGACTCCCTCGCTCATTTAGGGCTTAACGACTTCTCCTGCCCCTCGACTCGCGCTGGCGCGTCCAGGCTTCGCTCCGGATTTCACGGAGGAGCTCTGGATCATCTTGCAGATGTGTTTGGATTTGCCTCGGCTTCTGTCTGGATTCATTTTCTATCAACTTCCTGGACTCACCTCGACTCATCTGGATATTGGACCCCCACAGGATTGGAGACAAGTCGTTTGGCCCATCGGGGCTCGCGTCACGAACAAATTGCGACAGATGGTGTTTGGCAGTTTTCGGCTTCTGGGGTCTTTGGCAGGCCCTGGGGTCTCCATCGAAGAACGGCTCGGGGTGAAAAGCTGGTTTCCAGGAAGGATGCCAGGCCTCAGGGGAGCCATTTTGCGAGCAGACTCACGACGTCGGATGTCTTGGTCAATTCTAGGGTTCCCGATGTGCGCCCTTCCGCTTTTTCGCGCGGGAAGACCCAGGAGACGAGTGAATTCGGGCCCCGGGCCCCGCAGGGGTGAGGATTGAGGCTTAAGGGAGTAGGCACAGGACCTGAGGACACGCCCACTCCGTGCCCACGGGCACCGTGGCGATTTTTCAAGTATTTTTAGTGCTCCAATCCGTCAATAAGCCGGCGACAATAGTCATTTTCCCATTATTGGCGGAGGGTATTGAAGACCTTTTTTGGATTATCTGTTTAAAGTTGCTGCCGAAGCTAGTCATTTACAGCTCGCCTCAGCGCGTGCGGAAGATTGATTCAGTGGCGTCGGGCGTTGTGTCCATTGTGTTTAGTGCGGTCCTCCTTGGTAGCCCGGCTTTCAGTTTTCAGAGCGAGCGCATGGCCGAAGTCACAATGGTTGAAGATTTTCTTCGCCGTCAGTTTGTTTCATCATCATCGTCATCATCACCACTATCATCATTCTCATCGTTTTCGAAGGAAGGGTGGCCGAGTGTTCCTTCGAGCTCGTTCGCCAGTCTCTTTCTCTCTCTCTCTCTCGCTCTCTTTCTCTCTCTCTCTCTCGCTCTGTCTCCCTCTATCTCTCACTCTCTCGCTCTCTCTCTTTCTCTCTCTCTCTCTCTCTCCGTCAAGACGATCAGAACACTGCGAAGGAGGCGATCCGTGATGTGGCCGCCCAGGCCGCCAAAGCTGCAGTAAACTCCCATTCCAAGAAGGCCTAGACCACGCTATGGCCGCCGCCACTGCGAAGCAGGACGAGACGCAACAGGAGCAGTTTGCGGCGCAAGCGGCCCGGGTTGCCACAGTTTCCTCCAAACTCACACAGCTCGAGAAGGTCATGAAGATCTCAAAGCGCAACTTCAAGATCTTTCGCACCAGTTTGCGATCGCAGAAAAATTGTTTGACGCCGCCCGTTTGGAGATCCATTGGGCGTTCCGTAATCTATCGCCAAAGGATGTTGATCCTACCGTAGTGCGAGGGCGACGATGGGAAGTGGAAATAATTCGCGAGCAACAACCCAGGTGGCCATCGTTGCGATCGAGATCAGCGCGCACGGCTTCCAGGCCCCGAGCTTCCTCCGCGGCGCCAGCGTGCTCCAGGGCGACCCGCTCAGCTCGTCTTTCTGCGCACTTGGCACCGACCCCCCCGCGCCTGGGAGTCGCGCCGCGGTCGCGCGCGAGGGGGCCTTCAGGCACTGCGCGGACGACGTCAGCATTCCCCTGTGGGAGCTCACGGCAACCACTCCAACCCAGCACCTGCGTGACCTGGTTCGTCGCGCGACAGGTCTCGCAGAGAAGTTCAGGAAATGCGCGCCGTCGCCCACGAGCTCGAGATGCACGCCTGTGCTCGCGGAGGTGTTTCGGGAGCGGCTTAAGAGGCGCGCCCCTGCATGACGCGCCATTCGCATCGAGCCATTTGCTCAATTTCTCGGCGTGCTGCTTGGCCGGAATCCGACCCTGAACTTCATTGAAAATAACATCAGAGTCCTCCCTGTCCTGAGCTACGCGCCCCAAGTCGTCGCGCCGCGTGCCGCGATGGTCACTGGACAGCCTGCTGCCCGCGCAGACCCGTTCCCTAATCAAGGATCGAGGAAACGAAGACTCGAGTAAGCCGGAACTCGGGTTTGCCGACTTTTTTTTGACGAGCGCGTCCTGGATTTTGACGGTCCCAGTTTCGTGGGATGTCTGCAGCGGGGGCCCGCGTCAAATTTTAGATTGGGTCTCGTCATTTTTATTAATGGTCCCCCGTACCCGAGTCTTACGTCTCCCCGAAAGGAGGTCTTGCCAATGATGCCCTTAAGGATCGCGCGGGGCACGCTCGCCCAGCCGCGGCGGCACGCGCCGCCCCTTGCCTCGAGTCTTGAACGCGCTGCGTCGGTGCATCCTGAGCGCCACCTTCGCGATCGCGGCCATGTGGCTTCCGCGCGCGCCGCCTCGGCCCCCGGCCGGCTGCCGGGTTCCAGCGCCCAACGAGCCGTCTTGGACGCGACGTTCAAGGAATGGAGGGATGTTGATTGGCACGCTTTGCTGTTGGCTCGGCGGAGTAGTTTTGTGGGCGCGCAATCGTTGTCCTCTGACGCCCCCGAGGTTGGCTCAGCTTCACGCCGTGCTCTCCCGCGACCAGGTCGCGCTCGCGTCTAGTGCTCCGCACTTGGATGCATGGGTGGTTTAGCACAAAGCGGATACATGAAACTGTCGAGCATCGCTGCTTTTGCTGTGGCCGCCCTAGCGCTGAGTTGCGCCATGTGTTCGCTTGCTCGCCATGTTTGGCGTTCGTCGACTGCTGGCCCGCGCCTACCCCGAACTGCTCAGCTAGCAAGCTTGGCATCGCCCCTCGCGCAGGGCTCTACCGCCTAGCCACTGCACACGGTGCTCCATAGAGCCAAAGAGGTTTCCTTACAGGGCCACCCGAGGGTCGCGATTATATACCACGCTCAGAGCATCATCCGGCGCGGTCGTTTTTTGGTGCCGCTTTGGTTGGAGTTGGCTTCCGTTGGATCCGCGTTGATCATCATCATAATAATATTCATCATCATGATTACCGTCATCATCCTCATCATCATCATCATCATCATCATCATCATCATCATCATCATCATCATCATCATCATCATCATCATCATAAGCATCGTCTACATGTACAGCGTCATCATCAACACCATCATCACCATCATCACCGTTATCATCAGCATCAACATTATTGTTATCCGTGCGCGCGCCCAGTATTAAGCATGTTTGCGACATTCATTAATGTTCAGCGCGTTATTTTCATGTTTTCTCTCTGCCACTTTGTCCCCACACTCCATTGCGTTTAAAGCGTTTCGCTAACGCCTCGGGCTGCATGCGGTCGCATATATTGTTCAGCGACATACCACCTTACTTCGTGGAGACTCTCCCAGACATCCAACGCCTTGAGCAAATCAAGCCGGCGTTTGTTTCATATTCTTCCGGCCTCGGGGAGCCCTCACAGGGTTCCGGCATCGTGAACCCATTATTCCGGATGCAGAACCAGCCCTGATGAATGGTCCGGGGCTTTTGAGGTTCCCGTGTTGGAAGCAACAAGACATCAGATTTGCGGGTTGGGGGGCTCAAGGAAGTTTCTGGGGAGATTCCAGATTTTGAAGGTCAGTTGCGTTCCTCACCTCCCTTTTCTCCCCCCTTCTGTGTGCCTCTTCCTCCATGCTCCAAGGATTTATGTTCCCCTGTCTGATTTCTGTACTGCGTGTACTAAGTCGCGGGAGGCGATACAGCGATCGATGGCAGTTGATGGACTGTTCTGGGCAGTCCCTTCTTTGACCTCCCATGGCGTGCTTTTGTGCGCGATCCCCTCCGGACCTGGTGTTTCGTCCCCGATGTGTTTTTGTTGGTACGTCCTTGCCAAATTGTTCCCCAAGGATGTGCCTATGGGCTTACTTGGGGTGAGAGGTCCTTTCGCCCCCTGCGTTGCTAGGGTTTGCCCGTGCAATGCCAAGCAGCGCCAGGCAATGCCAAGCAATGCCAAGCAACGCTAAGCAACGCCAACCAACGCAAAGCAATACTGCTCATTGCCAAGAAATGCCAAGCAATGCTAAGAAAGCAGAGCAAAGACAATCAACGATTCCAACCAATACAAAGCTATGCGCAAGTAATGCAAAACAATGCCAAGACATGCCAAGCAACGCCAAGCAACGCCACGCAATTCAAAGCAATGCCAAGAAATGTCTTGCAATGCCCAGTAAAGGTTCAAGGCAACGCCAAGCAACGCTTTGCAATGTTCAGAGCTGATCTGATTCGCTATAGAAAGCCGGAGAATTGGGGTCGTGCCGGGTGCATTGATTTCAATATGTTGGATGTCTGGGTGAGATGGCCCCCGGAGGCCGACAATGATGAAGCGTATTCGACGGATGGGTTTGTTTGGCATTGCTTGGCAGCGTTGGCACTGAGCATCAAGGCCCGACGGTGTACCCCTCCCCGTGCGTCGGCCTGCGTCCGTCGCGCGTCCGTCGCGCGAGCGTCGCGCGTGCGTTGCGCGTGTGTCGCGCGAGCAACGCGCGTACGTCGCGCGTTCGTCGCGCATCGCGCGGGGTGTGGTGCGGCGCGCGGTTGGGGATCCGTGGCGCGCGCGGTCGGGGGTGCGTCGCGCGCGTGTCACAGGATGCATGCATGCGTCGCGCGCGGTTGGCAGGGCTTCGAGCGCGGCCGCGCGTGTCTCCTGTGGGCCCAGACGGCCCCTTCGGCGGCCGACGCACGGGCGACGCATTCGCAACTCGCGCTGTGGGGGGTCGGCTCTCCGGACGCATCTTTGGGCCGTGAACCCTGGAGCCTTGAAATACCTTTCCAGGGCCAGGTCTCGTCGTGGATCGTTCTTACTGTCCCAGGGCGCAGGTACCAGTCCCTGGAGGTCCAAAATTGCGAAAACGAGCTTGGGAGTGTTGCAATTTGTTTTGCGCGCGCGGCGCTGAGGCGAAAACCACATTCTGACAGCCATGCGTGCAGCATCCACGTAGCTCTTGGAAGCTTTCAAGACGAATTCGCGCGGCACTAAAGCGAGAGTCTCATTGAAAAACGACCTGTGCGCCATCGGCGTAATTAATTGTTTGAAGCGTTTACGCCAAGTTTGCGCGGCGCCAAGGCGGGGGCCAATGTATTACAACGTCCTGTGTTCCATCCCTGCAACTAATTGGTGGAAACGTGTAAGACACATGTACACGCGTTCACGAGGCGATAGTCACATGTGTAATTGTTGAGTGTTAAACTTCAGGGTCATAAGCGGGCAAGATGCCTTGAAACGAAATGACTGGGCCGCCACATTGGCATTTCTGGTGGTCAGATGAGGATGGTTTCTTTGTAAGGACATGGGATGGAAAAGGAGGACATGGAAAAGGAGGGGAGAGGAGGTAGTACCAAAACGAGGTGGAGAGGGGAGGGAGGAGGAGAAAGAGGAGGAGGAGGAGGAAGAGAAGGGGCTCGCAGGGCTTGGACGAGGGCGGAGGAGGAGGAGGAACAGGACGAGCAGGAGGAGGAGGAGGAGGAGGAGGAGGAGGAGGAGCCGGAGGAGCCGGAGGAGCAGGAGGAGGAGGAGGTCACGGCCCTCCCTTCCTGCGCCGCATCTCAGGGTGTTCGGCCTCTCGGACTCCATCCGGGCCTCGCTGCCCGCGTTCACCTACGCTGGCTCCATGGCCGGCCTGGTGGTGGCGGGCCCCATGGGCGACGCCCCCCCCTTGGGCGGCGCGCGCTGGAGCAGGAGCAGGACAGACAGGATAGGACAGACACTGGGAGGCGGAGCAGGGATGAAGAAGACAGATAGGATAGGATGGATGAAGAAGACGAGAGGAGGGATGAAGAAGACGAGGGGAGGAAGAAGACGGATAGGATAGGACAGGCGCTGGGAGGCGGAGGCGGTCCTGCCTGGTAGAAGGGTCGGGTCTTCTAGTTGGGTGCTCTTTATGGAACAGATCAGGAGCTCGGATGTCTGGGTTCGGAATCGGGGGCATCCTGGCTGCACTCGACCCCGCGAACTCGCCAAGAGCGAGGCGAGGTATCACAGGACGAGCGTGACAAGAGGCAGGACTCGGCAGGAGGGCGAGCGGGCGAGGCGGAGAACTGGGATCAGGAACAGGAGGGGGAGGAGGAGGAGCCCAAGCTTGATCAGAGCATCGCGTCTCGATCAGTGCCCCGTAAACCAGGATATTGCATACCAGGACTTTGCCAGCTCCAGCGGGAGAGAAAGAAGAGTGGCGAGCGTCTCGACCCGCGGCTGCAGTTCTCTGCGGCTGCAGTTCTCTTCGGCGCGCCCATGTCCCCGTTTGCCGGAGCTCCCGTTTGCGAGGACCTGCCTGACTCGAGGGGTGCATCCCCCTCTGGTCCCGCAACCGCTGGCGCAGGTGTTTTCGCAGAGGGGAGGGGGGGGGGCGCCACTGCGCCATGTCGACGGCCCCGACCGAGTACGCGGGCAGCCCCGGGGCCGTCAGCCTGGCCGTGGGCGAGTCGGGGCTCCAGGGCGAGCTCTCTGCCGGTTGGCCGCAAGGTCCCGCTGCCCCGCGCGGGGCCGCGCTGGACGCGGCCCTCGCGGGGGTCGAGAGCGCCGCCGCGCGCGCGGCGCTGCTGGAGCTGCGAGGGCTGCTGGCGGAAGAAGCGCAGCAGCGCGCCCTGAGCATCGGCAGGCGCTCACCAGGGACGGGCGTGTTCTTATCCGCGCCTCCTCTGCAGTCATAGGGGTCGTCTGGGGATCGATCCTCCTCCCCCTCCCTCCCTCCCTCCCTCCTCCCTCCCTCCTCTCTCCTATTTCATCCACCCTCTTCCCTCCTCACCTCCTCCTCCCTCCTCATCTCCTCCTCTCCTTCCTCCCCCTCCTCCTTCAGCGCCGCGTGAATTCGCTTTAAAGGCTTGCAGCAGTTTCACGAACGGAGGGCGGATGGTTTTCAAAGTGAGGTTTTTGCATGAGCGCCGAGCACATCTCTCTCACAATTCTGCCACAGTTTCAAGGATGGAGAGGTGCCATGTTCAAAATGTGGCTCTCGCCTTCGCATCGCGCACACGTGTCTTAAACGTTTGCAGCAGCTTTGCAGATGGAGGGTGGATGCGATTCTCGCTTCAGCGCTGTTAACATGTGTGTGAGCTTGTATTCAGCTTCAAGGGTGGAAGGTGGCTCCTTGTCAAAATGCGGCTGTCGCCTGAGCGCCGCGCACATTCGTTTTTGTTGGGGGGCTTGCGACAGCCTCAAGGATTCGAATGGCAAAGTCCAAGGCGCGGCGCTCTGGAGCGATGCAGGCGTGCCAGGACGAGGCAGTCGCGCTGATTCGCGGCATCGAAGTCCCAGGAATGGCGTTCTGGAACGACTCAGCAGCGTCAGGACGCAACAGCCACGTCGATCCGCGGCTTTGAAGTTCCAGGAATTGTGCTCTCGCGCGGTTGAGGATTTTCAAGCTGATGTGTTAGAACAGGACCTTCTCCAGCAGTGAAATAAGATTATTGCAGGGAGGTGCGAAAAAGAAGAAGAAGAAGAAGAGGTCGAAAGGGGGGTCATCGCAACATCGTTGATGCGTCTCGAGCTTACACTTGTTTCTCCTCCTACTCCTCCTGCTCCTCTTCCTTCCCTCCCCCTCCTCCCCCGCCTCCTTCCTCCTCCCTTCCTCCCTCTCCTCCCCTTGGAACGTGGGGGGCCTCCTGGATGCGTCGGAGATGCCCTCGCGGTCTGGGCGCCGAGGCGCGGTCCCCCGGCGGCGCGGCCCCAGGGCCCCGTTCTCTGCGGGGCATTCGTCACGGAGCCGCCGCCTGTGCACACGGGGCTCGCGGCCCGGGCCCCGCGGAACGACTAACCGCAGAGGGTCTTTAATGATGCAACCCCCGCTCCCTAAGCTTTCGGCGGGAAGTAGAAACTCGTCCTCTCGGAGGAGGAGGAGGAGGAGGAGGCCGCCAGGCGTTGAGCGATGGGACTTTTGAGCACTTCTCATGACCTCTCATGCATCCGCCGACGAGAATAATTGATTCCCAGCTATTGTCGGGGTCCCAGTCCGTCAATAAGCCGGCAAACAAAAATGATTTTCCCATTACCCGGCGGTTTATTAAAGACCTTTTGGGGTTACTCCAGATATCATGATAATGTGGAGGGGCCCCCTCCGCATTATTATGAGATCTCGCCGAGGGGGCCAGTGCACTGCGACGCGGGCAGTGCCGTCCGAGCAGCGCCTGGCGTCGCGGCAAGTTGCTTGCCGAGGCAAGCGCGCCGCGCAATCTGATTTGAAATCTGCCTTCAAACTGCCTCGCGCGGACAGCAGGGCCCCCTTGCTCGCGGGAAAGATGCAGACCCCCCCCGGGACTTACATCACTAGCCCAAAACATACCCGGACCCGGGGTCAGCTGGGGTGAAAAGGGCCGCCCGCTAGAGCGTTTTCGGCCTTGCCGCCACCTCGTCTGGGTACGGGTCGGTGCCCGAAACAACCATACATACCCAGACCTAGCTGGGGTGGTGGTTGGGTCACCCCGTCTAGGTACGGGTATGTATGGTGGTTTCGGGAGCCGACCCGGACCCAGGGGGGGTGATGCCCCGAGGGCCCCTTGCCACCCCGTCTGGGTAAGGGTACGGGTATCTTTCGCGCTCGAGATTACAAGGAGGTTTTTTTTGGCGGGTATCCAAGGGGCCTCGTCACACAAGATTGTTTGGTGGTCTCGATGGTGGGCGCGTTGCTGCACCGCGCTTCAGGGGGTCCCAGACGCGCTGTCAAACGTTTTTTTGTTGACCCGCCCCCCGCTATTGTGAGATTTGGAGTAGCCACGGGGAAGGGGAGACATCTCCACGCTCACGGTGCTGCGGCTAGTTGTTCCGAACTCTCTGAATGCACTGGCCGTTCACTTGCAGCTTGGACTTCTGCTTGAGCCTTGGGGAGATCCGCATGGAGTCTGCGGGCACCCCGCCCTCTGTGGGCCGTTGTGTCTCTGAGGGGCCTGCGGGCCGCCCCCATTCGCCTTTCGCTTGGGAGCGGGCAGTGGCCAGAGCGGACGCCGTTGCTACCGTGGTCTCGGCAGGCGGTGTATATGAACATTTCATGGGCCAACATATATATATATATATATATATATATATATCCATATCCATATCCATATCCACCGCCCGTTGGGGCACCAGGACGTTGGTTTCCATGCGGTGCATGTGGATAAACTCCCGCCTCGCACAAGGGAGGACGGAAGGATGCGGAGGTGTTTCCCGCCCGCCAAGGCTGGAGCGGGAGGTCGAGCGGCTGCGGGCGGTCCACGAGGCCGCGGCGGAGAATGGCGACACGCACATACCAGCCCTGACCCCCTCGTGGCGTGCGAAAGCAGTCGCGACGGAAGGTGTCTGCTCGCGTTCGGCCTCCAAGGGCTCCGGGCTCCAGGGCCGTCAGGAAACGAGGCGGGATGGAAAGCTGGTCCCCGGGAGCGGGTCTCTGATTTCTTGGTGGGTCCTGCTGCGGAGAGATCACGACGTCGGATGTCTGGGAAGGGGGTGGCACGAGGGGGGCGGCCTTCTAAGAAGGTGGGGGGGCGCCTTATATTACGGGACTTTCCTAGAAGGGCCCAGGGGGCTTGTAAAAGAGGACCGATTGGAAGCCGAAAGGGCTTCCAAGAAGGACGTTGCCTTCTTAGAACCACCTAAGTTCTAGGCCTCCCAGGTACGGTCAGAGCAAATGGGGTCGGAGGGTCGCGCCGCATCGCCGATGCAACGGCGATGCGGCTCGAGGTTGAGCCCGATTTTCTTCACGCCGACATCGCCGATGCATCGGCCATGCGGCGCGATCCTCCGACCCCATCTGCTCGAACCCCCTTGGGGAGACCTCTGCCTTGTGTGAAGTCCTGCAGCTCCCTCTACAGGAGGAATATTCAAAAAATAGTCCAACAAATAGCCAGGGAACGATTTGTTGACAATATGTTGATCATCCTTGAATTTGTTTTTTGGACTATTTTTCACTGTTCCTCACAAAACCCGCCCGACCTACACTTCGCGCGTGCCGCCCAGGAGACGCGTGGCAGCACCCCAGGCGCGGCTGGCGCCCTCCTGTCGCAGTGGGCGGGGCAGGAGCTGACGCGGCTCGGGGCGGCGCAGGAGAAGCTGGGCCACACCGTGGAGTCCTTCCTTGGCGGCGCGCACACGGGGAGAGCGCGAGAGGGGTGCTCTTGCAAGCGCAGCGCGTTCGGCGCCCCCCACTCCTTCTCCTCCTCCTGGCCCTTTCTCTCTCTCCTCCTCCTCCTGCGTGTTGCGTTGGTCTGCCCGGCCTCGTGCCTGTGGTCGTTCGCCACGCCTCCGCTCAGGCTTGCGTGAGCTTGCAGTTGCTTGGTGAGTGTGTTCGCGTTGCTGAGTCCGGTAAAACTGTGAACACTAATGTAAAAAAAGGTCGCATTCCAGTAAGGCGGGGGAGGGCTCAGAAGCCCACTTCAGAGGAGCAAATGGTACCGATACTGAGCTCTTGCCTCGTTTCCGTCTTTTTGGGCCTCCTGGGAAGCCCTCGTCGCCACCGCTGTGTTCGCTTCGAAATTCTGAGCAGAACACACACCAGGAGAGGTCTGGGGAGTAGCGGTACCGGTACCTTGTTGTTTCCCCACTTCCCAGCGTCTAAATTCTTGGGCCTTTCTAGGAAGGCCTCATCCTTCAAAGTTGTCCCCCCCCCCACCGTGCAGAAGGCGGCCCCCTCGCGCTACCCACTTGTGCTCGCCACCAACCGTCAGAGAGTTCGCGACGGAGGAGATGGCGCAGCAAGCGCGGTCGTCTCACGGGTGGAGGGCGACGCTCGAGCGTTTTGGTCCCTAGCGGGCGAAGAACGGTATACCATATCTTGTCTGTCATCGATGACGCTGTCCCAGGGCGGCTGGAAAGTGTCTTCCCCCAGGGTGGTTCGACTGGATCAAGGACTTCCTGCCGCCTTGAGACAGGGTTTCCTGGTGAATGAAAGTTTCTTCAAGTGAACGCCCCCGAGGGGGCAGATATTGCCGCCCCATTTTGGGGGTGTTTGGTCGCTTCTGCCATGGAAGAATTCGATCGCCCACAGATCGAAGCTGAAGAGGGTAAGGAGGAGCATCCAGAGGAGGCGGAGGAGGCGGGGATGACGAGGTGCTGGCAGAACGGAGGAGGCCTAGGAGATGCAGGCGGAAGCGGAGGCGAGAATTGAAAACGGGGGAGCGGCAGGGGGAATATCCGAAGGAGGAGCAGAGGAGGACGAGGCGGAGGAGGAAGAAAAAGAGGAGGTGCAGGAGGATGTGGGGGAAAGGGTGGTTGAGGAGCAGGAGTGCCGGCAGGATCGGCAGCAGCTGGAGGAGGAGGTGGTCGAGGAGGGGGGAGGAATGCAAGCGATGTTTTGGGAGGGTTGATGTGGTGGTGAGGGGTTTGTGAGGGAAATGGTAAGGAAGAGGGAGCAGAGGAGGAGGGGATTTTTGGCGCTTCGAGTATCCCCACCAGCCCATCCAAAACCGCCCCCAAGGCGAGTTGAGACGATCAGGGAAGTGTAGGAGCAACGAGAGGGACAGCCGTCATCGTCCGAGGGAGGAGGAGGGGGAGGAGGAGGAGGAGAAGGAGGAGGTATAGAAGTTGGAGGAGGGAGAGGGATGATGAATTTGCAGATGAGGAGGAGCAGGAGGAGGAGGAGGAGGAGGAGGAGAAGGAGGAGACGGAAGAGGAAGAGGAGGAGGATGAGGAGGAAGGCGAGCAGAAAGATAGGAGACGATGGAGGAGGAGAAGTAAGCGGAGGAGGAGGAGGAGGAGGAGGAGAAGGAGGGAGAGGAGGAGGAAGAAAAACAGGGCGAACAGAAGAGCCAGAGGCTTCTTAATGCCTCT
Source organism: Prorocentrum cordatum (assembly GCA_963575745.1). NCBI lineage: Eukaryota > Dinophyceae > Prorocentrales > Prorocentraceae > Prorocentrum > Prorocentrum cordatum. The sequence continues at coordinate 508,577 of CAUYUJ010016393.1, read as the reverse complement.
CGGAGTCTCCTCGGATGTCGCATGGAAGCTTGTTGTAGGCCTCTTGGGGCGTCTGGGGTGCATCTTGGCCGGCCCAGGGCAGTCTTTGAGCGTCTTGGGTGCCTTGCGGATCCTCGTGAGGCCTCTGCGGGGTGTCTTTTGGGCTCGTCTTGTGGCCGTCTAGGCGCCTCTTGAGGCCCTCTTTGGGTGTTCTTGGGGGCTTTAGGGGCACTCTTGGAGCCATAGTGGAAGACATCGATCAAAAAGGAGGGGAGATTCCAACAATTCGCCTCTTGAGGCGCTCTTGGGGCGCTTTGGAGCGCTCTTGGGCGCTCTTGTGGCCATCTTGTAGGCCTCTGGCCCTTCTTGGGCCATCTTCTTGAAGCCATCCTGAGACATCGGAAGGCCATCGGCAGCGAAAAGTCGGGATCGCAAAAAACAGTGATTCATTGTAGGTGTTTGAAAGACGTTGGCCTCTTGGCGGCCTCCTGGGGAGGCTCCGTGGCCACCTGGAGCTGTCTTGGAGGGTTCTTGGGGCCTCTTGGAGCATCTTGGTAGCCATCTTGAGGCATCTTGGGCTATCTCGAGCCACCTTGGAGGTCATCTTGGGCTCTCTGAGGCGCTTTTGGAGCCGTCTTGGGCCATCTTCTTGGAAGAGGAAGTGCTCCAAATCACCTACGCCCACAGTGCTGGCGGGAGTCAAGAGTAGCGCCGGCTGCGGCGGCAGCGGCGGCGGCGGCGGCTGCGGCGACGACGACGACGACGACGACGACCTCGACGACGACCATGATGACTGGTTCAAAGCCCCTGAGGGGACAGACATTGGCGGCCCGCTTTTTTTTGAAGGTGGTCGCTGTGACGCAAGAACAGCTGGGTGGGATAACCGTGAACAGATTTTGAGAAGCATGGTAGAAGCAGGAGGGCCACGCAAAGAGGCAGCCAACACGGCCCCAGAGGGCCAGAAAACCTCCAAGAGCCGGCCACTAGGGCCGCAATAGGCCTCAAACAAGAGTTCGAAAGAGCACCCGAAGGTGTCCGAAACGGCGGACGAAACCACAAGAGACAGATTGAGGGGCAAAAGGGGCTTGAGCACACCAAAATAGACCAGTCACGAGACCTTCCAGGGGTGCACCTGGGGGCGTCCTGGACGGCGCAAGAGGGGTCCAGGCAGCTGGCCAGACGGTCCAAGATAGCTTCAAGATGCTTTAAGGCTCCAGGAGACCTCGAAGATGTGGAAATTTAAGCCCGAGACTGTTAACATCGTCCCAATCCTCATGTTGTTTGAAGGTTGTTCGTTTGTTTGGGTTTTGATTCAACATGACTCGAAGAGGGCTTTAGGAGGCGTCAGGATGGCCCAAAACTGCCCCAACACCGGGCCATATTAGCCCAACAAGGCGTCCCAAAGGGCCCCCAGGACAGCCCAGGAGGGCCTCCAAAAAAGGTCCAACACCGCGTCCGGAGGCGTCTGGAAGCCTCCCGTGCGAAGACGTGATTGCTTCGGAGGCAAAATGGCGGGCAGCCATCACCCAGTCCGCAGCCAGAGCATTCGGGCCGTCGGAATGAGCGGGCCGCGGGGAGGACCCCAGGAGAGGGTTCTGTGGGTCTTTGCGGACGGAGTAAGCTTAGGTCGGGCATGTCCTCCCGCAGGCGGATTTTGGACGAAAAACGAAAATATTCAAACAATCATTAAATATAATGAAAAATAACATGGCGAAAGATCCGACCATATGCAGTTGTGGATACCGCAATTATGAATATCATCTTCACCCGCGCTCCCTATGGGGCCACGAACCGTGTGAGGGGCGCGCCGACATACGTGGCGGGGCATACAACGCGAGCGATGTGTGCGAGAGATTGAGAGCGAGTGAGTCTGATTGCGGATGAGTCTGCGCGCGCGTGAGTCTACGTGCATAAATATCTAAGCCCATGTCGGCATGCCTCTCACGAGGATCGCGCCCGTTTCCTTCCCGTTTTTCTTCTCCCTCTTTGCCCGTGCGCGCCCACGTCCAAGGCTGCGGGCGCGGCGCCGCACGGAGTCCCCGCGACGCGCGCTGGTCTCCCCGAACGGGTCCCAGCGACCCGCGCGCGGGTCGTCCACTGCGCGGAGCAGAGAGAGCGAGCAGGCTGGCTCCCGCCCGGGATGCGCGGCCCGAAAGCGGCCTCAAGACATCGAGTACGACGAAAAACTTCAGAAAATCGAAAGTCGCCGCCATGCGAATTCCGCAACTGGGCCGCCAGGCGAGGTCCGCCATGGAGACCTTAGGTGGAGCTCCCTGTGGTGGCACGAAACGCTGTATTGGGTGGTGGATGACGCATGCAGGCGGTCTCGCTGGGGCCCTCAGTGGGGCCCCCCATGGGGCCACGAAGCGTTGCGCTGTGTGGTGGATGACGCACGCGGGCGGTCCCACTGGGGCCTCGTGGAGCCTTCTATGGGGCCGCGAACACGCGGGCGGTCCAACTGGAGCCTTCGGTGGGAGTTCCCTGTGGGTCCACGGAGCGCTGTACTGGGTGGTGGATGACGCATGCGGGCGGTTCCACTGGGGCCTTCGGTGGCGCTTCCAGTGGGGCCACGAAATGCTGTACTGGGTGGTGGGTGACGCACGCGGGCGGTCCCAGTGAGGCTTTCGGTGGGGCCCCTATGGGGTCACGAAGTGCTGCATTGGGAAGTGTATGACGCATGCGGGCGGTCCCACTGGAGCCTTCGGTGGAGCCATCTATGGGGCCACGGAACGCTGCACTGGGTGGTGGATGACGCACGCGGTCGGTCCCAGTGGAGCCTTCGGCGGAGGTCCCCATGGAGCCACGAAGTGCTGCGAGGGGTGGTGGATGACGCATGCGGGCGGTCCCACTGGGGCTTTCAGTGGAGCTCCCTATGGGGCCACGAGGCGGTGTGTTGGGTGGTGGATGACGCATGCGGTCGGTCCCATTGGAGCCTTCGGCGGAGGTCCCCATGGAGCCACGAAATGCTGCGAGGGGTGGTGGATGACGCATGCGGGCGGTCCCACTAGGGCTTTCAGTGGAGTTCCCTATGGGGCCACGAGGCGGTGTGCTGGGTGGTGGATGACGCATGCGAACGGTCCCACTGGGGCCTTCGGTGGGGACCCCCATGGGGCCACGAAACGTGTGAGGGGTGTGCTGAAACGGGTGATGACGATGATGATGGGGGAGGGCGGAAGGGAGGAGGAAGGAAGGAAGGAAGGAAGGAAGGACGCAAGGAGAACGCGGGGCGCTTTCTTTTCAACACAAGGACCCAACACCACAGGATGGTTGGGAATACAAGAGTATTGGTACCCGATGATTTTTCAAACTTTCTGTTTGAATCATGTTGTTGTAGAGAGACACACCCGACTTAAACGTAAGCACGAGAAGTGCGCATGTGATTTGATTGACTAAAAAAGCAGCTCTCCGGACGAAAAGTCCAACCATTGGCAGTGGTGGGTACCACGCTGTGGGTACCGCTTCGGTGGAGTTCCCTTATAGGGCCACGAAGCGCGTGAGGGGCGTGCCGAAAGATGGGCGGGAACCGCATGTGGACCGTGCAGCGGTGGCCTCCTTCGGTGGAGTTCCCCTATAGGGCCACGAAGCGTGTGAG
>CAUYUJ010016393.1:330006-500006 GCA_963575745.1 Prorocentrum cordatum | reverse complement strand
GTCCGCCGCCGCCAGGGCTGTGGGCCCGGAGGCGGAGCAGAGGCTGAGCCGCCTCGACGCAGCCGTCGCTGGCCTCGGGAGCTCGGAAGAGAAGGAACATGCACTCAGAAGCTGAGCGAGGGCTGACGAAGCCGTGGCTGCTGAAACGGCCCTCCCGGAAGGAAAACACAACTTCCCGGAGTGAGGCGCGGCACGCGAAGCAGTCAGCGGGCTTCTTCCCGGAAGGACGAGGACAACTTCCCGGAGGTCGATTTTAGCAGCCACGGATTTAGCAGCCCTCGCCCGGCTTCCGATACACGAGGATTCCCAGGTGGGGTCCGAGGTAGGTGGGGCCGGAGGATTCCGCCGCACCGCCGATGCATCGCCGAAGTCGCCGAAGCATCGCCGATGCATCGGCGATGCGGCGCGATTTTCCGACCCCATGCGCTCGGACCCGATTTAGGAGGCCTCTGCATACCGATGTCGACGCCCCCTGGGGCCTCCTCAGCCTCCAGCTGGACGAGGTGTTTTCCTGATTACGTGTTCGTCGTCCCTCCGAGGCTTTCCAGCCTCGGGGTGCTTTCTTGCAGCTGTGCAGCCGAGCCTCGCCGAGTGCGTTCTGTGGGTGCCCGAACCGTCCCGAACTGCCGGTGGGGGCCCTCGCTGGCTCAGGGACCGTTGAAGAACGACTTGGGATGAAAAGCGAACCCCAGCAAGGGGTTCAGACCTCTGGGGAGCCGCGGTGTGGAAAAATTGCGACGTCGGATGTTTGGGCTCCTGGTGGAGGCCCTCGTCGCCACGGCTGGATACTCTGGGGCCCTGCGGCATCGGTATCTCAGTTCCTGCCCCCCAGGAACGAGCTGGCGAGCGACCGGGTTCGCATGGAGGCACAGGCCCAGGCCCAGGCCACTGGGCTCCGGGACGTGCTGGGCAGATGGGAGCAGCGGATCAACTCGTTCGGGGCGATGGTGGAGGAGAACCGCGAGAGCAGCAAGGCGACGGAGCAGGAGCGGCGCTCGGCGGAGTCGCTGCTCCTCCACCTGCTCCAGGACCTCGGCAGCGTGGTGGCCCCCCTCGCCGCTCTGCCTGCCCACGCCGCCCAGCCTCCCGGCATCTCGCCCGCGGCCGCTCCGCATGCGGGGTACCAGAGCCCGCACGTGGTGCCCTCCCGCGCCGGCCAGCTTCCGCCAGGCGCGGCCCCGCTGGGGCTCGCGGACCGCTGGGCAACCTCCCCCGGCTTCCTGGAGCGCTCCGCGGCGGCGATGGGATATCGGGCGGCCGCGCCCGCCCCGGGTCAGGCCCCGCTGGGGCTCGCGGACCACGGGCTGGCCTCCCCGAGCTCCCTGGAGCGCTCCACGGCGCCCATGGGATGGCAGGCGGCCGCGCCCGGGGGGCACGCGTCGCCGGCGGGCGTCCTGCAGGCGCCGCCGGGGTCCGCGGACCGCTGGGCGGCCTCCCCCGGCTTCCTGGAGCGCTCCGCGGCGTCGGCGGAGCGTCAGGCGGCCGCGCTGGGGGGGCACGCGTCGCCCGCCGGCCCCCTGCACGCGCCGGGCCAGGCCCCGCTGGGGCTCGCGGAGCGCGGGCCTGCACCGCTGGGGCCCCCCGAGTGGAGCCTCCACGCCTGGCCTCAGCCGCCGAGCTCCCCCGGCTGCCCAGGGCGCCCGCCCGCGGTGGGGCACTGGGCGGCCGCGCCGGGGGGACATAGGGCGACGGGATCTGCACGTGCCCGCTGCCCCAGTCCTGGCCCATCCTGGGCCTAGGAGCAACGTAGATTGAAGAGGAAAAAAGAAACATAAGGAGAATCATAATAAGAAGGAAATGCGCCATGCGTACACATAACCTTTTGGCGCTGCGCGTCGATTTCTTGGATCTGCGTTAGGCCCCCCCGACGGCGCCACCGGCGCCGCCCCTGGCGCGCTCCGCGCGCCAGGGAGGGAGGTCGAGCGCAGATCCAAGAAATCGGCGCGGAGCGCCAATGGGGTTCTGTTTATGGCGTCTGTTCTTCTTCGATGTATGTTGCTCCTGGGCCCAGGATGGCGTTTTTACTTATTCGATATACGTTTTCTTCTTCGATATACGTTCCTTCTCCGATATGCGTTATGGTCATGGCGTTCTTTCTTATTCTAGAATACGCCCTCCTGGCTTTGCCAGGAGGTGTGCACACCGCTCCTGAGCCTCTGCGAGGGCTATAGTTAAGTCGGGCATGTCCCTCTCCAGGAGGAATATTCGAAAGTGCTTTACAACATAGTCTGGGGACGATGTTTCGACTAGTGTCTGACAATGTTTGTTTATTGTTGGACTCTTTTCTAGTTTTCGCCCAACATCCGCCTGTGCGGGGACACGCCCGACCTGAGGCTATAGGCCCGGGCCGGTAGCCACGGTGTGCCCCAGGACACGCGCCGCCCGCTGGCCCCGCGCTGCCCCCGCCCGCCCCGCGGGGGCTGCTCGCCGACCACGGGCCAGCAGCTCCAGGATGCCTGGAGCGCGCGCCGGCGTCGTCGGGGCACCCATGCCGGAGAAGAGAAGGCGGCGCGAGACGGGGCTCAAGGGACGGGGGTCCCTGCCAACGGGGGGTCAGCCAGAGCGCCGGATCCTGCAGGGCCCCGGGGCGCACTGACCAGGGTCTGGGCGCAGGATCCTGCAGGATCCTGCATGGATCCTTCGCGTTGACCCGGGTTTGGGTGCAGGATTCTGCAGGGTTCTGCACTGATCCGGGTCAGAGGATCCCCGGCGTGAGCAGAAGCCTCGTCGGAGGCCTGCGCGGGCTCCGCGGCTCGGCGCCAGGCTTACGTCGGGCCCGTCCCTCCACAGGAGGAATATTCCGAAATAGTGCAAAATAGTATGGGGACGATGTTTTAAGAATTATGCTTTGCTATGGTTGAGCATCTTCTGGCTATTTCTGATTTGCCCTCCAAAATCAAAATACGCCTGTAGGAGGACATGCCCGACCTAACGCCAGGCGCCCCTGGCATAGGTGGTTCGAAAATGGGGTCCTGATGGATGGGGGCCCTAAGGACGAGGTGCCTCAGACAATATCAATTCACCCTTGGATCCCTTCCCATCCAGGTCCCCATCTCAGAGGAGCCAGAGGTCATGACAACGATACGTTCCAAGATCGCCAGGGTTCCCAAGATTCCCGGATGTTCTACACGGGCCTGCAGAAACGAGGGCCGCCAGATATTCTGGAACGTCAGCCAATCCTGTCATGACATCGCCCTCGTCCGACCATGCCTCAGGGTCACGTCTTTGAACCGCCGATGGCGGCGCCTCCGGCGGCCGCCCCCCTGGCGCGCTCCGCGCGCCAGGGAGGAATGAGGGTCAGCCGCTGCGTGGAGCGAGTGCGCGGCTGCGGTTGCGGAGCAGCGCGCCGCGGCCGCCGTCCGCTGGCTGCGCCGGGTGCGCGGCGGGGGCTGCAGCCGACGCTCCCAGACATGCTCGCGCCGTGGAAAGACCAGGACGGGCGGTGCTTCGTAGTTCTCGGCCTCCGGAGGCCCTCGCCCCCCAGGGCCGTCGGAACGCTACTCAGAGTGACAAGCCGCTCCCGGGGAAAGGCCTCCTCCTCCTCCTCCTCCTCCTCCTCCTCCTCCGCATTCGCCTCCTCCTCCTCCGCATTCGCCTCCTCCTCCTCCTTCTCATCCAGCTCCCCCTCCTCCTGGGTGGGGACTTCCAGGGACCGCGCACTGCAGCAGCGTCGTTGCTACAACGAGGGCATCGCATGTCTGGGCTGCGCTCGCCGGCCGCGAGCGCAGGCGCCGCCGCGGAGCAGCTCACCGCCGCCCCCGAGCGCAGGTACAGTTAAGTCAGGCCTGCCCCTCTACAGGACGAGTATTCGAAAAGAGTTAAAAATAGTCTGGGGACGATTGTTTCACAATGTTTGAGCATTGTCGGTTATGTTTGTTACTCTTTTTTTGTTTTTCGTCCAAAGTGCCCCTGTAGGGGGACAAGCCCGACGTGAAGGTACAGTGGAGACCCATGCCACGAAACACCCTGCTTGCCTCCAGGGTGCCCAGGGTTTCGATGTCTTTGCGATGGAGAGCGCGACGTTCCCACGCCAAGCATCCATGGGCGCCCCGGGGTCTCAGGGCTGGGTTTCTCGTGGGAGGTCTCTTGCAGACCTGGCCTCCACTGCAGCGGCGGACGATTGCCTGGATTGGGGCGCGGGCCTCCGCAGGTGTCTGCCTCTGCCGCCTTCCCTTCTGCCGGCCCAGAGTGGAGTCTCCACGCCAGGCGGGCCTCGGAGGAGCGCAGCTGGGGCGACGGCGGGCTGGGCGGGAGCACCTCCGCACCCGGCGGCTGCCCAGGCCCTGCGTGGGAGGGCCCCCTGAGTCTGGGATGCCCCGGCCTCGGCCGGTAGCGCCTGAGGCAGACCCAGACATCCAGCGTCTTGAAAACGAGGTTCGCGTTTTGGAGCATCTGGGGTAGTTCCTGGGCCTCCTCGTCGCCACGGCCGGATTCGCCTTGAAAGCATGGCCAGGGCGCGCTCCAGGAGAGGTCCGCGAGGATCGAGTGTTGAGGCCTGGATCCCAGACGCTCAACATCTTGAAACGATGCAGCCGGAGGTTTCTCAGCTCTTGGCATCCGGGGGGACGTGTTCGGGCCCCGGGACCGTCACAAGCGGCATGTTCACATGTGTGCTATGTCTAATTCACTTTTAGTGGGCAATGCGGACATCGACTTTTGAATATGAAGTAGAGTACGCATAAAAGTTTTAAAAGGATCCGAGCCAACGGGGGAAGCAAGGTCAACGGACGAAACCAGACCTGCTCCGACTTCCGGGGCGCTCGACGCATCGACACCTCCCGAGGAGGCTGGCGGAGCTACAGGCTTGACAAGGGGAGCGGTGCTCGACCCTGCTGCCGCGGCCCGGCCCTGCACGGGGATGGGGTCGGGGTGTCTGGGGGAAGGTCAAGGCACCGGATGTCCTGGTGGGAGACGGTCCGTGTTGCTGTCTCACCCGAGCCCGTGGGCGGGCGGTCCGTCTGCCGTCCATGTGCACGCGCCGATACGAGTATTCTCCCTCCTCCCTCCTCCGGAGTCTGCCCTCTCACCCCTCCTCTCCTCCAGGGACGGTCCTCCTCTTCCTCCCTCCTCTCCTCCTCCTCCTCCTTCCTCCTCCTCCTCCTCCTCCTCAACCCATTTCCTTCCTCCTTTCCCCCCTAGTCCTTCCTCCCCCCTCCCTCCCTCCCTGCTCCAGGGTCTGTGCCGCAGGATTTGGTATCGAGAGTCTGCCCCAAGAGGACTGTCCTCCAGATCCTCCATCAACCCCTCTTCGCCGCGTCCCGTTGCCAGTGCAAGAGCGAGGGGGAGGAGGAGGAGGAGGAGGAGGAGGAGGAGGAGGAGGAGGAGGAGGCGGAGGAGGAGGAGGAGGAGGAGGAGGAGGAGGAGGAAGAGGAGGAGGAGGAGGAGGAGGCGGAGGCGGAGGCGGAGGCGGAGGCGGAGGCGGAGGCGGCGGCGGAGGCGGAGGCGGAGGCGGCGGAGGCGGAGGCGGAGGCGGAGGCGGAGGCGGAGGCGGAGGCGGAGGCGGAGGCGGAGGAGGAGGAGGAGGAGCACCAGAGTAAGCCAAGGATGCATCAAGGATGCTGCAGCGCGCCCTCCCGTCCCAAGTCCCCTCCTCAGAAGTCCCCACAAGCCGTCGTTTCCTCTTCGGGAACCGCCCCTTCAACGACGAACGGCATATGGGCCTGCCGTTCAGGACAGAGCCCCGCGTAGGAATTGCCTTGCATCCTTCGAGTGAGATATGGGACGCGAAGAGGAAGGAGCGGAAAGTTCAACGAGGCGTCCAGCGAGATCACCGTATCGAAAAAGAGCCGTCCCCATCCGTGCAGTAGTTGCACATGTGTACACATTCGGCCATTAAATTTACAAAGAGGTCTCAATCGAGAGCCCCAGTTTGAAAAGAAGCCTTTGTGCGGCTGTTACACCTCTCCAGCCTTCTAGATTACAGATTAGAGGAAACCTTAAGCGAGAGTCCCGTTTAGAAAAGGAGCCGCCTTCCATGCGTGCAACATGCTGTGAGCGTTGAAGGCCAAAGTGCTCGGCGCAATCGCATTTTCAAATGGACCAGCCCCCAATCCTTGTAAATATATAAAGTGGTTATAACACATGTGTGCGGCGCGCAAGGCAAGCCCATATTGAACAGGATCCGCCACCCATCTCTGGAAGTGTCGGAAGCTTCTACGCCGAATGTACGCGGCGCGCAATGCGAGAGCCCCATTTTGGAAAAGCATTCCTCGGGGGTGGACAGAGCCTCCACTCTGACACGTCGATTAGTGAATTGTCCGTTCTCGGTTCTAGAGAGGGCGCCGCGGCCGTCGTTTTCCAGGCTCGCGCCCCCCAGGTTTTGGCCCGAGGTCGTTTTCACTCCACCACGCTTTACTGAAGGGGGTCCTGTCCATCCTCGAAGTCCGCCCCCCATCCGCGTGACGATTGCGACTTGCAAGCCTCTGGATCTCATCTGTGGATGGGGACGTGTCTCCAGCGATGCGCCCAGACCGCGTCGCTTCGGAACGCCCCGGGGGGGGGGGTGCGATGCGAATGAGCTGCATCCAGAAGGGATAGGGATGGAGGATGAGGAGGAGGAGGAGGACAGCGACGACGACGGTGGCGACCACGACGATGACCACGACGAGCAACCGCCACAGAAACGCCACGGCGACGACGGCAGCGACGGCCCCGACGGCGGCGACGGCCGCCACGGCGGCGACGGCGGCTCCGACGACGTCGGCGGGGACCAGCAGCTCGAAGTTCGCAGGAGGAGGAGGAGGTGGAACAGGAGGAGGAGGAGGAGGAGGAGCAGGAGGAGGAAGAGGAGAAGTTCGCAGGATGAGGAGGAGAAGGAGGCGGAGGAGCAGGAGGAGGACGAGGAGGACTAGGAGGAGCAGCTCCAAACTCCCAGTGTAGGCCAGGGCCGCCTCACTTTGATGCGTCACGTGGCCGCCGCAGCCCCCCTCGCAGCAGCCTTCGCTGGCCCACGCCGCCCCCGGCGCCCCAGCGTTCACGCAAGTTTGCCGTCCCTCCTTCTCCGCCACGCTCGGCAGCGGCAGGAGGGGCACGAGATGAGTGGCCGCGATTCGGTCGGTTCGGCTGCGTCGCAGTCGGTCGCGTTTGGGCGATTTGGTTCGGGACCTCCTCGCGTCGTGGAAAAATCACGACCGAAGGTTGTTCTTTGTTTTTTGCCTTTGGGCTCCCTGGAGGGCCCCGGAACCGTCACCAAAAACACATGGGATGACGAGTGGGTCCCCAGGGATGGTCATTGAAATCATCTGGTCGCCCTCTCCACAATATCTCCCAGTGCCAGAAATGTAGGAGCCCCCACGATCGTGATCCTACATGATCGCCATCATACACCCAAGACATCCGACGTCGTGTTTGTTTATTTGTTTTCCCATCGCGTGACTCAGAGGCCTGGACTTCTTTCCCGGGGGTGGATGTTCACCTCGAGTTGTGTTTGCTGTGGTTCTGGGGCCCAGCGAGGCCCCTGGAGGCCGAACGCGGCCAAGGATTGCCGCCCTCTGTTTGTTGCCACGGCGTCGGATGTTTGCCCGCGCAGAACTTGGCCTCTACGGACTTCTTTATTGCTTCCTTTCCGGCCCTATCTCCGCCGCGCCAAGGCGACAATTGGGGGCGCAGGGTCACTCTGATGCTGTCCCTCTTATTCATCTCGCTGTCGATGACCATCACGGCCGTGCTGCCCGCCACCATTAACCCGGCCATCCTCCTCGGCCTGAGGTACCCTTGCCTCGCCAACCGATGTGTGCCTCATTGCTTCTCGGTCGTCGCTCGATCTGAGGACTCCCCAGGCTTCCAGATTTCAGGCCTCCCAGATGGGGTCCGAGCAGATGTGGTCGGAGGATCACGCCGCATCGCCGATGCCTCGGCGATGCGGCTCGATGTGGAGCCAGATCTGTTCTGCGCCGACGGCGCTGATGTATCGCAGACGCCGCCGATGCATCGGCGATGCGGCGGGATCCTCCAACCCCATCTGGTCGGCACCCATTTTCGGGGGCGGAAAAGAGGGGGGTGATGACTGGGGGGGGGTGGATATCATGGCGGGGGGCACGATATCTCCCCAGATCTCATGCCGCCCCTTCTTGTTTCATTACGTCCCCGGCCCCCCCGCTGGGCCGCGCACATGCCGCCGGTCATGATTTGCATCCCCCCCTCTTTGACGCCCCCCTCTTTGCCGCTCCCGACATTTGGGAGGCCCAGGGTTCGCTCTCTGGGGGCCGCTTTCGAGCCCCGGGGCGGTCAGAAGACGGCCCTGGGGTGAAGAGCCGGCCCTGGGGAGAGGGGGTCGGCAGATCCGGGAGGGGCCGTCTTGGCAAAGTCGTGGCATCGGGTGTGTCGGTGTTTATCGGCGCCTTTGGACGAGCAAGCCCAGACTCCTCCTCCTCCCCAGACCCCCTCGAGTCATGAAAAAATCACGACGGGAGGTTTTTCTATGTTTTCGGCCTCCGGGGGCCCTTACCGGCCCTCGGGACCGTCAAAAAACGACTCGGGGTGAAAAACCGGTCCCGGCGAATAGGTCGGGACCTCTGGGGGTCGCGTCATGAAAAAATCATGACGTCGGGGGTCTGGGTCCTCCGCTGCACAACCAATCGCAGGAGATTTTGGCAGAAGCGCGCAAGGTACCAGCGTAGGTGCTTTGACGTTGAACCCCCTTTCTGCGGATGTTCTGGTCCTTGCCGTTGTCCTCCTCCGCATGTTCCTGCCTCTTCTCCCTCAACCCCTTCCCTCCATCTCCCCCTCCTCCAGCTACTGCTGGTTCTCCTCCTCATCCGCCCTCCTCCTCCTCCTCCTCCTCCTCCTCTTTCCTCCTTCTTCCTCCTCCTTCTCCTCCTAATCCTCCGCCTGCTCCATCTACTGGTACCTCTCCCTCCTTGTCGCTCGCCCTCCATCTCGTCCTCTCCCTGCATTTTCACCTTGATGAATGTTCTCCTCAGTCTCAGCGTCCTGATCATGCTCCCCGTCGTCGTCCATCTCTCCAGCACTTTTTCGCACCACCAGACGTGTCCATAGGCGGGGCTGCGCTTTTCGTTCGAAATTGTTTTGCAGTTAGCCGTCCTCGGACCCAATCACATGCAGACCTGAGTATCGCAAGGCAGGCGGGACGAAGGGGGATCACCCGATTGGGCCACGAAGCGTGCAAGGGGTGAGCCGACACGAACCGCGCTTCGCACGTTCGTCTTGCGTAAAAGTATGCATCATATTCAAGGATGGAGGGTTGATGGTCTTCAAGATGCGATTATCGCCTCAACCCCGCGCACATTCGCTTTATAAGTGTCGAACAGCTTCACAGATGTAGGGCCGTTTGTTCTCGGTGGACTGTTCTCGCCGCAGCGTCTAATTTGCATATTCGTTGGTAATTAGTGCAACAGCTTCAATGATGGACGGCCAGAGGTATTCGAGACGCTTCGATTAACCCCATCAGCCCATCCAGAAACGATGCCCAGACGAGTTGTCCTGATCAGGGATGCGGAGTAGAATGCAGTGGTGCAAATGGTTGGGTAAGGCGTCGTACCCAAGGAGGGGGAGAATGGAGGAGGAATCGGAGGACAAGCAAGAGGAGAAGGAGAAGTAGGGAGAGGGGGAGGGGAGGAGGGACGAGGAAGGAGGATGAACAGGTGGATGCTGATGATGAGGAGGAGGAGGAGGAGGAGGAGGAAGGCGTGCAGAAAGGCCAGAGGCATCATGGATGCCTCTCGGAGTCTCTTCGGATTTCTTTCGCGAGTTTCTTGGGGTCCTCTTGGGGCGTCTTGCGGGTCTCTTTCCCGGGGGTCTCTTGGGGCGTCTTGGGTGTTTCCTGAGGGGCCTCTTGAGGTGTCTTGGGGGTCTCGTGGGAGCCTCTTGGGGACATCTTGGGGGCATCGTGGGGCCCTCTCGGGGCCTTCTGGGCACCTCTTGGGGCCGTTTTGGGGCACCCTTGGGAGACTCGGGGGCCATCGGGGCCATCTTGGGAAAGATCGATCAAAGGAGGGGGGATCCTTACTTAGGGCTCCCCCCCAGGAGGCCAAAATGGCGTTCTCGCCGAAGGGCGTCTTGGGGCCTCTTGGGGGGAGCCTCTTGGGGGCCTCCTGGAAGCCTCTTGGGGCCTCCTGGGCACCTCTTAGGGCCGTCTTGGGGCACCCTTGGGAGCTTTGGGGACCATCGTTGGGCCATCTTGGAGGAGACCGATCAAAGGAGGGGAGCTTCCTAATTAGGGCCCCCTCACCCCCAGGAGGCCACTCCAACCCCTCGCGAAACGCTCTCTCCGAACCCAGGGGGAGGGGGAGGGCGAGGGGTAAACCCTTCCCCGAAGGGGAAGAAGGGGGCTTGGAAGAAAAAACGCTCTGAACCACTCACACCCTGAAGGGCTAGTGGGATTCAGCTCAGAACTCGCTTTAGTGCCGCACACGTTCGAATCTAACGTCTACATCAGTTTCAACGATGGAAGCCTTTCTCAGAAGCGTGGCTCTTGCCACGTGACAAGAACCTTCGACAGTCACGAACAGCACCTTCGTCTGGGAAGCTTCTCGACAGTCGCGAAGAGCTCCGCGCACATGCGTCTAAGAACCGTTCGACAGTCACGAAGAGTTCCGCGCACGTTCGTCTGAGAACCGTTCGACAGTCACGAAGATGGAGGCCGACTCCTTCTCAGATTGGGACTCCTCGCTGGAGACTCAGACCGCGAGACCAGAAGCTTGAAACCGTGTAATAGCTGCGCGGACAGAGGCGGTCTCTCTTCAAGATGGGGTTCTCGCTTGAGGCCTCTTTCAACGCAATGACCATACAGTGGAGGCCCATGCCAAGAAACACCCTGCTTGCCTCCAGGGTGCCCTGGGATTCTTGGGTTTCGATGGTTTGGGTATGGAAAGCGTGATGTCCCACATAAAAAATCAATGGACGTCCTGGGATCTCAGGGTTGGGTTTGTTGTGGAAGGTTTCTTGTGGACGGGCCTCAACTGCATGTGTAAACTCGTGCACCGGTTGCACGGATGGGGGGGCGGTTCTTTTTCTTGCAGGACCTTTTTTTCTTTCAGGACCCCTGCTTGTCCTTCGCGCGAAGCGTGTCGTTGCGCGGGGGGCTGCAGTCAACGCGCATGGTAAGGCTGAGTGGCATTCCCAAGAGTAACCTTGCATTCTTGCCGATTCGGCCTACGGCCCACCCTTACCCAATACTTAGCTCAAAGAACTTCAACTCAGGTGTCCAAGGGGCTTGCATCCTTACCGCGCATCCTCCTCACGCGTCGACTGTACTTCCTCACTCGCCCTAAGTGCCTTCTCCCTTGTCTGGCTGGTGGCCCACCGCGCGCTCGAGGTTCCTCAGCGGCTTCTCGGGCGCCGTCGGCGGGCCGTCGGGCGCGCTCAGCCGTGGGAGGGGAAGCTTCTGCGGCAGCGAGGGGGCGAGAGGCCCTGGCCTCCTCGCATTGTGAAGAGGTCGAGGCGGGAGGTTTGTGGCCACCCACCGGGCCCCCTCTGGCCCCCACCAGGCCCCAGGGCCGTCAGCAAACGCCCCTGCAACCACAGCCAGACCCCAGGAAGGGTTCCAGACTTCTGGGGGGCCACGCTGGGAAACATCATTCCCCGGGCTTTAGTTGTTTTCCGGGACGACGGTCCCCTGGGCTTCGGCCGCTCCCATTGGGCCGACGTCTCCTCCAGAGTCGTTCGCTGACGGTCCAGAGCACGGGAAGCAGTCTCCAGAGACGGAAACCAACTAGAAGACAAATGCCGCCACGAATTTCCGGCGAGGCCCAGATCTAAGGGAGAGGAGGGAGTGAGAGATGCAACCAGAAATCTAGCAGTGAGGCTTGGAGCATGCGACCGTGTTACATTGTATGTTTCTTGGGGAGGGGTCTACGTCTGTGGTGGAGCCGCAGTCAGAAGCACCTGGTCCTTTGCTGTTGCGAGTCGGCCTGTGGCTTCGCGCGGCCCCGGCCCGCCTCCTTTGTCATTTCCCCGCCGCATCGCCCTGTCTCCCTCGCCCCAAGGCCCGTTTTCAGCGGCCCCGTCCAGGCCGTTCTAGCTGCCGCCCCCATTCAAGTTTTCGTCGCCCCCCCCCCGGCATCTGCGCCCCCTCTTCGCCCGCTGTTGTTATCCAGGAGATGTCGCGCGCCTGCCCCCTCTCCTTCTCCTCGCGTGCGGGTTCCATCGGCCCCGTCGTCGTTCTCCCGGCGCCGTCGTTCCTGTCAGTGGCTGCGCTGCTACTTATGCCCCCTTGTCTGCCTTCCGCCGCGTCGCCGCCGCCGCTGCCGTCGCAGATGCGGCGTCGGAGATGGGCGGATTCGGCGGGGTTGCGTCGTCGACTCGCAAACGACGCGTTCGAGTTGTCCGGGGCGGGTCGCCCTTGGGCGAGCGCGCGCAACTGCGGTTCGCGCGCACCGCGTGCCACTGCGCTAATCCAGCGAGCGGTTTCTGCGCAATGATGCGGCGGAGACATATTTGTTCATTTATTTCGTAGCGCCCATTTTTCTTACATGTCTCATGCATTTCAACGTTTTCCCTCTGCGGTTATCCCAGGGCCTGAAGACCTCGACTTCCATGATTCGAAGAGTCGCGACAAAAGGTTTTGAAAACGTTTCGGCCGCCAGGGGCCCTTTATGGGCGCTAGGACTGCCCGAGACGACTCGGGATGAAAAGCCTGCCCCTGGGGCCCAGAACTCTTCGGGAGCCAGGTTGCGAAACAACGCGACGTCGGGAAGTGCGTCGAAGGCCGGCGCGGAGGAACGTCGTCGGAGGTCCAGGCCCCTCCCTTCCAAAAACCCATCCCCTGGGCTTGTCCTTGGTTGCGTTCCGACCAAGCTTTCGAGGCGAACCCGGCCGCAATGACGACGCCCTGGGAGGCCCCCAAACCATGATGTCCGACGTTATTTTGTTTTTTTTCGCTACGTGGTTCCCCAAAGGGCTGGGGTTTTTCCCAAGGATTGGCTGTTTATCCCGAGTCGTGTTTGACCGTCCCGGAGCCAGGTGCCCTGGGGGCCCGGAAGTGGCTGCAAATTGTCAGCGTTTGCTTCTTTGCTCAAGGTGCGAGGATATGTTTCACGCGGGTCGCTGAAAGAATGTATTCTTGGATGCCCAATTCCTAATGTACTTTAGTCGCCTTCCTACTTCAAGAGTCGAGCGTTTTTTTTTTTTCCTCCTGGTCAAAGGGCGGGGGGGAACCCAATCTACTTCCAACGACTTCCGACTTCATGTTTCAACCCACTTCTTCCGACCGGCGCGTAGCGGAGAACGGAACAAACAGATTATGCGACCGAGGAGCTCCGCATATTTTTGGCATTTTTGGCGCGATGATCGTTTGCGCGAACCTTGCGATAACGATGCGCACGAAGGGCTTAGCAAGTAAGTACCTCGCCAAGCGCTGCCTCCTGGCATCGTCGGCGACTCGTTTACGCGGCAACTCATTGTACCTGGTGAGGAGCGTGTAAGGCCACCAGCTTGCCAGCTGTCGGTGGTAAGCATCAAATGCGCCGCGTACCACAGCGCTCCCATGCCGCACAGCATAGCCGCGCAAACCATCCAGGTTCACCTCGGCGCCCATCTCTAATATTGATATCTTGAGCTGCTCGCGCGGTGGTGGCAAAGCGGACATTGCGCACGTGGGCGCGGCGACGGGGACTGTATTTTTGACGGAAGAGTCACCGGCGGTCGTCCGCGTTCAAAAACCGAACAGCCTGAGCCCGCATGAGCCATGGTGGCTACAATTCCTCATGATGATGCTGATGATGATGTTGATGCTGATGATGATGATGATGATGATGATGATGGCCCTCATGGCCTCGAGAACGTGCGACGCGCGCTAGGCCCTGGGAAAGCGACCCCCTCTGCGCATCCCCTACTGTGTCGAGAAAGTGTCAAGCATAGTATGCCGTGGACGACAGGCCCACACAGCGGCCGCCGTGATGGACCACCCCGCGCGCACCCCCCATGGTGCCGAGAAAGTGCCACGCCTGCTTTGCGTTGGACGACCGTCTGCGGATGGGGAAACCAATAGTTTCGCACCCCCTATGGTATCGAGAAAGCGCCACGCCTGCTATGCCTTGGACGACCGGCGCGGATAGGGAGACCACCCCCTGCGTACCCGTTTTATGGTGTCGAGACACTGCCACGCTTTCAATGCCCTGGACGACCGGCGCGGATAGGGTGACCACTCCTTGCGCACCCCCTTATGGTTGTTCAGAAAGTGCCACGCCTGCTAAGCCCCGGACGATTGGCGCGGATACGGACACCACCTATTGCGCACCCCATATGGTGTCGAGAAATTGCCACGCCTGCTATACCCTGGACGACCAGCGCGGATACGGAGACCACCCCCCGCGCACCCTGTATGGTATCGAGAAAGCGCCGCGCCTGCTATGCCCTGGACGACCGGCGCGGATAGGGAGACCACCCCCCGCGCACCCTCGATGGTGTCGACAAAGCGCCACGCTTTCAATGCCCTGGACGACCGGCGCGGATAGGGAGACCACCCCCTGCGGTGTCGAGAACGAGCCACGCTTGCTTCCTGGACGACCGGCGCGGTTAGGGGGACCACCATGTGCGCAACCCTTATGGTGTCGAGAAAGTGCCACGCCTGCTTTGCCCCGGACGACGGGCGCGGATAGGGACACCACCCACTGCGCACCCCCTTACGGTGCCGAACCAATGCCGCCTGCTATGCCCTGGACGACCGGCGCGGATAGGGAAACCACCCCTTGCGCACCCCCGATGGTGTCGACAAAGCGCCACGCTTGCTATGCCCTGGACGACCGGCGCGGATAGGGAGACCACCCCCTGCGCACCCCGATGGTATCGAGAAAGTGCCACGCCTGCTATGCTTGGACGACTGGGCCGTGCTGTGCTGTGCTGTGCAGTGCGGTGCTCTGCTGAGCTGTGCTGTACTGTGCTGTGCGGTCCTGTGCTGTGCTGCGGTCTGCTGTGTTGTGCTGTGTTGTGCTGTGCTGCGCAGGTAATGTCTGTGCGTGTGTCAATGTGTGAATGTGTGAAACGAGGGAGAAGGAGGGGAGGTGTGTGCGCGGGAGACGCGGGTGCGACGCGGCACGGATGAAAACCAGAACCCAACGAAACGTGTAGGGAACAAAACATATTTTAGAACCTCAGGGGACTGCGCTTTTGTCCCGAGCAGCTGTTTGATAGCCCCGGGGTCCGCTGAGGGCCCCTGGGGGCCGAAAGTTGCCGACAGCATTCCGTCGTGGCACTCCACGACGCGAAGAGGTCAGGGGACTGCCAGGTTTAAGTCGGGCTTGTCCCTCTACAGGAGAAATAATATATATATATATATATATATATATATATATACATATATATACATACATATATGTAAATATATATATATGTCTCATAGCCGGGGTATATTGTTTGATTAGTTGTGCATATGTTTGAGTATGTTTGGGGTACGTTTTATATTTCGTACAAAATCCGCCTGTAGGGGGACACGCCCGACCGAATGCCAGACTTATGTGTGCATGTTGCAGCAGTCTGGCCAGCGAGAGCAGCCTGTCTCCCAGGGAGGCGCACACACGGCCTCCCAGAAATGGCGGTGAAGAAATGACTTCCTATGCAGGAGTAAGTCGGACATGCGGACATGTCCCTCCACAGGGGGAATATTCAAAAATGGTAAATCGTCTGGGTACAAACTGTTGACTACTTTCGACAATTCAAAAAAATGTGTTTTTTTGTTTTTTCGTCCACAATCTGCCTGTAGGAGAACATGCCCGACCTAAATATAGGATGGCGAGGCAGAAAATACCTTGAGGGCGCCGTAAATCACAGCAGTGCCTTGGGCGATGACTCAAGAATTGGTTTCCTGACCTGCTCGTGGGCGTCGTCGTCGCAATGGAGATGGCTTGATCGTCCTCTCGGGATCGTTCGGCAGCAATGCTCGACATCGCTCCCCCGTGTTTTTTTTCTTAGTCTGAAGTCGGGTATGTCCCTCTACAGGAAGAAATTCTGAAACAGCCAAATAGTCGGGGGACGATGTTTTGATTATTTTTAGAATGTTTTTGAGCGTTGTTCGATTATGTGTTCTCCCCTTTCGTCCAACATCCGCCTGTAGGAGGACATGCAATCTCAGTCGTCGCTCTGAACAGTCGGTGTTTCCAAGACAGGACCCTCAGATTAGCCAGTGAGCCAGACCCTGCCAACATCGA
Organism: Prorocentrum cordatum; assembly: GCA_963575745.1. Classification (NCBI taxonomy): domain Eukaryota; class Dinophyceae; order Prorocentrales; family Prorocentraceae; genus Prorocentrum; species Prorocentrum cordatum. The sequence continues at coordinate 483,903 of CAUYUJ010016393.1, read as the reverse complement.
ACGAACCGCCTTGCCGGACGGTCGGTCCAGATTTTGAGCCACGCATTCGGTGCCGGAAGCCAGCACACGAGTCGTCACGACATCATCTTGCCTCACATGCGCAGTCGCCCCGAGCCCGGGCGCTCCGGGAGCGGAATGCCCGCCGTCGCCGGCCGAGGCATGTCGTTGGCGGTCGAGTCGTGCCCCGAGTCCGTGCGCTCGAAGGTGATGTTCGCGATCATGCGCCTCCGCCCGTCGACCACGCGAGGGAGGAGGGACGGCCCCACCGCCTCGCGTGGTCGTCCAAGGTCTTCAGGCGATTTCGTCGGTTCCTGCAGGTGTGGCCTCGGACTGCTTTCCTGCAGCCGCGCCTCGCCGAGGGCCTTGCGGGGGGGTACCCGAATCATCCCGAGCGGCCACCAGAGAATCCGAAGTCTGACTTGGAAGCCACACCTTCTCGCGACGTCAACAAAAGACGGCGGAAGGTTTTTGGCGGTCACCGAACCCCGTCGAACAACAAATCGGAATGAAAACGTCGCTCCCAGAAGGAATCGACGCCCCAGGGGCCGACGTGATGACGACGTACCAGGGGCCGATGGTGATGGTGATGATGAAAGTGATGATGATGATGATGATGATGATGATGATGATGATGATGATGATGATGATGATGATGATGTTGACACTGATGATGGTGCTGCTGATAATGATGTGGAGGAGGACGAGGATGTAGATGATGAGGAGATTGAAGATGGTAATGAGGAGGGGGATGAGGGTGGTGATGGTGATGGTGCTGATGATGATGATGATGATGAGGATGAGGATGATGATGAGGAGGAATGTGATGATGATGGTGACGATGACTGTGATGATGACGATTATTATGGTGATGGTGGTGGTGGTGATGGTGATTGTGATTGTGATGGTGGTGGTGGTAATAGAGATAGTAGTGGTGATGTTGATACTGATGCTACTGGTGATGGGCTTGGTGATGAAGACGATGATGAGGTTGAAGATTACTGTGACGATTGGGGTGTGATAATGGTGATGATGATGATCAGGGTGACAACGATGATGATCATGATAATGATGACGACGATGATGATGGTGATGATGCTGATGACGATGATGACGATGCTTACTACTAGGATGGCGATGCCGATTAAAACGGTGATGACGATGGTGATAATGGTGACGGCGACGGCAAAGATACTGCTGATACATGTTATGATGATGATGATGATGATGATGATGATGATGATGATGATGATGATGACGGTGATGATGTTGATGGCGATGATGACGATGGCGGTGATGATGATGATGATGATGATGATGATGATGATGATGATGATGATGATGATGATGATGGTGATGATAATGGCGGCGGGATGTTGGCAATGTGCGGCCTCCTGAAGCCTTTACGGGGCCCTGGCATAGACAGAAAAGGTTCGGGGTGCACAACCAGTCCCGGTGAGGGAACCAAAAAACAAATGAGGGCCCGCGTGAAACAATCGCGACGGAAGATGTGTTTGCGCTTTTTGGCTTTGGGCCGCTCGTCCGCCAAAACAGCCCAGGGTAAAAAGCCGATTCCCAGGAAAGGGTCCAGATTTGGGGAGCTACGCTGAACAACTCACGACGTCGGATGTCTGGGATGTCCCGACCACCTGCGCCAGAACGGCAGATCTTCGAACGTTTTCGTGGGCTCGTGGAGGTGTTCCAGCCTTGAGATGCTTTCCTGTAGCTGCGTCTCGCGGAGGGCGTTTTGGGGGTGCTCGAAGTGGTTCGAATCGCCACTGGAGACCTCGAAAGTTTAACCTCCCCCCTCCTCCTGCTCCTCCTCCTCGTCCTCCTCCTCCTCCTCATCCTCCCCCTCGTCCTCCTCTTCCTCCCCTTCCTCCTCCTCATCCTCCTCCTCGCGTCAAGAGCAGGTCACGACGCGAGGGTCTTCGCCGTGCGCGGGCCGCCAGAGCCCTCGCTGGGCCCCGGGGCTCTTGATCAAGGGGCGGCTTGTCGCAGGGAGGGTGTCCAGATTTCCGGGGGCCCACGCTGTGGAAGACGAGCGACGTCGGAGGTCTGAAGCAACCTTCTGCCGTCCTCCCTGCCTCCTCCTCTCTGTCTCCTCTCCTCCTCCATCCCTCCTGCTGATCTGTCTCCTCCCTCCCTCTCCTCCCTGTCTCCTCCCTCCCTCCTCCTCCCTGTCTCCTCTCCTCGTAATTTTCCTCTCACATTGTGCCCCTCTTCCCCCTCCATCCCCCCCTCCGATGGATGCTTGGGAGTGAAAACGTACCAAACCCAGCCTCCGTCCTCTTTGTCCCTTCTCTTTTAGATGCAAGTCCTGCAAGGGTGAGTTCAGCAGCGGCGCCGGTATGCCCGTGGTCGAAAACCGCCCTGGTCCAGCCCGATCCCGCTCAATACCCCCTCATCCGGCTTAATTTTTCGGCCTTGAGTCTGGCCCAATCCCCGATACTACGTCTTGAATGTTTCAATACGGGGTCCCTGGAGGCCCCGACCCTTTCCTTCTAGCCAGCGTTTCATCCCTTGTCGTGTTTCGACGCTCCTAGACGCCCGAAAGAGAGGCTCCTGGAGGCCGACAACGGCAGACCAAATCCGCCCCAGCAGTTTCTAGAAGCTGAATTTCTCCCGGACCAGGGGCAACGATAGGGGGGATAGGCATAGGTGTGGACGCATCGACCCCCGCTCGCCCATGGATCGACGACAGGGGCCCCATAGCCCCACCAAAAGCCCAGGGCCGTGCGGATTCACGATCGGGGGCCAGCTGCCGATCTAATGTTGATGTGTCGCCGATTCCAGGTCGAGGTCCCCCTCGCTGCAGTGGATGCCCATGCCAAGAACCACCCTGCTTGCCTCCAGGGTGCCCTGGGTCTCTTGGGGTTCGATGGTTTTGCGATGAGAGGCGTGGCGTTCTCCCACACCAAGAATCAGTGGACGTCCTGGGGTCTCAGGGTTGCGTTTCTTCTGGAAGGTTTCCGATGGACTGGCCTCCACTGTATGCCTATTTCCCCTATCGTTACCCCTCATGGCAGGGGTAAGGATAGGGGAACCCCCACCGTTACCCCTGTCATGATGGGTAACGATCGTTCCCTCATGCCTTTCCCCCTATCGTTACCTATCTCCCTCATGCCTATGTCCCCTATCGTTACCCCTTATGCCTATTTCCCTTATCGTTCCCTCATGGGAGGGGAGGGAACGTACCTCCTTTTCGGCAGGAGGCGCCGCGGCGCCAGCTGCGCCCCCAGACCTGCCAGGTCACAGAGATTCCCTGCGCATCGGGGTCCGACCTTGTCACGTTGCTTTCATCTCGCCTCGCCTTACGAATCACCATGGGGGAAGTGGGTCCCGAGGGAAGCGGATCCTGAGGCTTGTCGCCGCGTTCGGCTTCCCGGGGCTCTCCACGGTCCCCGGGACTATCAGAAGACGACTCGGGGTGAAGAGCTCGTCCTGTTCGAAGGCACCGGCGTCCGGGACCCGTTTCTCTCAGGACCCGCTTCCCCCCATACTAAGCCAACGGCAATATGATTGGGCCAGAATCCTTCCCCCCTTTTCCTCCCGTCTCTGCGAGAAGAGATGCGGCGCCAGGTTTTGGGCGATGTTCTGCCGCAGCAGGCCCGGGCCGGGCCCTGGGCCGTCGGGGCCCAGACCTCTGGGGAGCCACGTCGCGAAGGGCACGAGGTCTCGGATGCTTGGAGCAGCCCTCAGCGGGTTTTCCGCGCCCCCCGCCCTTTTTTTCCCCGAAGTCGGATTCTTCGACGTTCCCCTTCCCTCCGCCCCCTCAGACATCGAACTTCTTGACGCAATCGGTGTCCCCACCCAGACATCAACATCATCATCATCATCATCATCATCATCATCATCATCATCATCATCATCATCATCATCATCATCATCATTGATGCATCATCATCATCATCATCATCAGCATCATCATCATCATCATCATCATCATCATCATCATCATCATCGTCATCGTCATCGTCATCATCATCATCATCATCATCATCATCATCACCATCATCATCATCATCATCATCGTCATCATCATCATCTTAGAAAAAACGCCTTTGACCCATCCAGGAGCAGCACGGCTTCGCGCACCCGCACGAGCATCGTTCGCTCGCGCCCGCCATGAGCTGCCGCTGGAGCCGTGGGGCTGCGAGCACATGAAGCGGGCGCTGGGCCTCTTTCGCCCTTCGTGTGTTTGCGCGCAACGTGGGGAGCCTCCAGCCAGCACGCCTTCAGGAGTTGTCGCTGGCGTGCCGCAGCGTGGCGGTGGGCGGCCTCACTGGGACATGTCGAAAAAGACCGCCCGCGCTGGCCACATGCGACCCGCGACCTGCTCACACCCGAGAGCGCACGGACTAGCATACCATAGTACACTTGATTGGCAACCCGCAGCACGCACCAACAAAAGCACGGACTGCAGCACCATCCTGGGCGGGAGGCATCGCTCAACATCGACTACATCAATCCAGGTGCCGCCGCCGATCGTCGCTGGGCGAGGTGGCATGCTCGACCTCAACCAGGGCCCCCTCTGCTTGCGCACTATGGCTTCGTATTTCGAACATCGCCCCAGGAAGTTGTGGGCACGGCCGAGCTGGAGAAAGGGCTGCCAGGTTCTACGCCACTGGCTGGACGATGTCTGACAATCGTGCCCATATCGGCGCGTCTCTTCGGTCTTGACAGATGCGGTCTCGGGAATGGGGACGCGTGGTCAACAGCGAGTTCAGGACGCATGCATCGGGCGACGGCCACGAGAACGACAACGGCAAGCTGCTGCACGACCTCATGCACGACCACGACATGGGAGCTCTCAACACCCACCGCAAGGTGGGGCCTACCTTCATCGGACACGGCGGCGCGACCACCATCGATTCCATCTTCACCCCCGTCCCACCCATGGCTGACGCGAGTTGCAGACGGTGGATTGGCACGGCGCGAAGGACGGACAAGAGCAAGCATTCTCGATCACATCCCGATCGCGGCTCACCTTCTCCTCAACCTGCCCCGTCCACGACCGCGCAGTTCGGAGCCAGTGGAGTTGGCGCATGGTTTTGGATTGCCTACAGCAAGGACGTGGACGCGAGCCTTTCCTACGCGACCTTCGCGAAGCCCTCCAGCTGCGCCCAGAGCAATTCTGAGAGGCGCGCGCAGGTCCGAACCCCGACAGAAACATGCATCTCCGATTCGCAGCGAGCAAACTAGTCGCCACCAAGCATTTTTCACCATCGCAGGAGCGAGCGCCATGGCATCGAGAAGCGATGAGAAGGTGATTAGATTTGCTCCAGGAAGTGGGCGCTTCCAAGCGCTCTGCCTTTCGCGCCGACGCTCCGGACGCAGCGCGCGACGAGGTGCCGGCGATCGCTGGAGCATTGCACGCACACCTTAGAAGGCTCTCGGTATTTCAGGATCGCGACCTGGAACGACAATTTCGAGGAGGTTGGGCCGAATGCCAGCTGGAAGTTATGCGCCCCGCGGCTCGACGACGCGCCCGTCGCAGCACTGAGGCGCGCAATCGCGGCTATCGGCCCTCGCCGGCTTGCCAGCCATCGCGCTCGGAATGGGCGGAGTTCTCGTTGCCACCAGGAGTCGAAGGAGGTTCCCCAGCCGAACCCATACAAGATGATCGCATCCTCCATCGCGTCGCTGTCGCCCGCGCGCTACACCAGCGCGCCCGCCCTCTCGGCCAGACGGACACAATGGCGCGATCGGCATTGAGGACCTGTTCGAGGCCAAGGCAACTTCTTTGGAGCACGCAAAAATGCATGGAATATGAAGCGCCGAACGTTTGCCTCCTGTTGGCATACCCCTATCGAAAGACACTTGATCACAACTAAGCCCAGCATCCTCAGCAAGGCAGGAGTTCAGACTGCTGGACTCTGCCTCTTCACCGCATTTGACTCAATGGGTTTTGACGACCCGCCAGACCCGCAAAGACGAGATGACCTTCGGGCGGATATATTGAAGCGGCGGCACGAGCCGCGCGCGGCGTACCACGCCAGGCCAACATGAGTCAGACGTTCGCATTGGATAGGAAGAATGCTATTCCAGGGCCCCCTTGACTACGTCTACTGCATTGCCTGTGCCCGCGCGGGGGGGGGGTCTGGGGAATCGCGAGCCACGAAGGCGGGCGATGCATCGCCAGAATGGGCCCACTATGGAATCAGCCAACGTCGGCGAGAAGAGACGATGCGTTCACCAAGGATCGCGGCGCGCCGGGTTCGCGCATCTACGTGGAGCCTGATACTGATGCCATACGACCGGCACGCAGCTTTCCAGAGCGGCATGCTCGATGACCTGATGCCCGTCCGCGGCAATCGCGCGATGCAGAGTTTTGCGGGCGCTGGCGAACCAGAGGGGCAAGAGGATCGCACTCAATGCAACTTGGACTTTACAGCGCAGCGCAGATATGATGCTAACATGAGGATCATCAGCTCCCCGCGGGACTGGATCAACCTCCAGGCTGGCAGCGGCGGGCCCGTGGGCGACGACCGTGAGCCAGTGCACTCTAGCCTCGTCTGACATGTGTCACGGCACTCTCAGAGTTGGGGTTGAACTATTCATTGACAGCCTGCCCGAACTGACCGCGACGCCGCCAGAACGCGCCGCAGAGGGCGCCCGCAACGCCAGCAACGTCGACGCCGAGTGTCTCGACGAGAGCGACGAAGCACTCGGCGAGCACCAGAACAGGAGCAAGGCCGAGGCCGCGACCGCGGCATCGCGCACACTCCGGCGAGAGATCCGAGATTGGCGGGCAAGATGTTGCCTGAATTCAAACACCCTGGAGGCGCGCGCGCAGCTGCCGGAAGCAGCGTGGCAGGGCGGAAAGAAAGACTCCCAGCGATCAATCGCACATGGAACCAACTCAGCGGGTTTTGGCAGTCCCAGGCAGGCTTGCGCCCGAAGCGACTACTAATCGGAGGATGCATTCACGGCGCGGCCACGTCTGGGGGCGAGAGCTACATGTGCAGCAAGGCGGACTACCAGGCGCTCGACGCCAGTCTCATTATCGAGCTTCGGTCCACGCTCCAGGGCCGCGCTCGCGCGGAGGTCCGCGGCGCCCACAGCGCCGTTGGAGTCTCGCGCCCGTCGCGCTGGAGCTCGCCGTGCGCGGGCCGTGCTGGTGGCACGACATGCTTGCGGACATTCCGCATCACGCCCACTTCCTCGCGGGCTTCCTCGGCAATCTGGCCATCGAAGGAGCGGCCGGCGGCGCGGGGGTCCCGATCCTGGGTGACAGCGGCGCGATCAGCGCGAAGGCGCCCACTTGGGCTGTCCAACTCGCCAGTGACTTCGACCTCCTCCTGTCTTTGGATCTCGCCGCTGAGCTTCGCCAGCATTGGGCGCCGCAGCGTGCGTCGGCAACTGGAGGATTTAGAGATACGCGACGTGTTCATGGCCATCGACCCCCGCGCTCTGCGCGCAGGATCTTTGTCGCATAGCCGGCTTCCGCAGGGCCGCAGGGCGCGTGTCTCGACGGCGCCATGCCTCGCGAGGGCGAGGTGGCGGGCGTCGCGGGGGTGAGCGTGCGCGCGCGAGACTGAGCTGCAGGGCGGATTGAAACGCGGTCGCCCCTTCGCCCCTCCCGCCCCTCGCCCGCCCCCCCCCGCGCGCGCGCCAGGCCCGCGGCGAGGGGCCAGGCCGCGCGACGCGCTGCATCCTCAGTCTGATCGCGCACGACAGAACGCCTCGCTTGCGAGGCGGTCTTCAGGGGCGGGGGCCACTGCTCCCGCCATTCTTGACGCGGACGGTCAGCCCGCCGCTGCGCGCGTCAGAGCGCAGACCAGCTGCGGCAGCACAGGCCTCCGACTGCCTTGGCAAGGTGGATCAACGCGCGCTTGTCGCGACGCACGGCGCCCGGGCGCGCCCTTCGTTTTCCTGCAGGTCGTGGGCGAGCGCAGCTCGATTCAGGTTGACCCCGACGCGGGTCGGCGCCTCCTGGACGCCCCGAACACGCGCAAAACGAAGGACATCCACGGCGCGTTGCCGGCACACGTCGGCATGGAGGTGCGGTTCACGGCCGCGCAGGAAGAGCCGGAGAAGAAGCTGGGGCTCGCGTAGGAGCAACGGGCCTTCATCGCGTCCTTCGAGTTCCACCACGCGGGCGATCGGCGGCGCGAGGAGCGCTCGGCAGGCCAGCTCTGTCGCCCCCGATTCCGACCCCAGGGGGCGCGGCTGCAGGTGCACGGCTTCAAGGGGTCCCCGATCTAGCAGGAGGGCGCCGAGGTGCTGCGACAGGGCGCCGAAGACGCCGACGACGACGGCCAGGCCGAGGCGCGGGCGCGGGGTTTGCTGATGCTCAGACCCAGCGAGCAGGGGTTCAAGTGGCAGAGCTCGGGGCCCCGCGCCGCGCGCCGCTCGGGGTTCATTCATCCTTGCGCACGCGCCCTACCTGTCCTCTACGCTGTCGCATGGCCAGACGCTGCGCAAGGGTGTCGCCATTGACTGCGCGAGAGACGAAGACGCCGGCCGCGCGGGCATGTCGGACGAGCAGCGTTGGCTGCACCTCTACGTCGCGTTCTCCCGCGCCACGCGCATGCGGAACACGCTGATCCCGCGGCCGCCGTCGCGAGAGCTCCTGGAGCGAGGGCCGCCAGCGGCCCTTGCCGAAGGCGCTCGAGGAGTTCGACGAGAGAGCAGAGTCGTCCAGGGCGGAGGCGGAGCAGCTCGCGGCAGAGCTGAGTTTCGCGCTGCCTCCCGCACGAGCGCGGCCGCGCCCCGTTCGAAGCCCGCGGGGCTGCCCCAACGGCCTGGTCTTGCGCGCCAAAGGCTCGCGCGGTTGCCCCGACGTCCTGGCCCGCGGGGTTGCCCCAGCGGCTGCGCGACATGGCAAGTAAAGAACGCGCCCGCGCTGGCCGAGCCGGCGACGGCGCCGAGGAAAATTGACACGCGCGTCCACGCAAGAGCAAGGGGAGGTGACGGGGCACAAAAAAAACCGGAGGACGAGGACGGGGGAAGCGCAGGGAGCTGGAGGAGGGCCTGCGCCAGGGCGAGAAGCAATATACGCAGAAGCGACGGGAAGGATGCCTCGCCAATAACGGGGCCGACGGCGAGGGTTTTTTCCAGACTAGCCGAGAAGATTATCATGTGGGTTTTTCCGTCGGAGTTATGTGGGTTTGTGTGGCCTTCGCGCGGTCCTCTCCGCGCCCTTGTGAGGTCACGGATGTGAAGGACACCGAAGACGGGATAAGTTGTGAAAGCGTGGAAGAACCTCAACGTTTGTGTTCGGACGTGTAAGCGCTGCGGAAGCGTTGGGGCCTGTTTTGGGTTTTTGTTTTCGGAGGGGGGTCTTGGAGGCAGCTTGGAGGCGTCTAGAAGGCGTATTGGACGCATGTTTTGAAACTCCTGAGGGCCTGTAGGGGGCTTCACGGAGCGTTTCCGGGGCCAGTTGGAAGCGTTCTGGGGCCTCTTCAGGCCTCTTGGGGGCCTCTGGGGGCCTGCCAAGGGGGTTGTTGGGCCGTCTTCGGCAATTCAGCCGCCTCGGCGCATTCTCATGCGCCTCTTGGGCCCGTCTTGGGGCCCTTTTGGACCTTTTCTGGCGACCTCGTCGGCCATATTAGGCATTTCTTCGTACCGTGTTGGAACCCTCCTGGCGGTTTCTTGGGCCCTTTTGGGGCTCTCTTGGGGCGTTTGCGACGCTCTGAAGGCCCAAGAGGCGAACATGCTAAAATTGAGCGTTTTTTCAGCGGGAATGGGATATTTTGTTCTTCGTTGGCTCTTTTTTTTTTGGGGGGGGGGGGGGTTCCAGGGCTTCTGAGGGCATCTCGGAGGCTTCTGGAACCGTTCTGGGGACATCCTGGGCGTCTTGTAGCGATCGTTCAGCGACTCGGGGCCCTCTTGGCCCATGTTGGGGCCCTCCTGGGCGAAGGGGCCGTCCCGGAGTGAGCTGCAGCTCCGATTCAGCCCCTGGAATTAAATTGAATTACCACCCCCCTTCCCCCTACCCCGGCAGAGCCACCCCGGCACCCGGATCGGCGGATTTCCTCCATATTCAGGCTTGGCTTCAGGGGCCCAGAATTGACGTCAGTTACGGGAGGCCGACGACCCGCTTCGTATTAAAAGCATGTTCTGCGGGGTCCATAAGGGGGGAATCCCGCCAGAGACTTCATCGCAATTTACTCACAGACGAGGCTCCCGCCTGATATTTCATCAATATTCGGGCCTCAGGGGCCCAGAAGTGACGACAGCGACAGGAGGCCGATGACCCGCCTCGGATTACAGACATGATCGGCGGGCCCCATTTGGAAGGGGCCCCCGCCTGAGAATTCCTCGCAATTCACGCCCAGACAATGCTCCCGCCCGATACTTCCTCATTTTCAGGCTTCAGGGGCCCAGAAGTGACGACAGTTACAGGAGGCCGACGACCCGTTCGGATTGAAAACATGAGCGGCGGCCACCATAGAGAGGGGGCCCCCGCCCAGGACTTCCTCGCAATTCTCTTACAGACGAGGCCCCCGCCTGATACTTCGTCCATTTTCAGGCCTCAGGGGCCCAGAAGTGACGACAGATACAGGAGGCCGATGACCCGTTCGGATTGGCCCCTATAGAGAGGGGGCGCTTGCCTCAGACTTCCTAGCAATTCACTCGCAGACGAGGCTTTGATGACGATAGCGTTTTGATACTGATGGCGATGACGATGATGATGGCGATGCTGATGATGATGATGCTGATGATGATGATGATGATGATGATGATGATGATGATGGTGATGGTGATGGTGATGGTGATGGTGATGGTGATGGTGATGGTGATGGTGATGGTGATGGTGATGGTGATGGTGATGGTGATGATGCCGATCATGATGATGATGATGATGGAGAGTTATGGGTAGTAGTTGTGGGTGAGTGGGTGAGTTTGGTAATAAGATTGTGTGCGAGTGTGTAAGTGATGATGCTGTGGGGATGATGATGTGAGTGTGTGAGCATGTGAGTTAGAAGAGAGGAGGGGTCCTTCCTTCCATCCTGTTCCTGCGCGGGGTGTCCAGAGAAAACAAGAACCCCACTTTGGATGTGGGAAAAAACATCACCATCATAATCACCACCATCACCACCACCATCATCATCACCACCATCACCACCACCACCACCATCATCATCATCACCATCACCATCAGCATCATCATCATCATCATCATCATCATCATCATCATCATCATCATCTGCAGCAACATCATATTCATCATCAGCACCATCATCTACATCAGCATCATCATCAGGTCGTCCTCTTCACCAGTATCGTCATCATCTGCAGCATCATCATCATCCCCCCAGACGCCCAACTTCTGAAGCAATCGGGACGGAGTTTTGCCCGCCGCCTTCGGGCCTACAGGGGCCGTCAAAGAGCAACTCCAGGGGCGGGGAGCGAGAGCCCCGCGCGCAGGTTCGTCGGCTCCCTGGGGTACCTCTGCGAGGCGTTCGCGGTGGAGATTTTCATGCCCTCGTTCGGGGAGGCGGGCCGCTGCCCGCCGCAGGGGCAGTTATGGAGAAGATGGGCTGAGCAGAGGAAGTCGCCCCCCAAGCGCCCCTTGATCGCCGATGGGGGCCCGATAGCCCACCCCGCCCAGGATCGTGTGGATTTGCTATCGGGGGCCTATCGCCGATCTATCGGCGATGTATCGCCGATTCCAGCTCAATGTATCCCCACCTGAGCTGGCCCCCCCCTATCGTTGCCCTTCACCGCCGGCGTTGTCGGACGCCTTCGTCCCAGACCGCCGTCGAACAAAACGGAGCGGCCAATTTGCGGCCATTGTTGGCCGCTGGAGGCAGGTTTCGGGGTCCAGGGCCGAAACTACTCGGACTGAAAAGTTGGCCTTGTGGAAAGCGTCGAGAGGTCCGTGGCGCATGCATCGGAAGAGTTGGCACGTCAGTTGTTTGGGGATGAATGTTGGAGGTGTTTTAGCCTCAGGGCGCTTTCCTGCAGGTGCGCCTCGCCGAGAGCATTCTGGGGGTTCCCAAGATTGTTCCGAACGGCCGCCAGGGACCCGAGCCATGAACCGAAAGTCAAAAACCCCATGCGTTGTGGAAAATCACAAGACAGCTCGCCGCTTGGGCCCCACAGGCAGCGCAAACGGCGAGCATAAATCGGGCGAAGCCCCGAACGCATTCGAATGCCCACACTTCGTCCTCGTACTACTCGTATTCCTCCCCGTCCTCCTCCCCATCCTGATCGTCGAAGGCCGCGGACGGCTCAGGCCCACGATTGTGGCGGCCTGTGCCACCCTTCCGCGCTCGCGCCCTCGACCCGCCAGGATCGGGGCGCAGCCACCCCCCCTGGCACCGCGGTGCGGCCCCGCGCCGCGGTGCTCCGCCAGGCGGCGGGCAGGAGGCATGGAGGGGACGGGCGCGGGGGAGGAGGAGAGGATCAAGGACCAGGAAACGGTGATCACGAGGGGGGGGAAGGACATAGGTAACCAGGGCATCACGATGGGTCGGGGCCTGAAAACGATTAACGAGCAGGGCGAGTCGACAGAGCGGGCCGAGGGGATCACAGAGGGCGAGAGTATCGCGTCTCCCCCATCATCACCATCATCGCCATCACGAATACGTGCCACTTTTATTGGATATAATCCATACACATTAGTACGGACGGGCAGAGCCGAGGCGATCTCAATGGAGTTCGCCAAGACAACAGCTATCCTGCTCCCTGGCACGAAGGTACCGATGCGCCTGGGCCATGCCCACTTCTACGAGAGGACCCCAGATCACCACTGGATCCACTGGGGATGGGGCAGGGGAGGTAGTACGAACTCGGCTGCAGGAGTAGCCATCGCGGTATCCAGCCGCCAGTTTCAGCAGAAACATACTGTACGAATCAACCACCCGCCTCACCACCTGCAAGGACGAGCTGGCAGCATAGACCTCCAGCGTGGACCCCTACGACTACGGCTAATTGTGGGGTACTACCCTCCCAGAACCAGCTCGGTAGGTCGCATCCAGATATGGCGTACTACGTGTAGACAGCTTACAGCCTGGATTAAGGAGGATTTTGACCACGCCCCAGGGCGCATCACACCCATAGTCTTCGCTGATATGAACCTTCGGATGGGACGGAAGGGGAGCAGGGTTTTCCACGACGAACATACTGGACCCTTCCAAGCCGAGCATGAAGATGAGCTTGCCACGGTTACCCGTAGGTCGTATGCCGACAGCCAGATGAGCTTCCTTAACACATTCTTCGACCTGGGACACACCTTTCACGGGCTTAAGGGAGCTAGGAGTCGTATCGATTATTTTCTAGGACCTCGAGCATTACTGGACACGGGAATCCAAATGCATTTGTTCTGGAAATCTCAGAAGAGACTCCAAGCCCTCCCACACATGATAGATCATGTCCCTATGTGTCTGAGGCTGTCCATACCAGCGCCCACCCCCCGTGATCAACAACAGAACATTCAGTGGGACTGGGGGGCCCTGGCTGCTTCGCTTCAGACGGGGTATCGAAGAGAAGAGTTCTTGGCCAGGATGGGGCAGGTCTGGGAGGAGAGGAGAGTGTTGTGCCGAGCCCTCACCACGGACGGCGAGCCGACCAGGCACGCCGGCGTTGTCGCGTACAGCATCAGGGAGGTCGCTCGGGAATTTTTTTCGGCTGAACACTCTGTTCCAGACTGGGTCCAGGAGGCCAAAGCGGAGAGACGAGAACTGCTGATTCGGAGGGCAAGTATGCGGGGCCAGGGATTTCTGCTTGACAGCGAACCACTTCGACGAATCGACTCGATGATCAAGGCGCACGCGAGGTGGAAGGAATGGTGGAGGAAGGAGTCGCTCGAGCAGGAGATCAGGGAGGCATGGGAGGTACGGGATCAAGGTAGAGTGGGCAAACTCGTCCGACTTCGAGCTGGTACCAGAACGGGACCCAGGAAACGAAGTTATCTCGCCCTCCCCATGTGCCGCCCCAACTCGGCCGACTTCAGAGAAGCCCTTCAGAAACCTGGTATCGAGGGGGGGCTCACGGCGGTCGACACGGTCTTAAGCGCCCACATGAACCCAGATAAGATCCAGACCCTGATCGAGGCCCCCCTAGAGGAGCTCCCAGCGTACGGCCCCCGAGGTTTGTCCTTGCCCACGATCGAGGATATCGAGTGTGCGACAGAAGACCTAGACTTCGTGAAGGCAAGGGTACGTCACTGTCACCACCGCAGGTATGCGCCACCTTGGTCGTGGCCAGTGGAGGTCACAAAGTTACTTCTCTTCCCCTCGGCCCTCTTCAGGCCGAGCAACTCCCGCGAGGGTATAGGCTCCACGTGGCGAGCCCGCGACCCAGACCTGTTGGACTTCAAGGCGCAGGCTGCCCGCCCTCGGCGCCAGCTTGTAATCGATGATGTCCAGGCTCGGGCTGGATATGACATGTTGGTACAGTTGTTATCGCACGTTCGAGCACGGTGGCTACTACCACAGCGCGCGCGCACCAGCCATGCCATAGCCATAAGCAAGCCAGGTAAGCTGCCAACAGGAAATACGGTCGTGGATATCACACGATGCCTGAGACTTCTTCACTGTTTTTGCCACTGGTGGCGACTTCTACTACGCGTAGGACTAGTCGACTATGGTAGCACGTTCGACCCCCCTATATGGGCGTACGGTGGCATTGTACACAGGAGGAGGGAGGGGCTCATGACCGTGATTAAACTTGCCATGTGGAAATTGCGCACGTGCAAACACTACTACATTGTCAAATCATATGACATGAGGAACGCGTTTGGCACAGGGGATCAGGAACGCTTGCACAACGCACATCGGTCACGCGGTGTAGACGAGTATTTCGATGAGCTTCTTACACATCATAGGAGCACGGGAATATTGTACTATGAGGCGAGCGACGGTGACGCGGCGATGACACCGAAGACGGGTGGGAGGATGGGCGACTCTAATGAGCCAGAATTGTTTATGGAGTCCTTCTACCCGATCGTCAGTGCGCGGCAGCGTGAGCTCGGAACCATCATTGGAGACAGCCTTTCGTGTAAAGGCCCCCTACACGACAGATGGGACGACCTCGCCTTTGGCGGCTTCATTGACGACCTGATCCGAGTCCTGATCATACCGAGTGGAAAAGCACGCGAGGCCGTGAGCCTCGACCACCTTGATAACCAGATTTTAAACAAGCATCTCGCAGAGGGCGGATACGCACAACACGTTCAGAAGCAAGAGACCCTTGTACATCTAGCGACATGAGGGACACGAAGGAGGCGGAGGAGCGGGCATCGGGGAACACGATGATGAGTCTCAAACATTTGGGAGGGTACATTAACGTAAACGGCAGCAACAAACATGATGTGCAAGCACGAGTACGCGCAGGATCCATAGGATGGTGCAACCTACGTAAGTACTGGAGTGCGCCAGGCCCTCGGAGGAGTAAGGGGAGTACCTTTCTGGCCAACGTTGCTGGCCGTGTCTGGTCTGGATTGGAAGCGCATGTACTCACCCCCTCGGAGATTCGGGCCCTCGACACCTCCCTCGCCGAGAAGATGAGGGCGATGATGGCGGGCGCGGCACATGTTGAGCACAAAGATGGCACCCACACGTCTCTCGCGTCCCGAGCAGTCTTTGAAGAGTGGCAAATCCCGCCCACGGTGGTGGAGCTGACGATAAGGAGGTTGGGGTGGTGGCAGTCGATCATGAATAAGCCCGAACACCACCGTCACTATCTCAGCGCCTTCTTTGGTGAGCGCAGGTTCGAGGAACGGGCGCGCGCAGCAGGAGCACCAGCAGCAGCACGCACAGTTCTTGAGAATGGCGAACTCAACCCGTCCATGGACGTGCACCCCTGGGCCCGCCAGTTCCGCGAGGATCTCGAGACGGTCCTGCCCCACCCCGTAGGCGAAGATGTCAGAGAACTTTGGGAGCCCCGCACCTTGGAGAACCTATTCTGCAATCCTGAAGTTTCGGAGGCCTTCCGTGTGTGTGATTTCCGTGTCATGAGATCGACGGTGCGAGGACAAGAGTGGGCCCCCCCTGAACACGTCGCCCAGCAGCTCCCGAGCGATGACCCCCTTGGCGACGCAGACAGCGAGGAAGAGGAGCTCGCCCCACTCGTATGCGGGATAGAGGGATGCCGTGCACGCTTCACTACGAATCGCGAGCTGGTCAAGCATCAGCTCAATGCGACAGCCCTTCCTGGCCACGGCACGCCCCTCGTCCTCTCCCAGATCTGCGTGGACAATAAATGCGTCAATTGCAACACGGTCTTCAGCAGCATTGATCATACGAGGCGACACTTGCTTCGAGCGTGGATGTCGGGTCGATGCGCCCCTGAGCTCACGAGGCACACATACGAATGGAGTACGGCTGAATCGATGACCTGCCCATTGAAGGACCAGCGCGACCTCCCAGGATGCCAAGTTGAGCACAGAGATCGAACGGCCTTCAGGGCACACCTTCGCGCACACATCCCACCGTGTCCGTCAGGATCTTGGCTCAAGACTTCTCAGCCTCAGCCAGCCCACAGCAGACGCGATCTTCTCGCACGCGCCCCTCCGCCGCCGCCAGCGTGGAGGCCAGTGGACACACCAGACGAACGAGACAGATTACGAGCTAGCTATCAAGAACTCGTTCGACCAGCAGCAGCCCCCCCACCTGGCCGCGCACGGGGACCAGCAGTAGCGAGAGCCCAACCGGTGACACGTATAGCCAGGGCACCTTCGGCACCGCCAGAGACATCAGCTTGGAAATCTACATCGTCGCGGGCAACAGCCGCGACAACACCCCAACTCCTGCCCTTCGAGAGCCCGCCTTCGCAGCAGGATGACGGCGGCGGCAGCGCGCCCCCAGGACGAGCAGAACCAGCGAGCAAAGCCGCCCCCTGCGTGGCTCCTGACGGGCCCCCCCCTTGCCTCGCGGCCCTCTGGAAGAGACGATTCGGCGCCACCAGCATCGAAGAAGACAAGGACGGCGACAAGACGATGACTGCAGCCGAGGACGCAGCCAAGGACGGCGGCAAGGGCGGCAAGGGCAAGAGCAAAGGACATCGAGGTGGCCGACGCGGACGACGAGGCGCGAACCACACGGACAAGAAGTGGACCTCGAAGGACGCCAACATGCAGCCCCTCCTCAGCACCCTGTGCAAGCTCACCCTCCAGAACACGTTCAAGCTGAGGATGATGGCGGCAACTATCATAGACACCTTCACGGTCGAGAAAGATCACGAGGTGGCGCAGAAGCTAGAGGCCGTGATGGTGGACTACCGCAAGGCCATCGAGGAGGCGAGGCAGTCGGGCATCGAGGCTCTCCAGAAGATCGGCAGCCCTGTCGCCTCGCTCGTGGTGGGCCTTCTAGAGAGCTTGATGCGCTGCGACATTGGAGGCAAGAGCAAGAAGGACATCGCAGCATACCTAGACGGCATCACCCCGTCGGCACCTGGAGCAGAGCCAGCAGTCACGAGGATGAATATAGAGCTCGACGTGGCCGCGGTCAGGGTCGAGAAGTGCCACGACGATACCAAGGTGAAGATCCAGATCGCGGCCCCGCAGTGGCCGATGAGGGGCGTAGTGACGCACGCGTTCATAGCAGAAGGGCGGGCTACCCGCCACACAGGGCCAGCCCCACCAGGCTGGCTGGAGGACGAGCTAGCCAGCTGGCTCGATGTCCTCAGCAAGTAGTGTTCGTAAAAGGAGAAACTCTAGGGGGCACCGTCGCTGCACCTCCAGCCTCTTCCCAGCCCGTCGCGCCAACAGTCGATCAGATCGACGACTACTGTCCTTTTGACTTCGACGACTAGGGCGGACCCGCATTGGCCTGTGCCGAATACCACTCTGTCTTTTTCCCCTCCCCTCCGCAGCACGGCGCACGGGGCCTCCAAGAGAGGCGCAATTTTACTTTCGCATGCAGACTGACCTCCGCCTCAGCGTTGAAGCACTGCCGAGCGCACTCGCCTGCATAGCTGTGCCAGGATAGGACGGGCAGGAGATGCCCGATCCAGCGACGGGCCGCCATCACTATACACATTTTGCTGACACGCATCGGCTTGGCACAAGGCCCCACTCGTCGAGTAAAAAAAAGTAGTAAATCCTGATCGTCGTCGTCGTCCTCCTCCTCGTCCTCCTCCTCATCCTCCTCATCTTCCTCCTGCTCCAGCTCCTCGTCGTCCTCGTCTAGGACCTTGACCTCGTTTCTCTCCTTCCTCGTTTTTCCTCTTCCTCCTCCTCTTCCTCCTGCTCTCCTCTTCCTCCTCTCCTCTTTCTCCTCTTCCTCCTCCTCCTCCTTGATATGCCTGGGGTGGGTTGTCACGGTTGAGTTCTCACTCGGCTTTGACATTCCATTGTGTATGCCTCCGTATCTTCTGGGTTCATTGCGTGCTTGGGACATTCAGTTTCTATTTTAGACTTTCGTTCAGTACATATATCCGTCTTGGTTGCTACTTATGTTCAATGGGTTTCATGGGACTCAATGAAAGATTTCTTTACTTCTTGCTTACTTCAGACCTTGGGACCATATGCCCCCAAGATTGGCTTCAAGAGCTACTCAAGCCACTCAAGATGGTTGATCAATTTGAGCATACTCCTTTATCTTGCATTACGTTTCTCATTTTTCTCTTCTTCATTCAAAGCAAGAGAGACCTGGTGGTGGGAGTCATTTGGGACATCGGACAATCTATCATTCATGATTTCTTTCAGTATCATGGGTTTCAATCCTGGGCTGGGCTTCACCTTTCTTCTGCTTCATCTTTCTACCGCCTCTCCTCCCGCCTCCCTCTTTCTCTACCGTACGCATTTGGCGTATTGGTGGCTTCTCAGGTTTGTGTTTTGGGAGAACCGACCTTTCAAGGCGCTTCATCATCATCATCATCATCATCCCCCTTCTCCTGGCACCTCGGCGGCCGAGAATAAAGCCGTCTCCTATCGGTTGCGACACAGGTTGCGCCCTCGGCGGCATAGATTGCGCCCTCGGCGGTCGCGAATGAAACCGTCTCCTATCGGTTGCGCCATAGCGTGCGCCCTCGGCGGCTGAGAATAACACCGTCTCCTATCGATTGCGCCATCGGTTGCGCCCTCGGCGGCTGAGAATAAAGCAGTCTCCTATCGGTTGCGCCATAGGGTGCGCCCTCGGCGGTCGAGAATACAACCGTCTCCGAGCGGTTGCGCCATAGGTTGCGCCTTCGGCGGCCGAGAATGAAACCGTCTCATATCGTTTACGCCATAGGTTGCGCCCTTGGCGGCTGAGAATCAAACCGTCTCCTACCGGTTGCGCCATAGGTTGCGCCTTCGGCGGCCGAGAATAAAACCGTCTCCTATCGGTTGCGCCATAGGTTGCGCACTCGATGGCCGGGAATAAAACAGTTCTCTTACCGGTTGCGCCATAGGGTGCGCCCTTGGCGGCCGAGAAGAAAACCGTCGCGTAACGGGCGCGGCCAGTCTGTTTAGTTCAGCTCGATCAGTTCAGCTCAGGTCTTTTCAGTTCAGTCAGTTTACGTCGCGAGAAACAAATTCGGTCTACGCCCGGAAACACGACAGAACGTGTTTGCCAACTGTTTGGCTCAAGCCGTATGTGGTTCGGACCGCAAATGGTTGATTTTCGCAGCCTTCCCCTCTCCCGCGGGCACGACGGCCACGCGCCGGTCGCAGCCCGAGAGCTACAAAAGCCTCCGGCCCGCTCCCATGAACATGGCACTTGTGCTTGGGGTGCACCACTCGACGGCCAAGGGCAGGTGGCCGTCGTCGCCGGACAAGGGCGCCCGCGCGTGGCCGCCGAAGCACTTTGACCCGAAGGCCAGCGACGACCCGATGGACACCAGCAGCACGGCTGCCTACGGCGAGAGCCTCGCGACGTCGGAGGGCAAGGTCGCGAGGGACAAGGACGCCACGGCGCTCGCCGCCCTGCCCCTGCAGATCGAGGGCCCCGCGGCGCTGGGCAGCAAGGCCGTTGGCGCGTGCCCTCCGAGCCGCCTCGACCGGCTGGCCGCCGCCCCGACGTCTGGCGACTGCGAGGCCCTCTTGTCCTTCGGCGGCGGCGCGACCCTCTCCTCCCTCGGCGGCGCGGCCGAGCCGAGGATCCCCCCCAGCAGCAGCGGGCCTCGCACGGCGCCCGAGTGGCATGCCGCGCGGCTCGGGGCGCCCCAGGGCCGCCGCCTTGACGCGGCGGCCTGCCGCGAGCCGCGCTTCGCCGCTGGGCAGCGCGCCGCTGCGGGCGCGGCGCGCGGCGAGCAGCGGCGGCGCCGAGCGGCCGAGTTCGGTGAAGCACCGCGGGCCGAGGTCGCCGCTGGGCAGCGCGCTGCTGGCGCGGCGGCGCGGCTCCGCCGCGGCGCAGGGTGCGTTCCGCGGCGGGGCGGCGGAGGCTTCCAGGGCCCCGGGGCCTGACGCTGCGGGCTGCCGTGGGCCTGGCTCGCCGCTGGGCCACATGCTGCTGAGGGCCAGGCGCCAGAAGGCCTTCTGCCGCGGGTGGGGTCGCACAGGGCCGGGCCAGTCGCAGGCCACGTGGGCGGTGCGCTCGACGGCCGGACTTTTTCAGCGGCGGGGGGTTCGTTGGTGCGGGGGCGGGGGCGAGTGGGCGGGAGGGAGCGGATGGAACCACTTGGGCCCGCGGCTCGACGCGGGACTTGGTGCGGGCTCGATGCGCGCTTGATTCTTTGAGTTGAGCATTTTTTCGCAGCGCATGGTAACTGCAGAATGTCGTGAACTTTGTACTTGAGGAGGCCCCATCCACGGCGCACGGCACAGTGGCGGATATTTTGGACAAGATATTGCACAACGGTTTTGTCGTGCGTCTCTGCTGCCTTTTAACGGTTTCTCCAGCGTGTGTTGGTTTCGCCACCGTTGTTGCGCTGCGGTACATCTATCCAGTGAGAATAGCGTTCATTTCGGGCAGTTGCATGTGACGGTTTCCGTGCGTGTGCTGTTTGTGACGGTCTTCTGTCGAGGGCATCTTGCCATTTGTGCAGTCTTGTTCTCCGCTGGTGCCGCGGTTTCTGGTGCCTGGGCGTTTTGAGCCAAGAGTTTCGGAACTATAGCGCCGAGCTCTTCGCTCGCAGAGCGTTTTTGTTTGTTTCACATAGGGCCTCATGCGAACTGTTTTGGCGAATTGTTTAAAGTTCAGGCACTGCCAGATGGCATGCGGCGTGTTATTGCCGTTTCCGCATCTGTCGGTTGGCAGAAAGTAATACAATGTACGATTTCATTCAGAACACCTAGCAAACTTGAAAGACTCACGCTTTGCGATGTCACTCAGCGAGAGAAAGCAAACCATGAGAACACAATACACAAACACAAACCACCAAACACGTGTTTGCCAACGTTCGATTGTTCAAGCCTTTTCGGCAGGCGTCGGGGCCGCCCATGCACGATGCGGGATGAGACTCCAGTCTCCGAGAAGGGGTCCAAGTCAAAAGGCCCGGGCGTCGGATAGCCAGCGCTCACCTCGATTCCCCCCATTCGACTCGCTTCGAGTTCGATGGCTCCCGGTTCCGATTCGGTTCGAGTTCGGGTTCCGATTTGGATTCCGATTTCTTAATAGTGGAGGCCTGTTCGCCTGCCGATGTTTGCCGATTCGGCTTTTCCAGATTTGGCTGCCGAGTTCCGCCGATCCGATTCATTTCGACCGCCGATCCGTCGTGTCGATTCGTTTCTGAGCTCTCCTGGATAATTCTCTTGCGCAGCCCTCAGCGTGGGCGCCGCGCCCCCCGCCTTCTTTCCTCCTGAGCGGGAAGTGAAGGACCGACACCACCACCGCCGATCGGTCGGCGCACCGTAGGGGCTGTTGCGCACGGGCAAGGGGATGGGGGGGGGACTTTCGGGCCGCGCGTTGGAGGGGGCGAGGCGAGTGGGAAGGGGGGGGGGGGGGCCTTATCGCGGAGTCATCCTGGAGTCATCGCGGAGTCACCCTGGACCGAAAGCTTTCGGATGATGCCCGGAGATGCGAGCGCCTGTCGAACAGGTGCGGCTTTTCAAGCATGTCTTTTCCCATCGAAACGAGGGGGCGGGTCCACTCGCACCGCCTTCCTTGAGCCCGACAGATCGTTCGTTGGGGCACTCTTGTGGCACCCTTGAGGTCGCCTTGCCAGCTCGGGGCTTCTCAGGGCCATCTTGGGGCCTCAGTAGCCCGTGAGAAGCGAAACGTTGCGCATGGGCAGATTCTATGTTTCCCACAGGTGTAGTGAGAGTTGTGGCTTCTTGGGGGCATCGGTGGTCGTGAGCGTTCGAAACCGCCTCGGGGGGGGGGGGGTCTCGGGGCATCTTCAGCCGTTCCTGCTCGAGCTGAATTGAGTGAAGCTCGTGCCTGCAGCAGCGTGCCCCTTCGAAACGGTCGGGTGCCGTCGCGGGCCAAATAGGCTCTTCTTCCTAGCCCAGCTGGGTGCACAAGCTGGCACTGCATTCATTCCACTCGACACGGCTTCTGCTGCGCGATGTCGAAAGGCGGCGGCGTGGGTTTGACGGGCCACGGAGACGGAAGCAAGTGGGCAGCTTCCGCCCCCTGCGCGCAGGATCGGGATAGCTTCATCCAGTGGCGTCCTCTCGTTCCTGGCCCTCAGCTTCCTGGTCCTCCCCAGAGCAGGGGTCGGTGGCAGTGCGAGATGTGCGGCTGCAAACGCAATGCCAGCTACCTCTCCTGGTGCAAGCATTGTGGTTCCACGAGGATACCGCCGAACAGTGCATGGCACTTCGGCAAGGGGTCGCAGCAGTCTGCCGGGGGGTTCAAAGGAGCCAAGGGCTGCAGTCACACAGGCTCCATGGGCGCCCCAGCGGGTCAAGTGCCTCAGGCAGCGCCGATGTTGCCCCAGGAAGAGCACGAACCAATGGCCAAGTTACGCGACGAGCTCGGCGACGTCGAAGGGGCCAAGCGAGCGCGCATTGCAGCTCAAGCCCTGGCCCCGCGTCCGAAGCAAGAGGAGCCCCTGCAAGCCCAGCTTTCCCGCGCGCATGGCCAGGCTCGCGCTGCTGAGAAGAGGCTGGGGGCAGCGGCTCTCAAGTTCGAGGCCATGGAGGAGCAGCTGGCATCCCAGAAGGTTCACGTCTCATCGCTGCGAGAGGAGCTTGTGTCCGCGGAGAAGGAGCACAGCACTCTCTTCCATCGCCTGCGCTCCGAGTGCTCTGACGCGTCGGGCATGCGGGCCAAGCTCGCAATGCTGGACGATTCGAAATTGGACTCGCGGCTCGACCTGTCAGCGGAGCCCCTCTTCCATGTTGACGAACTGGAGTTTGAGCTCAGTGAGGCAGACCAGAAGGAGCCGGAGTCCAGGGCAGCTCAGCTTCGAGGAGGCATTGCGACAATCGCTGCAAACTTGTTCAAGGGCTCCCGGGCCAAGGTCGACACCATCAAGACCCAGCATCAGGTTCATCTTCAACGGCTCAAGGAGGAGCAGAAGAAGAGGAAGTGCAATGGTGGCGGCGCCGTGCCAGGTGCAGCTCCTTCAGTCAGCCCCGGCAGAAAGAACGCAGCAGCAGCGGCAGCAGCGGGTGCCGGAGGTCCCGCTGCCCCTCGCGGCGCGGCTGGCGCCGCCCCCGCGGCCGCGAGCGGCCCCGCGGCTGCCGCAGCTGGCGCCGGCGACGCCGACGCAGCAGGGGCTGGAGAGGACCTACGCAAACGAGCTGACAGGATCGCCCAGGCTGCACCGTCGCAGGTCGCCCCCCTGGAGCAGCAGAGCGCATGGAGTCCTGAAGTTCGTCTTCTGCGCTGCCTGTCTGTCAGCCTTCAGGGGGGGGGGCCTGTCGTTCTCAGCCAGCTTTACCTCTTGCCTGCCGCCAGCGCCGCGTCCAGATGATTTTGCAGCCCCAGACTGTCTTCATTTAGCTCGCGTGAGTCTCTGGCGGAGGAGAGGCCCCCCACTCTGCTTAAGAAGTCCTGGTGCCCGCGCGAAGGAAAGATCGATTCGGTCGCGATGGCCGTCGCTGCTCGCTCGCGCCGACGCGGCTGCGCCGCCGCCCTCGTCGCGTCAGCGAGACCCCAGGCCAGGCGGGACTGTTTCCAGAGCTGCCCGCGATTTCTCTCGGCCCCCCTTGCTCTATCCAGTTGTGCAGCTTGGAGCAGGAGAAGGCAAGATTGCCCTTTCTGTCATTGTGTCTCAGCTTCCTTTGGCAGATCTGGATGATAGGCTCGATCCCTGTCTTCATTCATGAGCGAGGGTTGCATGTCTCTAGGCAGGATGAGCTGGGAAAGGAGAAGATGTCGGCACGTCCTCCCCCTCCGATACGCCAGCCAGCCTGCCCCCACCTTTTGCCAGATTGTCCCGGATCTAGGTCTCAGAACGCGGGCGTCGGCACAGCCGCGCCTGCGCAGCCTGCGCAGACTAGATCCTCTTTCATCTGGCCCGTGGCAAGGATGGAGGAGGGAGACCTGATCCTAGCAGCGTTGAGCTTCGCAACCATCAACTGCAACGCCTGGGGCACTATGCGAGGCCTTTTATAGAGTAGCTCACACGGCCATGTCGTCCTGTGTCAGGGGCACCGCTTGAGAGGGGAAGACGTGCAGGCTGCTGACTCGTGGTGCACCAAGAGGGGCTGGAAGCCCCTCTGGTCTGATGCGGAGAAGACTGAGGCGGACACGCCGGCTGGAGTTGCGATCTTCTTCAAGGATTGGACTGGCCTTCAGGCGCTGCAGGGTGGAGAGTTTGTCCCTGGTAGATGTCTTGCGGGGCCCGTCCATCTTCCTGGCGCCTCTCCTGTCGTTGTCGCGTCATCCTACCTCTACCACGCTGAAGAACCTTCAGATCGCAACCTCGGCATTCTGTCGCGGCTCGGCATGTTCCTTTCCAGTTGTGAGTGACCTTTCGCCGCTGGAGGGGGGCGCCATTTTGAGCCCCCGCCCCTTGAAGAGTCGGATTTTGTCAAAGAGCTGGGGGGGGGGGTTCTGGTGGCCCCTGCCTCGTGGATTCTTTTCCCTGCGGGGAAGCCATCCGTCTTTGATTACATTGTTTGCTCGGGAGGGCTGGCCAAAGGCGTGAGAGAGTGCGCGGTTGATTTCTCGAAATCCCTGGCCCCTCCTGGGCCTGTTGACTTGACTTTCCACCCTCAGTTTGCCGTTTTGCAAGCGTTGGCGTTTCGCAAACCTCTCCCGCTTCCAATGGAGGCGGTCTCCGGCCCCCGCCCTTGCGGGCCCTCGTGGACTCGAGAGCTTGACCCTGCCAGGATGGCCCTGGACAAGGTGGCCAATCGTGATTTCCAGTGAGCCCACAAGCTCTTGGGTCCGTTGCATCAGGCTTGGGCGGACCGCGCCGCGCCCGACCTCGCGCCGATTCCAGGGGCCGAGCTGCCCAAGAAGGGCAGCAGAGGTCGGGGTCTCAGCGGGCCTGGCGCCCACTCCTCACTGCCGACGGCCGCCGCAAGTACCCCGAGCACCGTGTTATACGTTGGCTGGCGGCTCAGTGGCATGCTTCAGTTCTTGCTCGCCGTGAGGGCGACGGCCAGTTGTCGGACAAGCTAGGCCTCTTGCTGTGCCAGCCGCCGATGCACATCGCGCAGCACGCGGGAGCCAGGTCCCACCTTCTTTTCCCGAGCTGCTCGCATTGTTGGCGCCTCTGGTCAGTCGGTCGAAGACCTAGCTGATCTCGGGCGCGACGTTAAAGAGGAGCTCGAGGCCTCCAGCAAGTTTGTCGCCAAGCAGTCGCGCATGGACTGGCCCGCCTGGCCGCGCGTCGGCATTGCTTCGGGCTCGAAACGGGCCCGTCATATCACCAGAGGTCCAACCCCCTGGACCCCGACCGCCACCCTTAGCGCCAAAGGGAGTACTGTTGCCGATCCCCTCTCGCTGTTGGGGGCTGAAGGTGCTCGGTTTAGTGCGGCGAGGGGTCAGGGATTAGGGGCTGTGCCCTCTGGTCTGATCCTGGAGCCCCTCCCCCGTCTCTGCGTGGATGACATCCGATCACCCTCCAAGCGGTATAAGCTTGGTTCCGCGGTGTCCCTGGGCGGGTTCCACCGTCTCCATTTTTCGCTCTTGGGTGGGAGATCCAGCGATTGAGTGTCTTAGCGTGGTCTTCGCTTTCATCGAAGCGGTGGGGCGCCTGCCGCCCCAGATTTCTGCTGTTCTCCTCGCCCTCCTCTCGAAGCCAGCTGGCGGCTACAGGCCGGTCGGGGCGCCCTGCTCCTGGCGCAGGGTCCGGGGTCGTCTCAAACGGCCCTTGGCCCTGCACTGGGAGCGGCAGCACCCCAGGAGGCACTGGGCTGCTGGCAAGCATCGAGGGGTGGCTGGCGTCGTTTGGAGACAGGCTGTTCGGTCGGAAGCTGGTGTCAAGATGGGAGACGCGTCGCGCAGTGTCCTCTTTGATTTGAGGAAGTTTGATGAGCGCATGTCCTTGCCTGCCTTGCAAGAGAGATGTGTTCGACGCAAGCTTCCGCCTGCCATCGCCCGAGTGGCTCTCTTCGCCTATCGCAGCGGGCGTCTCCTCAGCCTGGGCGGCATCGTTGAAGGCCCCTTTTTCGCCTTGAGCGGGGCGGTGGCGGGGCGCAGCTTCGCCGCCGCATTTATCCGAGCTCGCAGAATGGAGGACTACGACAGCATCATTCGCCAGCCCATCCTTGAACTTGACGTCTATATTGACGATCTTGGCCTTTCCAGTATTGGCCCCCCCTCGAAGGTCGTTGCCTCTGTTGTGAGCTGCGCGCGGCAGTTGAAAGGCGTGGTGGAAGATGTCTTGGGTTGTAGCTTCGCCATGGGCAAGACCTGCATTGTTGCCTCGTCTCGAACCGTGGGCGAGCAGATGTCGTCCCAGTTGGCCGAGCTCTCGACTCATCCCGGTTCTTTGGCTGTCAACCTGTCAACCTAGGCGCGGACTGCACGGCTGGTCGGGCGCTCAGGACAGGAGACAGGAGTGCCGAGCTCAACTCTAGGCTTGCAGCTGCCTGCAGGCGCACTAAGCGCTTGCGCGGGCAGAACAAGGTGCCCAAAAGAAGCGCCAGCATCAAGGTTTTCCCTGCGGGCCCTCTTGCTGGCGCGGCTCACGGGAGTGAGATCACTGGGACCTCAGATTACGACCTCCTCCTCCTTCGTCGTAAGTTTTTTGGGTTTCCACCACTGTTCGGCCGTTTTCGAAGCTTCGTTCGCTCACCGCGTCGGCGATTCTCGGATCCGATCTGCGTTGGAGGACCGCCTGCTCTCCCATCATCAGGTAGTCGAAAGAGATTTGGCTCGCCCAGTCTGGAGCGCCACCCTGGGCCATTGGCCTTCCTGAGCTGAGGCGTGCTAGGGCGGATGTTTGTTTTAGCTTGGTCTCTTGTTCGTGGCGCAGCGTGGTTGGCCCTCTCACCGCCCCGCGCATGTCGCTTTCCAGGATTGGCTGGGTGATGTCGCATTCCATGACCATCAGAGACGACAGGGGCTTTGTCATTCCCCTCGGTTTGTTCTCCACCGCCCTCGTCACAAAAAAACTGCGCAAGGAGGCCTACTTGCGCATGTTAGAAAGGGATTCTGCCAGCAAGAGATGGGTTAAGTACCCTCTGTGTTACGATATTGTCAAGGAAACCCTGTCGAGCAAGAAGTTCAGCGCCCTTGAGAAAGGTAGGATTCGGGCGTTCGCCACCGAAGCCTTTCCCACGGAGAAGCGCGCGCCCCAGCTGGGCTACCAGGAGGACGCAGGCTGCCAGTTCTGCGGGCAGGCAGGCAACAGGTTTCACAGGCGTTGGGGGTGTCAGGCGGAATGTGTGTTCCCCCCCCAACCCTCCTGCGTTGGGTTCTCGTTTTGAATAGAGCACTGCTCGCGCGTCGCCTTGCCTCCTTCCCGCCCCTCTCTTCCCCCTTGCCTCTTGCCTCGCTCGTCGCTGCGTGCCAGCTGGGGGGCTGCGATCTGCGAAACTGTCGCCACTTTCGGGGGCTGCTGGGGGGCCCAGCACAGTGGGTACACACGGTGGACTCAAAATTAGACCTCGCCATCCCTGGGGGGCTGCGATCCGCGAGACTGCCACCGCTTTCGAGGGCTGCTGGGGGGGGGGCCCCAGCACAGTGGGTGCACGCGGCGGATTCAAATGGGGCCGCGCCATCCCTGGGGGGGCTGCGATCTGTGAATCTGTCGCCACTTTCGAGGGCTGTTGGGGGGGCCAGCACAGTGGGCACACACGGCGGACTCAAATGGGACCTCGCCATCCCTGGGGGGTTGCGATACGTGAAACTGTCGCCACTTTCGAGGCCTGCTGGGGGGGGGCAGCACAGTGGGTACACACTGCGGGTTCAAATTAGACATCGCCATCCCTGGGGGGTTGCGATCTGCGAAACTGCCGCCACGTTCGATGCCTGCTGGTGGGGGGGGGGGGGGGGGGGCAGCACAGTGGGTACACACGGCGGTTCAAATTATACCTCGCCATCCCTGGGGGGCTGCGATCTGTGAAACTGTCGCCACTTTCGGGCCTGCTGGGGGGCCCAGCACAGTGGGTACACACGGCGGATTCAAATTGGACCTCGCCATCCCTGGGGGGCTGCGATCTGTGAAACTGTCGCCACTTTCGAGGCCTGCTGGGGGGCCCAGCACAGTGGGTACACACGGCGGACTCAAATTAGACCTCGCCATCCCTGGGGGGCTGCGATCTGTGAAACTGTCGCCACTTTCGAGGCCTGCTGGGGGGCCCAGCACAGTGGCACACACACGGCGGATTCAAATTAGACCTCGCCATCCCTGGGGGGCTGCGATATGTGAAACTGTCGCCACTTTCGAGGCCTGCTGGGGGGCCCAGCACAGTGGGCACACACCGCGGATTCAAATTAGACCTCGCCATCCCTGGGGGGCTGCGATATGTGAAACTGTCGCCACTTTCGAGGGCTGCTGGGGGGCCCAGCACAGTGGGTACACACCGCGGACTCAAATGGGACCTCGCCATCCCTGGGGGGCTGCGATCTGCGAAACTGTCGTTACTTTCGATGCCTGCTGGGGGGCCCAGCACAGTGGATACACACCGCGGACTCAAATTCAACCTCGCCATCCCTGGGGGGCTGCGATTTGTGAAACTGTCGCCACTTTCGAGGCCCGCTGGGGGGCCCAGCACAGTGGGCACACACGACTCAAACTAGACCTCGCCATCCTTGGGGGGCTGCGATCTGTGCAATTGTCGCCACTTTCGAGGCCCGCTGGGGGGCCCAGCACACTGGGTACCCACCGCGGATTGAACTTAGACCTCGCCATCCCTGGGGGGCTGCAATCTGTGAAACTGTCGCCACTTTCGAGGCCTGCTGGGGGGCCCAGCACAGTGGGTACACACCGCGGACTCCAATTAGACCTCGCCATCCCTGGGGGGCTGCGATCTGTGAAACTGTCGCCACTTTCGAGGCCTGCTGGGGGGCCCAGCACAGTGGGTACACACGGCGGATTCAAATTAGACCTCGCCATCCCTGGGGGGCTGCGATCTGTGAAACTGTCGCCACTTTCGAGGCCTGCTGGGGGCCCAGCACAGTGGGTACACACGGCGGATTCAAATTAGACCTCGCCATCCCTGGGGGGCTGCGATATGTGAAATGGTCGCCACTTTCGAGGGTTGCTGAGGGGCACAGCACAGTTGACTCAAATTAGACCTCGCCGTCCCTGGGGGGCTGCGATCTGTGAAACTGTCGCCACTTTCGAGGGCTGCTGGGGGGCCCAGCACAGTGGGTACACACGCGGACTCAAAAGACCTCGCCGTCCCTGGGGGGCTGCGATCTGTGAAACTGTCGCCACTTTCGAGGGCTGCTGGGGGGCCCAGCACAGTGGGTACACACGGCGGACTCAAAATGGGACCTCGCCATCCCTGGGGGGGCTGCGATCTGTGAAACCGTCGCCAGTTTCGAGGCTTGCTGGGGGGCCCAGCACAGTGGGTAGTCACCGCGGATTCAAATTAGACCTCGCCATCCCTGGGGGGCTGCGATCTGTGAAACTGTCGCCACTTTCGAGGCCTGCTGGGGGGCCCAGCACAGTGGGCTTCCCGCGCGTCTTTCTCCTGCTCTTCGTTCGCGACTCCCCATGTCCTCTTCGAGCCTGTAGTTGCCGCCCCTCGTTCTTGTATGGTTCTCCTGCGCATCATGCCATAGGCGCGTGTCCCAAGTGGCTTACATATCAAACAACGGATCCTGCAATTTGATTGTCCATGCAAGTTTCGGCCAACTCCTCGTTTCCCATGATACAAATGGGTTGGGTACGTCACAGTGTAATTATTTACGCAAGTCCTTGGCCGTGCCAGAAGAAATTGCGGTGGCGCTCGAGGTTGAAGGAGGTGGCCGAGCGCCATTTCTCCCCTTTATCCCGGGGGCGGTCGCCCATCCCGCCGACACTTGCCCGGGGCCCTCGACGGATGCGGATGATGGGCCTGCTGTCGCGTGGCACGATACCGATCAGGTCTCCCCTCCTGGAGGCCCCGTGGACAGGCAACTCTGGGGGGGCCTCTTCATAGACGGCTCGTGCACGAGACATCCCCTTCTTCTACTAAGCAGAGCTGCATCGCGTGCCGCGATGGTTGACAGTGCTGGCAGGTGCGCTGCGGAATTCAGAGCTCCTGTCTGGGCCCCTTATCCCCAGACCCCTTCAGAGCGCGGAGTTCTCGGCCTACACGTGGACCCACATGCTCAGCACCCCAGGACACACGCGTGTTTGGTCGGACTGCCACAATGTTGTCGAGCTTGCCTGCCCGCCGAAAGATGTACACCTTTCGGGCAAGCGCGTGCATGCTGGAGCCTACCTCCAGCGCTACTCCACTTCCTCCTCTCTCCTTCCTCTGCAGAAGGTTGCTGCTCACAAGGACATCGCTGAGCAAGCCATCTCCAGTAAAGAGAGATGGCGCAGACAGGGCAACTACTGTGCGGACGTAGGTGCAAAGCACGCCATTGGACTGCACGCCAGTCCTGCTGCTGCCAATGCGGATACGGACCAACTTATCAGAGCGGCTCGCCGTGCCTTGCGTCTCGCGGCCCGCCTCCTGCCATTGTGGGGCCCCATCGACCTGTCAGGGGTCGAGCTGACCAAGGCTCCCTCTGTTGCCTCAGTTCCGTTGCCACATGCTTGGAGACCGTGGTCTGGGGCGTGTAGGTGTGAGGTCTGTCTGAGTGGCACCGGGGCCTTGATTGAGCCCCCATCCTGGTTCGCGTAGTGGCCGCAGCAATTTGGGCGAGGGCCGCCTTTCGACTTTTGAGCATCGTGTTATCGCTTTCGATTGTTCGGGCCGCAGCGTTTTATTATCTGCGCGAGTTGCTATTGCTACTCCTCGGGGCAAAGGGTTCGAGGTTTATCGATAATGCGTTGGCCAGCCGACGAGAACTACTCGGTCTGGCTGGGACACTTTATGCAACGGAGGCCTCCACCCACAGCACAGCAAGCGCGAGGTGAGGGTCCACGCAGGCAATATCATGAGCCTTTTCGGCTCCTCGGACGGTGTCCAAGTCGAGCAGCAGCACGCGGAGATGGAGGTGGCCCCCGCCCCCTCGGTCGAGCCCCCCCCCCCCCGCCCTCGGAGGTGGAGGATGCTCGTGAGAGGCGCCAGGGCGCACTGGCCCGGCGCCTGCTCGCTGCTGCCCAGGCAGGCCCGTCTTTCTGCCCGCTTTAGAGGGCTTGGCCAAACGCGGCGGACAGAGCGTGGAGCTCGCCGTGTGGGCGCACTTGGTGGGTTCGATCTGGGGTTTTGCGTCGTCCTGTTTGGCGGTGCTGGTTACGCTGCCAGCCCTGGAACTCGGGCCTCGAAGTTCCGTCGGGCAGGCGTCGCTAGCCGTCCTTTTCATTGCCTAGTCCTGCCTTCGCCCCCCTTGTTGCACGGCCGCGGGGCGATGTCTCTCTCGCGCTGACCGCTGCTCAAGGGGTCGTTTCTCCTGTCGGAGTGCGCGCCAGGGCACGGGGAAGGCAATTCTGCCCTCCCTGTCCGTTCGCCCTGCGTTGCGTTGTGCCGTTTTCGCGTTGCCTTGACGTAATTGGACCCACGTGGCAGGCTCGATCCGGGTTTTTGTTGCGCCCTGCTCGGCGGTGTTGGCTACGCTGCCAGCCCTGGAACTCGGGCCTTGGAGTTCTGTCGCGCAGGCGTCGCTGGCCGTCCTTTTCCACTGCCTCGTGCTGCTCACGCCCCCTTGTTGCACGGCCGCGGGGCGATATCTCCCTCGCGGTGACCGTTGCTCACGGGGCCGCCCCCAGCGTCGAGAGAGCGCGTCAGGGCACGGGGGAGACACCGTCCCCCCCGTCTGTTCGCCCTCTGAGGTGCGGGATGTTTAGCCCATGGCGCTTGGCGTGTGTTGGGCTCACGCGGCAGGTTCGATTTGTTTGTTGCGTCTTGCTCGGCGATGCTGGTTACGCAGCCAGCCCTGGAACTCGGGCTTCGGAGTTTCGTCGTGCAGGCGCTTCTGGCCGTCCTTTTCACTGCGCTGTGCTGTCCTCGCCCCCCCGTCGCACGGCCGCGGGGCGATGCCTCCCCTGCGGCGACTGCTAACTAGGGGCCGCCAATGTGTTTGGTATAGATTGCGCGTGGGGGCACGGGGAGGAACTTGCCCTCCCCGACCGTATGCCCTGCTGCGGCTTTCAGCCCTCTTGAGGGCCATTCGGCTCACCAGGCCTCCCTTTTTTTGCCCTGGTGCGTGCCGTGGCGGGTTTTTTTCCGCCTGCAGGCTCGTTCCCCCCGCCGCAGGGGGCCTGGCTAAACGTGGCGGAAAGAGCGCGGAGCTCAACAAAATCTCGGGGCATCTTGGAGGCATCGTTGAGACCATCCTGAGCTATAGCGTGACAGTTTGGAGGCGAGCTTGGGATCTGTAGAGCCATCTTGGATCAATTTGGATGCTCGACTGCGTGTTGCCCTTAAAACGGAGGATTTCACATGGTGTCCTTGTTCGTGTGGTGATGTACATTTCGATTGCTTTCGGTGTTTCACAATGGTGCGCCCGCTGCAGCGTGGGCCTCATGTTCGGATCGGCATTTTGCTCCCGTCGTTCAGAATGGCGCTCTCGTCGGCATTTTGCCCCCGTCGTTGCTCCTCATATCCCCTTCTCCGCCTTCCCCTGGTCCTCCTGCCCCTCCTGCTCCTTCCACTCCTGTTGCTGCTGCTGCTGTTGCTGCTGTTGCTCGTGTCGGCCCAGCGCGGTCCATTCTTCTGAATCCGAGTATTTATTCATCGTTGTCGCCTTCTTATTTCCCCTCCTCCGTCTTCCCCTGGTCCTTATCATCCCTGACATATCGCTTTAGTTCCTGCTGCTGCTGCTGTTCGTCTCATCCTTCTCCTCCCGCTCATCCTTGTGTTCATCCGTCACCTCCTCGTGTGCTCGGAGCTCCTAGCTTTCCGATTGCGCACAACACGAATTGGTCTTTCGTAGGGAATCGCATGTCGGCTATGACACGCGTCCGCGGGTAATTTCAAATCAGCGCCATGTTTTGGGTGGGAGGGAGGGAAAGGATGTCAGATGAGGCGCGAGCGCACCTAGCTTGCCCCCCCCCCCCCTCGTTTTAGACCCATGAGAGGGGGCACGGAGAGAGGTCAAGCCAGCCCAAGCCGCAAGCCGTGTCGCTCAGTCGCACCCGCCCTCCCACTACGTAGGTAGCACATGGGTCTCGGCACAGACTGCTGCCGCCATCGACAAGCACCGGACCATCGGGAACCAACGCAGACGCCAGCCAGGTGGGCGATGCCCGCGAGGTGCGCCGCACGTGCACGGTGCGCCACGCGCACCAGGTGCGCAGCATTGGATAATATGTCGAATGCCCTACCAAATTTGCCAAACACGCATGCAAAGTGACGGCGGGTTCGCGAGCATTGAGTTATTTTGTGTGGGTGTGCACCCGCATTCACGACGCACTTATGTTTCACAGGCATAGTGGGCTTGCGCACTGCAAGCATTATGAAGCCCGCGCCGCCCCTGCCAGAGTGGATTTTGCAGTTCCTGTCGAAATGGATGGTGGGCCTGCACGCTGCAGGCCATTTGCAGGCCCCTCCGTCCCCGACGTGTCGCCGGTCAAGTGGGGGAAGGGACGTAGAATATCTGATAAGGAACAGTGGTTCAGCTACCCACAAGCTGCAAGCCGTCTCGCTCACTCCCACTCGCCCTCCCAGCACACAGTGGCATGCGAGACTGAGCAGATCTAGCGGTCACCATTGGATGGGCAGCTAACAGGATACACTTCACAAGCGTAAACATCGGGAACTCCGCGCGGATCTCCGAAAGCCAGCTTGTGGCGCTTCATGAACCACATGCGCCAAGTGCGCCACGTGTTCCAGCCGCGCTAGGTGCGCGACTCGCGCTGAGGATGCCTGCTGCGCCAGTGCATGTGACAGCACATGTCAGGAAGCACGTCGACCCCTCGCACTGCCAATCACAGAAGCCAATGCAGAATGGTGGAGGAGTGGCCATCGTGGTGTACAGCACGTGCGCCCAAAGTCACTTCGCATTTGTTTTGGCTTGGATGGCGGGTTTGCGCACATCGGGAAACGTGCGAACACACCCGCCGCCAGTGTTGTCAGAAACATAGCAAAGTGATCGCGGGGAGCACGCGCATGAGCCAAGATTTTGCAGCGAAATTGCATGGTGAATTGTGTTTGGCAGGGATGGCAGGGGGGATTCGATATTGGCCCTGGTTGGGGGCCCAACCAGATGGGGGCAGGGGGGCAATGACAAGCTTCTCCCCGAAGGGGAAGAGGGGGATCGGAAAAGGACACGTGCCAGACCACCTCCGCTCGTAGGGCTGGTGGGACTCCTCGGGGCTTTCGCCTCCGGGAACCGTTTCCTCAATGCCCAGCCTGGGATTCTTCCCGTGGAACGACCCATGGATCTCTTGCAGGCAACATGCAGGGTGCGTTCTGCTCAGGATCTCACTGCGGATCCAGCCCTGACGACGAGGAGGTCAGCAAAGACCAGTCCGCATCAATAGCTCAGCCCTAGACCTAGGACCTCGAACCTGTCCGTCCAGGGCTGGACCTAAACGCTGTGTCGGGGGTCTTCGGTTGCGTTGTGTCGTTCGTTTCGGGAGGGAGGCACAGGAACACAGGTAGAGCAAACCGAAAAACAAAACGATAACGAACCGAACCACAACGTTTAGGTCCAGCCCCGTGTCCGTCATCGTCCGTCTGCGTTGGGCCCTCCTCCTCGCCAGGGCCAGGACGACGCCCTCCGCGCCTTCTGCATATGCATCGCGGCGCCCCAGGGGGGGCAAGGGCGAGGAGGAGGAAGGAGGGGCATCGAGGAAGGAGAAGGAGGATCAAGCTGATCAGGAGGAGGATCGAGGTTAGGGGTTAGGGACGCCGAGAGAGGAGGGTCGAGAGAAGAGGAGGGGGTGGTGAGGATCAGGGAGGACCGAGCAAGGATCGAGCGATGAGGAGGAGCAGAAGGATCGAGGAAGGGGAGGAGGAGAAGGAGGATGTGGATCGAGAGAGGAGGAGGATTAGGAGGAGGAGGAGGAGGAGGACGAGGAGGACGAGGAGGAGGATCGAGAGAGGATCGAGAGCGTAGGAGGAGGAGGAGGAAAAGGATCGGCAGAGGAGGATCGGGAGAGGAGGATCGAAAGAGGAGGATCGGGAGGGGCGGAAAGAGAGATGAGGAGGAGGAGGAGGAGGAGGACCTTAGTAAACCCATGATGCATCAACGATGCTGCAATACACCCTCCCGTCGCAGGCCTTCCCATCAAACCATACGTCCCCCTAAAGAGAAGCACCCGATGGGCTTATTATACAGGCGAGAGCCCAGTTTTGAACAAAAAAGCTGATTTAAACCCTTCTGGCAAGTTGCAAACAACATAACATGACTGATGATACAGTTCACCTGGTGTCCAGCGGTTTCCCCGTTTTGGCAGGACCGCCCCCATCTGTGTAGTTGGTGCACATGTTTACATTGCGGGCCATGAGCTTTCAGGAAGTCTCATGCGAGAGCCCCATGTTGAAAAGGAGCCGTCCTCAATCCTCGTAACTGTTGCAAGCATCCAAGGCGAATGCTCGCGGCGCTGACGGGCCAACCCCAGTTTGATTTGTTGCAGTTTCTTGGGCGAACATGTTCGGCGCTAAGAGCAGAGCCCCATTTCGAAAATCATCACCCCTCTGGTTTTGCATATGCTGCAAACTTTTAAGACGAACGTGCGCGGCGCTCAGGCAAGAGCCAAATTTTGAAAACCACCCCCATTCTCCATTCTGGAACCTGCTGCAAGCTTTTAAGACGAACGTGCGCGGCACTAAGGCGAGAGTTCCATCATGAACACCACCATCACCACAATCCTTGACACTGCTGCAAACTTCAAGCTTTCAGGATCATGAACGGATGGCGAGGAGGTCTCGGGCGAAGCGCCCCGCCCGATCTACTGGCGCGACGGGGGCTGGGAAGGATTCTGCTGACCTCCTGCTGCCCCACCGCCACGAGCTTCGAGAACGCACCCCGCGGCGGAAGAGGTCCGTGCCTGCCCGTGGGTCGCTCCCCGAGAGACCCGGGCTCGCCTCGAGCGCCAAACACTGCCGAGCCGCATCCCAGCTCGCACGGCACGCCGTGGGAGCCGATCCCAGCGCTGCGGCTCCAGGCGCCCGGGCGTCGCTGCCGGCGCGCATGCCTTCCCCAGGGCAGGGCGCCGATCGCTCCTTCTCGCACCCGGCGCTCGAGCCTTCTCGCAGGCCTCGCGCGAGCGGGTAACAGCACTGTGGCTGATGGTGTTGGCTCGCACTGGCTCGCACTTCTCGCACGAGCCGGTCCCAGCGGTGTGCAGCCGAGGACGTCTGCTCACACCCTCCCGCGATTCTGTGGTGTTGGCTCACACACTCTCGCATTTCTCGCCCGAGCGGACCCCAGCGTTGTAGCTGAGGATGTCGTTTCTCCCCTTTCTCGCATTTCCTTGTCGCCGCCGCCCGAACGGTCTCCAGCATTGGCGCTGATGCCTTCGACTCGCACTCTCCTCCACCGCTGATATTTGATCACTACCGCCGCTGATCCATTTCTGGGGGTAGGGTTTTTCTGTTGGCGGATCCAACACAGAAGTTAAGGTCACATAAGCGTGTTGGAACAGATGTTGCACGCCATCGCTTTCAACTGCGATTGGGCCGTGGATGCGGGTCAGGTCGACGTTGTCGCATGAGGAAGCAAGGGCAACAGCCTGGAGCTGCGAAAGGTAATGCTGGCACATGATACAGCACACGTGTTCAGTCCGATGTGCTCGCGTTCTACGTTGAGGTCCTTATCCCCGGCTCCCGAGCCATCCGCTCGAGGGTTCAGACCAGGGTCTGGATTCGCCTATTACGGCGTTGCGGGCGCCGTGGTGGGGGCTCGCAGGCCATTGCCGCTTGCGGGGTCTTCTGGCCGCAGTAGTGAATACGGATATTTCTTGAAGGGTTGTTCCTGCGTTTTGATCCATATCCACTGCTGGCTGCTTGGGTGGGGTCGCCTGTGAAAACTCGCGCTCTGGCCTGGCGTTCTGGTTCGTTGGGCGCCCCCCCAGATGGTCCGCGGCGTCGCGGGCGTGGGGCAGATGGTATCGCGGCACATCCATTGGAAAAAGAGGCCGTTCGAAGGCTCTGCCGAGGTCGTCAGGCTCGGCGACTCCGAACAGCAGCGGCCGTGGTGCACTCAGGCATGCCACCCCGTTGCTGGGGTCTCCGCTTGGAATGTGGACGATGGGGCTCCTGCTCGGCCACGTCTTGCTGGCCCTGTGGCCTAAACGCTCCCCTTGCTTCGCACATCCATGCCCTGGAGACACTTAGTCCTGCTGCTCGGGGAGCTTTCGGGGGAAACCCCCGCCAGCGCTGGATATGGTAATCTATTGCTGGTGCATCTCCCGCATTTCTCACACGGACTACTCTCAGCATTATAGCTGGTGTTGTCGGCCCACAGTTTGTCGCGCGAGCTGTTTTCAGAGGTGGTGCTGATGACATCGGCTCGCACGCAGCTCTAGCACCAACGAGTCCCAGCATTGTAGCTGATGATGTCGGCTCGCCCCTTCTCGCGCGAATTCATCCCAGCGGTTGCGCCGATGATGACAGCTCGCACGTTCCCGCAGTTTTCGCGCGAGCTAATTCCAGCGTTTTAGCTGATGATGTCGCTCCTGCACATCTCGCACAAGTGGTTCCCAGCGTTGTGGCTGATGATATCGGCTCACACCTTCTCGCACGAATTCATTGCGATGGTGGCGTTGATCATGTTGGCTCGCTCGCTCCCAAATACAGCATTGTAGCTGATGTTGCCCCTCGCACTTCATCGCAGCAGTGGCGCTGATGACGCTGGCTCGCACGCACCCACAGTTCTCGCACAAAGTAGTCACAGCATTATAGCTGATCTCGGCTCGCACCTTCTCAGACGAATTCATCCCAGCGTATACCAGTGATGTCGGCCTACACGTTCGCACACGGACTGATCCCGGCACTGTAGCCGATGATTGAATATTCAGACGGTTTCTCGCAATGACCGCGTCGATTGCCCTTGATCGCCTTCACGCGCGAGCTGACCCCAGCGTTGTAGTCGATGAGTTGCTCTCGCCACGGTGTTTCGTTATGACCGCACGCGCTGTCATTGCCCAACTTCTCGCAAGAGCTGATCCCAGCGTTGTACCTGCTGACTGGCACTCGCGTCGGATTCTCATCCCGAGCGTCGCTTTGACGCGCGTCGCAGCGACGCCCTGGACGCCAGGGGCGCGAAGAACCCCCAGGGCGCGGGCGGGTGGGACAAAACGAGACACGCGGCGTCGCATGGGCGGCGTGCGCGCCACGAGCCTTGCGTGGCCCCCTCCCCAGAGAGGCGAACCCACGGCGCGCGCAGCCGCGCGCGCGGACGGGCCCCACGAGGCCGCCCCAGCGCCACCCGCACCACGACGCGGTGGCCCAGCGCGGCGGGGCACGTGCCCGCCAGCTCCCACAGCCTTGGCCAACAGGCCAGCGGCCGCACATGGGCGGACCGCGGACAAGAGAGCGCAAGAAAGCAGAAGCGGCAGCCGCATAAGCAGAGCAGCACCAGCATCCCTCCCCCACCCACGGCCCCGCACCCCGCCCCCCCCCCCACCCCAAGGACGAGGAGAGGGCAGGGGATCGGGGCAGACGCAGGGGCAGCATTCGTGCCAGCCCACGAACCCTGCGACAGTGCGAGCACTGTCCCAGAGTTTGTGGGCTCATCACAAATGCCTGCCCCACGCGCCGCGGGAGGGCAGAGGGATACCAAGACCCGCTCCGCGGCCCAGGGGAACGCCGCCCCCCAGACATGGGATGCGGTGTCCCGAGCGTCGCCTTGACGCGCGTCGCAGCGACGCCCGGGACGCCAGGGGCGCGAAAAACCCGACGCCAAAACGTGGCCCTGGTGGCTCGGGCGGCGCCTGCCCCAGAGGCGCACCACCTCCCGCTGCATGCGCCTGCAGGGGTGAGGCAAGGCACGATGCCACGCGGACCTCCCACGCGGAGGACGCCCCAGTACGCTGCGGCTCGATGCACCGCCGGGACTTACGAATCGGACGGAGAGTCGCTGCCGGAAGACTCGCCCACATGCGCTTGCGAGCAACGAATGCATTGCAAACCGCCTTAATGCGGAACGCGTCACGCCCCCAGTACGGCGCTGGACTCTAGGTCCTGAGAATTAATGTGTTGGAGGAACGTTGGTGAACGCCACTGCCCGGCTTTGAAAATCGTCCCCAGGCCACTGCCATCTTCAAGCATGTTTTGCGCGCGTCCCGCGGTCGCAGCGCGCGAACGGGCGCGGTGTCCGAGCTTGCGCATGGCCGCGGCGCAGGTCGTGAGACCGATGCAGTTTGGCCTCGGGGACAGACAACATGGTCAGTATCCTCCGCAGGGACCGCAGCGCCCTGCTAGGCGTCAAGCTCGGGAAGCATGCGACGCCGCCATCTTTCCGAGCAGCACCAGCATCCCTCCCCCACCCACGGCCCCGCACCCCGACCCGACCCCCGCCCCAAAGACGAGGAGACGGCAGGGGATCGGGGCAGACGAAGGGGCAGCATTCGTGCCAGCCCACAAACCTTGCGACAGTGCGAGCACTATCCCCGAGTTTGTGGGCTCATCTCAACGACCGTGTACACTGCCGTTTCTGTCCTTCTCGCATGAGCTATCCCCAGCGTTGTAGCTGGTCCGTCGCTCAGTGCTCCGTGCCTGCACTCCTGCAGCTGCGCCGAGGTGGCTACCGCTGCTGCCCCCCAGCAGGACGATGAGAAGGGGAAGGCAAGCGACTTGGCATCGCTCGGACGTGGGCCTTCCCCCAGGACCATCGAGGAGGATCTTGGATGATCCTGCGCAACTAAAGAAACACTCGCGAAATAGAAGCATGCATGTGGAATGGACGCCCGAGCGATGGCAAGACGAGCGAACGAAAACGGGAGAGAGACTCCTGGCGGCCGCGTGCAAACCTGGTCTCAGCATGGTTAGCTGCTGACGTTGGGCACCCCGCCTCCCGATCGTGATTTCTGTGCGCAAGGCCGCTCCGAAGGTGGTGCAGAGACAGCCCTCGCGTGCCCCGTGCACGGTCGGCCGCTTGGGCGCTAAATGGCTAGGCGGAGGAGGTGAGCGTGGGGGGAGGAGGAGGAGGAGGAGGAGGAGGAGGAGGAGGAGGAGGAGGAGGAGGAGGAGGAGGAGAAGAATAGGAGGCGGCGGAGGCGGAGGAACGGCGGAGGAAGAGGAGGAGGGGGAGGGGGAGGGGGTGGAGGAGGAGGAGGAGGAGGAGGAGGAGGAGGAGGAGGAGGAGGAGGAGGAGAGGATGGGGAGGGGGAGGGGGAGGGGGAGGGGGAGAATGATAATGAGGAGGAACAGAGAGAGAACGGGTACAATAGCGATCGACGCGATCGAGCAAAAGTATCGGAATTTGAGGGTTTTCACGTGTCGGGCCTTGGGAGGCGATACTCGTTCGACAGCGTTTCGACACTTTTCTGGGTGCTCGAAATTATTTCTGGGATGTGGTCCTTAAGCACGATGGGAGCAACATAAGCGTGCATCCCGTGCCATCCTGGAGGAAGAAAAACTGCATAAACAGAAACGTTGGCGCTCCGCGTGGATTCCCTTGATCGACGCTGGGCCCCCCCTGGCGGCGCCTCTGGCGCCGCCCCCAGCGCGCTCCGCGCGCCAGGGAGGGTGATCCAGCGCAGACCCAAGAAGTTCGTGCGGCCCGTCAGAAGTTTACGTTTATGCCGCTTTTTGTTGTCTTTCTACATGCCCCCTCCCCTCTGGATGATTACCCTATCCTCCTCCCTCTCCTCGGCATCTTCCTCCCCTGGCATCCTCGCGTCGGAACAAAAACACGGCGGGCAGTCTCCGACCGTTTTCAGCCTCCAGGGTTCTTTCAAAGTGTTTTC
The DNA here is from genome assembly GCA_963575745.1 of Prorocentrum cordatum. NCBI lineage: Eukaryota > Dinophyceae > Prorocentrales > Prorocentraceae > Prorocentrum > Prorocentrum cordatum. The sequence goes on along the minus strand of CAUYUJ010016393.1, from coordinate 442,836 downwards.
CTAGGGTCCCAGGGTGCAGGGTCGTCAACTATCAGCTCATGGTGAAAGGCCGGTCCAAGGGAAGAGCTCCCGATCTTTGCGGAGCCACGCTGTGAAAAAGTCGCAACGTCGGATGTCTGGGTTCCTCGCCCCCTCGTCACCGTCCCTCTTTTCCAACGGCACGGTGCCGCAGTCGGCGCAGATCAAAAGAACGCAGTCTCGTCACAAGAACGCAGGTGCCAATCTTTGGCCACCAGGTCTGACAGTTGGAGCCATTGTTCCTGGGGTCTTTCCGCCCGGACTTCCGTCCCTCTCTCCCCCCGCTTCCGTGCAGTGGCCCAAGGATTTGCTGGCCAACCGAGGGAAGTGCTCGCAGTTCCCACGGATTTGCTGACCAACCGAGGGAGGTACTCGAAGTTTGGTATGGCGTCTTCGCGGCCAACTTGCAAGCGGGGCTCAGGAAAGGCGTGGTCCCCAGGCCCTCAATGCCACCAGGAGGTCTTACCTGGAAAGGTTTATCGGGGGATTGCACCTAAGGCTCTGAGTCTGAGTGGTGCCGAATGGTCAGCACGTCAGCCAGTCCAAGGGAAGGTAGTTAGTTCATTGTCATTGACATTGTCATGTAGTTGTTCCTCTTCCTCAGGCGCCCGCGCTGCTCGCGTTGCCCCTGACGTTCGTCATCGCCGAGAGTCCCTGCTTCCTCGCGGTCGGCCTCCGCGGGCAGGAGGGCGAAGGGAACCCGGGGGAGGGCAAGGCAGGCTGTTGATGTTGCGGTGCTTCTGGGCTGTCAGAGACCCAGAGGAGGGGGGGGGGACGAGGGAGAGAGTAGAGGGCCAGGTCCTGGCCCTCTACTCTCTCCCTCGTTCGCCTCGGCTTCCTCCGCCTCCTGAGGAGGCGGAGGAAGCCGAGGCGAACGAGGAGGGCGATTGAGGAGAAGGACACAGGAGAATGGCGGGGAGCCTGGGGAGGATGGATGCGCGGGCAATGGAGACAGATGACAGATTCGCAGGGACCTCCGGAACCGAGGGGATCGTGCAGAGCGGCATGCTTCTGCCCGGGCAATCAGTAGGCACGGTGGGTTCCACCACGGAGGTGAAGGCGGGGAGGCAATGACCGTTTCAGCATCAGGTCTTCGAGCTCCAACTTGCGACGCCGCAGCGATGACAGACTACGACGGACTGCCACACTTACTGATCCAGGATGACTGAAGGGCGCCCCTTTGGCAAGACGGTCCTCAGCTTTAATTGTTCGGCATCTCGGCTTTGCTGCGTGAGAGCAGCGAGAGCGGAACGAGCGAGGGCAGCGCGAGCACACCGTTCAAGCGCAAGTTGGGCGCCCCCCCTGCGCTCGACGAGGTTAGGTTTAAGACGGGAATGTCCCTCTCTAGGAGGAATATTTAAAAATAGTCAAATAAATAGTTTGGGACAATCTTGTTCTTTTTAGCATCATGTTTTAACTATTTGTATGTTTCGCCCAATATGCGCCTGTAGGGGGGACATGCCCGACCTAAGTTTAGTTTGTGATGCCCCCTCATGCGCGGTCAAGAGTGCCCGCGGTTGGGTCGGTTTGGCTGCGTCGCAGTCGATTGCATTCGTTCGGTTCGGTTCGGTCAGTCTTGCTGTGTCGTCGCTTCGCCACTGCGCCCTGCCGCCTGCGGCCGGTCGGTTTCGGCCGGTTTTCCCACTCACTTCATCTTGAGTTTTTGTTCTGTCTTCTGTCTTCCGTTGGTTCTGTCTTGGGTTTTTCTGTCTGCAGTCGCCGTGGATGGCCTGGGCGACCCCTGAGCGGCGCGCACGGCTGCGAGCCCAGACCGACGACGACGTGTAACTGATCCTTCTCCGCGGCCCCAGAGTTCGCGATCCCTGCCCCGCGGGCGAGTGCTCCCTCCGGAGTCTCGCCTGCTCCAGGCCTCGGGGTCCGAAGTCGAGGAAGAAGCGCCGGGATGTGGCAGAAGCAGGTCGGCAGAGATCTGGGCTTCCCGCCGCCCCCCGCCCGGCGCATGGCCGAGGACACCATCTCTCTTCGGCCACGGCGCGGCGGGTCGCAGTCAGCAAGTATATTGCGATGCCACATGACGGTGGTTGTGCGCCCGTGTGCGTTTTATACTCAGCATGTTGCTTGCCTACGCCTGGCGCATGCCCGAGGGCTCCGCCCTGCCGCTCCCGCGGGCGCGCGAGCTCCTCGACGGGGCCGTTTTTCGAGGGAAGACAAACCACCCCGACCCGGTCATCCGCGTTTTCTGAACAGGCCTGGGCGTTTACTAAACCGCCCTGCCCCGTTCGATTCCTTTTGGGGGGCGCTTACTGAGCGGCCTCGCTGCTGGAGGCGATCATCCTGGGGCTGAACGTGTTGCCCTCCCGTTTTCCAGGGGCGCCCGCCGTGCCGTGGAGGCATGCCCGACGGAGGGCGTGGGTGCCCTCCCTGCGGCCTCCAGGGGCGCCAGCCCGAGGGCGCCTCGCAGTGCACCCGCAGCCGAAGCCGACGCCAAGCTCGGCGCCACCCAAACCCACGTGCAGCAGGTTCATGCGGCGTTGGCGCGCCGGCGGCGCCGGCGGCGCCGGCGAAGGCCTTCAGGGTTGGGTTCCGCGACGCGGAAGCACCGACGGACACGGCAACGCCATGGGACCCGACTGGAGTCGACCTCGAGCGATCGAGGCTGCGCTCAGTTCAAGGTTGAACTCAGGAGGGAAAAAAAAAACAGACACAATGAATCGTCGATTCCCCAGAAAATATGGGAAGTGGGGGGAAGACAGACACCCAGAAAATATGGGAAAATATGGAGAATCCTGTTCTGTGTGTCTATTTATTTGTGTGTCCCAGGGCCCCTTCATGAGCGATCGACGCGGTGTCAAAGACTCTTGCGCGCGCCGACGCCGCACGGAACCCGACGCACGCCAGAGGCGCGCTGGCCACGCGGGGGCGACGCGCACGCTCACGCGTCTGGCAGCACGAGCTTCGCGGCGGGCACCGTCTGGCCACACAGGGGGGCGGGCCCGTGCCAAGAGGCACCCCGCTTGCCTCCAGGGTGCCCTGGGTGTCGCGGGTTCCGAGGGCTTTGCCATGGACAGCGTGACGTTCCCACACCAAAAATCCATGGACGTCCTGGGGTCTCGGGGTTGGGTTTCTTTTGGGAGGTTTCTTGTGGACTGGCCTCGACTCTACCGCTCGGGAAACTGATATACTACAATATGTTGCATGATCGAAGAAGCGTGCGACGAATCACCGCCGCCCCCTGCTTTATAGAATACGCCTATGTCGCCAAACGTTTGGGCAAAGTTTGGCCAGGCTATTAGACCATGTGTTCCCCCAGCCGCTGTGGAAACCCTTCGGGATACACGTGGGGGAAGCAAGAGGAGGATGAGGAGAGGGAGGAACAAGGAGGAGGAATTACAGGAAGTACAGCCTTCGCGTAGCGAAAATATAAGAAATCCACTGCTCAAGCCATTGCTTGAGGCTCAGGTCACTTGCACTTGGGAAACTCGTCGCGCTGGATTATGTCCAGATACTCGCGACGAGCTTTGGAAATTGGCAATTTGCATTCGGCTCCTAGTCCCCTGAGCTGGGACTGTCCGAAGAAGCCGCACACGCTGCAGTACCATATTTCCAGGGAATGATGATACATTGGGCATGAGAGGGGTGGGCCCAACCTCCAGCGATATGCATGTGGCACCCCCTTGTTACCCGAGATCTTGGGGCCTCCTGGGAGCTTTCGAGGGGCCTCTTGGAGGCATCTTGCGGGCCTCCTTGGGCCTCGGGGGCGTTTTGGGGGCTTCTTGGGAGCCTCTTTGGCCGTGTTATGGCGCTCCTAGCCCCCAAGACGCCGTCGGACGGCGTCTTGGGGGCCTCTCTGAACCGACTTGGGGCCATCTTGGGCCGTCTTGGAGGCTTCTTGGGCGGACTTGGAGGCATCTTGGGGCCGTGTTGGGCAGTCTGGGAGGCCATTTTGGGGCCGTCTTGGAGGCTTCTTGGGACATCATGGGGTCATCTTGGAGGCCTCTGGAGCCATCTTGGGGCGATCTTGAGGGCCTCTTGGGCCGTTTTGGGTGATCCGAAGTCCGATAAGACGCACATGCCCTTCTCTTCCAAAACCAAACGAAAGCCAATGCTATTGACCTCTCTAGCCGTTCTGGGAACCTCTTGGAGGCCTCTTGGGCCGTCTTGGAGGCGTGTGAGGGCTTTGGGGGCCGTCTTGGAGGCATCTTGGGCCGTCTTGGAGGCCTCTTGGACCATCTTGGGCGAGCTTGGAGGCCCTCGTGGGGCCGTCTCGGAGACCTCCTGGGCCATCATGAGGTCAGCTTGGAGGCCGATGAGGTCATCTTGGGGCGATCTTGGGGACCTCTTGGGCCGTCTTGGGCTGCCAGAAGGCCGATAAGAAGCAAATGCCGAAATGTTTCAACGACCTCAAATGAAACCATTGCTTTGGGCCTCTTCGAGTCTTCCTAGAGGACCTCTTGGAGGCCACTTGGGCCGTCTTGGAGGCCTCTTGGGGGCCTCTTGGAGCCATCTTGGGACGTCTGGGTGCCTCTTGGGCCGTCTTGGAGGCCATTCGGGACCCTCCTGGGCCGTCTTGGAGGCCATCTTGGACCATCTTGGGCGAACTTGATGGCCATCTTGGGCCACCTTGGCAGTCTTGGAGACGTTGGTTGCGCAGCGGCGGGGCCTCCTGGGTGGCGGGCGGCATGGACCGAAGCCTCAGGGGGGGGTCTTTGTGGAGCCGAACCAGACACAAGCCGTAGGATCCAGCACGCCAGGCACCCCACGTGATAGATCAAAAGGGGGCGGCGGATCGAAGACGCCTACGGCGAATCACCGCCGCCCCCTGCCTTTGTGGAAGCGCCTATGTAGCTGAACGTTGAGGCCAGACCTGCCAAGCCGTAGGATCTAGCACGCCAGGCCCCCCTGTGATAGATCAAAAGGGGGCGGCGGACCTCATGGCCTTTGGCCCATCCCGCCACCGTGCCTGGGCTCCGCGTATGGAGCCTGTCAGATGTTCGTCGGGATCTCGTGGGGGGCCTCTTGGAGGCAGTTTGGAGGGCCGTTGCGGGGCCTCTTGGGGCCTCTTGGGGGCCTCTCGGGGCCTCTTGGGGGCCTCTTGGGGGGCGGAAGGATAGAATTTTCGGTTCGTGCTCTCTCCTTTTGGGGCCGTCTTTGGGCCCTCTTGGGCCGTCAATCATTGTTGCCTCTTGAGGCCCTCTCGGGAGGCCTCGTGGGGCGTCTTGGAGGTTTCTTCGGCCAGGGTGAGGCCATCTTGGGCGTCTTGGGCCGATCTTTGGGCATCTCGGGGCCCTCTCGGACCGTCTTGGAGGCCGCTCGGGGCCCTCTTGGTCCGTCTTGGGGCCCTCTTGGGCCCGAGACCCAGGGGGCACGCGGGAGGCCCCAGGAGATTTCGGAATTGGGGGTCCGGGCCCCTCGAGGACTCTTCGGCAGTAAGGACTGAGGCCCCACTAGGCAGGGGGCCCGAGGACACGCCCACTCCGTGCCCAGAGGCACGATGGCGGAGATGTTCGGGTCAGACGTGCGCCTCCAGCAGAGGCACACCGTATGAGTATGTCCTTATGCGTCGCAAGAGCCCGGATTCGAGGTGCTCCGGCGCTGTCGATAGCTCCTGCGGGTTTTCCAGCCTCGGGTTGCCTTCCTGCAGCCGCGCCTCGCCGAGGGCATCCCATCCCCTCGGGGAGGGGTTGGAGCACCCGGGGGTCAGCGCCGTGCAAAGATCGTGGCGTCGGAGGCCTAGGTCGCTGCGCCCTTCCAGGCTGCACACGGACTGTTGGTTCGGGCCAGCTTTCACGAGTGACTTACAATACCCGTATCCGCACCCTCGCAGTCTGCATTCCGGGGCGCGCTCCTGCGGCTGCGCGGTCGCGCGGACACGTTCCGCGCGGGGCGTCCGCGACCCGCATCCGCGGGGTCGTGGCCCGTGGGCCCAGCCCGCGAGGCCGCGGATCTGGACGTGTTTCCCGCCTACGATTTTCCTCCCTCCCTCCCTCCTCTCGCGGGCGGCCAAGAGGGGGGTGATGACAAGGGGGGGATATCATGGCGGGGACCGTGATAGATCCCCAGATGTCATGGCGCCTCTTCTCATTGTGAAGTCCTTACGGCCGGTGCCGCCGACCCTGAATGACGACGACGACGACGACGACGACGACGACGACGACGACGAGCGCTCTCGGGGGCCTCTTGGGGGTAGTTTGGGGGCCTCTTGGGAAGCTCTTGGGAGCCGCCTGGGAGCCTCGTGGGGGCCTCTTGGGGCTTCCTGGGGGTCTCTTGGGGCTCCCTTGGGGGCTCTTGGGGGGCTTCTGAGGGGCCTCTGGGGGCTTCCTGAGAGCTTCTCAGACCGAGGGATCGAACTGTCCGCTCGGGTCCCCCGTCTGGGCTCCGGGCTCCCTCTTGGAGCCGTCTTGGGGGCCTCCTGCCTCCTCGGCTGTCTTGGAGGCCCCTTGGGCGGTCTTGGGGCCCTCCTGGGTCGTTCTGGAGCTCTCTTCGAGGCCTCTTGAGCCATCTTGGGGCGGTTTTGGAGGCCTCTTGGCCTGTCTTGGAGCGTCGGGAAGCTGACAAGGCGAGAATGCTGAAATCTTCCAAACACCTATGGGAAATCTACGTTTGTTGCCCCGTGGGGCCGTCTTAGAAGTCCTCTTGGAGGCCTCTTGGGGCGTTTTGGAAGCCTTTGGAGCCGTCTGGAGGTCACTTTGGCGACTTGGACCGACACTTGAGCGATTCGGGGTCCTCGAAGACCGTCGTGGGGACATCTTGGGGCACTTTTGCCGCGTCTTGGGGCTCTTCTAGGCCCCCGAACCGCCCGGGGGGGAGTCGTGTCTGCCCCAGGACCCCCCCCGGGACCCCGCTCTGGGACCCCCCCCCGGGACCCCACCCCCAGGACAACCGCCCTTGGCGGGGAAGTTCAAAGGGAAGGGGGTTGACTCAACTACAACGTTGCTCAATTTCGACGCGTCAAACGGAGCACCCTCTTCCACACGCCGACAGGGTCGGCGGATTTCATCACGTCCCCGGCCCCACCCTGGACCGCGCACATGCCGCCAGCCATGACTTGCGCCCCCCCCTCCTTGGACGCCCCCGAGAGCCGCAACACGTACTCTGCTCAAGACGTCCGCGTCAACACGTTGCGTGCTGGCTCAGCGTGTTGGCCCACGCTTTAACGAACGCATCGCGCCAGACCTGCGCTTCCAGTCTGCGGGTCGGGCTCCGTGTCGGCGCGCTACGTGTTACGTGCTGCGCATCGGGGCGGCTGAGGTCCCCGGCTGGCGCCTTCTCCACGCCCCGTCGGGAGCCATTTCGGCCTCCGGCGGTTCGGATCGATCCGATGCTTTCCGGAGGTCGACGTCGGTTCGATGCCGCGCCGGGTTCCGACGTCGGTTCGGGGCGCCCTTGTTCAGGCCTCGGCTCGGGCCGCGGGGCGTCGATGTCGATGCCCTCCGCGACATGCTTGCCGATTTCTGCCGATTCGATGTATCTCGATGGCCGACCCGATTTTCCCATTCGATGTTGGGTAGGATTGGCCCTTGCTTTGGGTCGGGGTTGGCTCCCACACGCCGGGCAGGCTGGTATGGCTGCTCCTGTGCGCAGAGCTCGACTGGACGCAAGAGTGACCTTTCGCCGGAGTGGCCTGTGGTGCGGGCACAGATGGGTTCCCAGGTGGCTGAAAGCGAGGCAGGAGCAGCGGCTTGCGCGCCCAGGTTTGGTCCCCCCCCTTGCCCCCCAAAAAGCCGCGCACCAAAGGTCATTCTTACCCAGGGCCACTCTTGCGGGTAGCCGAAGAGCTGTCTCTCGAGCTACATCCGCGAAGGAACTTCGCCGAGCCCGCTCGCGCACACCGTCGCCCAGCAGTGCGCACCGGGCCCGTCATAAATCACTTCGGGGCGGAAAGCATCGGTGGCGGCAAAGAGGGGGGTGATGACTAGGGGGGGTGGATATCATGGCGGGGGCCAAGAGATCTCCCCAGATTTCGAGGCGCCTCTTCTGATTTCCTTACGTCCCTGGCCCCCCCGCTGGGCCGCACACATGCCGCCGGTCATGATTTGCACCCCCCCTCTCTTAGACACCCCCCTCTTGGCCGCTCCCGAAAGCAGGCATTGGGGACAGGTGTAATCACGCCAGAGAAAATTATCCCAGTGCGACCCTACCTAGGAGTTGGAGCCCCTAGGAAAGCAGCATTAGTAGTAACAGTAAAGCTAAGCTAAAGCTAAGCTGAAGCTAAGCTAAAGCTAAGCTAAGGCTAAGCTAGCACAAACTCCTGTTTCGTCCGAATCCCACCCCCAGGGTGGAGGAGGAGGACGACGACGACGACGATGAAGACGCTTACCCCCGGACCTGATCCGGTGTGCGTTCTAACTGGAATTCCGAGGCGGATCCAGCAGTGGCCACCTGGGCGCCCCCCGAGGCCCAAAAAGGCCCCCCGAACGCGCTGCTCATCGAGCACCGACCCTCCCAGGACATCCGACGTCGCTATCGTGTCAGAACGTGGCCCCCTCGCGGTCTGGACCTCCTCCCAGGGACGGGCTTTCCCCGGAGTCGTGCTTCGACGCCCCAGAGGCCGAATGCTGCCAAGACTTGTTTGACGTTTGTTCCTGCCACGGCGCGAGGAGGCCACGGTCGAACATCGATATTCTCGGGCGAAGGGAACTATGCACATGCACCGATCCTGGCAAGGCCCATCCTTGACCCAGGATCGGTGCATATGCCTTCCTGGCCCAGGTAGGAGGGCGTATGCACCGATCCTGGGCTCAGGATGGGCCTGGCCAGAATCGGTGGTCGGCAACGGCAAAGCGGCGACCTCTCCTCCCCTCCCCCCCGCTCCCTTCCAGGTCAAGGGCAGGGCGGAGAGCTGCGCCAGGGTGCTGGACAAGATCGCATGGCCCGCCGCTCCGCTCCTCTCGGGCCTCCAGCGCCTTGCAGGAGGAGGAGGAGGAGGAGGAGGAGGAGGAGGAGGAGAGGAGGAGGAGGAGGAGGAGGAGGAGGAGGAGGATGAGAGGAGGAGGAGGAGGAGGAGGAGGAGGAGGAGGAGAGAGGAGGGGAGGAGGAGGAGGAGGAGGAGGAGGAGGCGGAGGAGAGGGGAGGAGGAGGAGGAGGAGGAGGATGAGAGGAGGAGAGAAGGAGAGGATGGGGTAGGGAGGGAGGAGGGGATGGGAGGAGGGGAGGGGAGGGGAGGGGAGGGGAGGGGAGGGGAGGGGAGGGGAGGGGGGGGAGGGGAGGGAGGAGGGAGGGGAGGGGAGGGAGAGGGATGGGAGGGAGGGGAGGGAGGGAGGGGAGGGAGGGGAGGTGAGGGGAGGGAGGGAGGGGAGGGGGAGGGGGAGGGGGAGGGGAGGGGGAGGGGAGGGGAGGGGAGGGGATGGGGAGGGGAGGGAGGGAGGGAGGGAGGGGAAGGGGGGGAAGGGAGGGGAGGGGGGAGGGGGAGGGGGAGGGGAGGGAGGGGGGGGGGGGAGAAGGGGGGGAGGAGGGGAGGGGAGGGAGGGAGGGAGGGGGAGGGAGGGGAGGGGGAGGGGGAGGGAGGGGGAGGGGGAGGGGGAGGGAGGGGAGGGGAGGGGGAGGGGGGAGGGGGAGGGGGAGGGGGGAGGGGGGGAGGGGGGAGGGGGGAGGGGAGGGGGGAGGGGGGAGGGGGGAGGGGAGGGGGGAGGGGGGAGGGGGGGGGGAGGGGGAGGGGGAGGGGAGGGGGAGGGGGAGGGGGAGGGGGAGGGGGAGGGGGAGGGAGGGGGAGGGGGAGGAGGGGGAGGGGGAGGGGAGGGGAGGGGGAGGGGAGGGGAGGGGGAGGGGGAGGGCGGGGAGGGGAGGGGGAGGGGGGGGGGGGGGAGGGGGAGGGGGAGGGGAGGGGGAGGGGGAGGGGAGGGGGAGGAGTGGGGAGGGAGGGGGAGGGGATGGGAGGGGGAGGGGGAGGCCGCCGATCCGACTCGTGTCGACTTCCGATCCGACTTGTCGATTCGATTCTGGGCTCTCCCACCTCGGCCCTTGCTTGGCCACGTTCGCTGGCCGCGCCCCGCTCGAGGGGTGTCGACATCGCCCTCCGAGGCCCTCGCATTCTTAAAGTGCACCCTTGTTGTTCGCAGTGACTGCATTGTCGAGACCATGACTGACACCTGACCTACCGCGTCGTGAACACGTAGCAAGCTGCGTTTTGGGGCAAATCTTCGGCATCCATAGGCCCTCACCAGGCCCCAGGACCGTCAACAAATTGCCGCGGCCTCTGGGACAGGGGAACCCGGACCTCTGGGGGAGCAAGTCGTGGAAAAAAACACGATTTCGGATGTCTGGTGACAAAGGCCCTTCGCCAGGTTCGGTACGCGGGAGTCACTTATGGGCCCTGAGACCATGATCAAGCAATCTGGGACGAATGCACTTTCCTTGGGGGCCCAGAAGGTCCAGTCCCGATTCTAGCTCGAGGAGGGCCCTCCCGTGCCGCCTACATCCGCAACATCACGCGCTGGGGCCCAAGGCTCGAGAGATTCTGGCAGGTCCTCTGTGCGGCGCGGACGTGATGGGTTTCGTTGAACTCGATGCAGCGGCGAGAGGGTGCATGATATGTTGCGTGACGTTGATGCCCGCGCTTGGACGGCGACGGGGTGCCCGAGTCGCAGCTACAAGAAGATAGAAAACGCGGTCGGAGCAACCCTTGCTGCGAGGGGAGCATCTGCAACCCGCCTCGTTCGGCCTCCTTTTCAAACAAGTCTCAGACGCTTGGTCAGCTTCACCACCGCGGGCCTGAGCCTGTCTTTCGCCCAGGGCCGAGCGACTTCTACGAGTTCCCAGCGATTGTGGTGGCGATGTCGAAAGGTTAACGGCGGTGGCGATTTGCTTGACCACAAGCACGGGCATCAAAGGGGGTGAACGCTGCCAAGTTGCAGCACCTGGGCAGTCTGCTGAAGGCCATCCGCGGGGACTGGCGGGCGCTTTTCTATTGGAACGCACCTCCAGAAGAGCTTGCGGAGAGTGGTTATGACAAGCATTGGCGTGGCATGATTCAGAGCCCTCACAACACGAGCTTCACGCAGCATGGGGGTGGCCGCATTCTGGACTACGGTCCCGTCGTGTATTTGCCAATCTTCCGGACGCGCATCGCTGCCACGTGGGCTCGGCGACGCAGGTTAAGGGCCTTCCGTCGACCGCCAAAACCATGACCCTGCCGACGCCCTCCGTCCAGGTTTTACAATTTGCCAGCGCCGCTTGAGGCGCGAGGCTCACAAGCGCAGCATGCGCAGGACTGAGCTTGAGGCGGCGGCTGCAGCAGTTCGTGGCTAGGAGCTGCACGGCGATGAGAGCGCCGAGGGTGGGGAAGTCAGGCCGGCGGACAAACGATATTCAGAGGTGCCGATGCCGCCGCTTCCGAGTCCGCGCCTTGCGCCCTCCCGAGCGGACGGGGAGGATGTGATATGGGACGGCGGGGAGGCCCCCCAGGAAGCATGGAATCCCAGACGGCAGGGGGGGGGGGTCACAAAGGTTGCCCTCCTCCCCCTCGTCGGGATGCTTTCGCGGTGATGCGCCCGACCGATGTGTGTCACCCCCCTTTGTGGGGCTCGCATCCTCGGGGGGGTCAGGATGAGCGCGGGAGAAGGACGGGGTGTTGGATGGTGAGCATGAGGATGAGGATGATGAGTGCAGGAGGTTCGAGGAACGGGGAGGAGCTCCATCCTCCAGTAGCATCTCTCCTCATCCGCCCCTGCACCCTCTCCCCTCGCCTCCTTGTTTCATCCTACCTCATCATCAATACCTTCTCTTCTAAAAGTCCCCCCTCTCCCGCATGGCGCGTCCTCTCTCATCCCGCCTCTTTCTCTCTCCATCCCCATCCATCTCCCCCGCCTCCTCTCTTCTTCGTCGGCCATACATTCCTGTTCCTCCTCCTCCTCGTCCTCATCCGCCTCCATGATGCCTTTCCTTCGATGGCGAGAGGCCGTCGCCTGTCTAGCATGCGTGACGCGATGCGGCGATGCGGTGTAATATTGCCAGTCCTTATCCTGCTTGAAAGTTGGCCTCCTCGTTCGGGCCCCTCTTTGCAGCGCTGCAGGAGGAAGAGGAGGAGATCCCACAGTCAGAGCAGCAGCATTTGAGAGTATAGCAGTAGCGGTTGGGACATCCCCGTCTCTTTTGCCGCTTGTATTCAGTCCTATCTTGGAGCGCCTGAGGTGGAATGGTTTGGCGGGGATGCGCCAGAGCATCCGCGTCCCACGCGTGCAAGCGTCGCACCTGAACGTGCGGGACGGCACGACCGTGACCAGCTTGGTCGCGCCAGAGAGCAACGAGGAGGAGGAGGAGGAGGAGGAGGAGGAGGAGGAGGTTGGAGGAGGAGGAGGAGGAGGAGGAGGAGGAGTATAGTAGGAGAAGGTGGACGCCCGAATAGGATTAAGATAGTAGGAGATAGTAGGAGAAGGAGAATATAGTAGGAGTATAGTAGGAATAGGAGGAGGACAATTCGATTAATGATGATGATGCTGGTAATAACAACAATACTAATCCTAGTAATAGAGAGGTGGTGACGCGATTGCCGGGTCCCGGTCCGCGGGCAGTGGGCCGTTCCTGGAAGAGTTCCGAGGTGTGAGGATGTGTGATGTCGTGGCTGTGCGGTGTTTGCTGGCGGGCGCGCGCAATTGCCACGAAATGGTGTATGCCACATTCTTCGGGGGAGAAAAAGATACGGATACGTGTTGTCCCCCCTCGTTTTCGGCCTTTCCTGGTCCTCCTGGGGAATCCTCGTTGTCACCGCTGGATTCGCCTCGAAATTCTGGTCAGAACGCACCCCAAGAGAGGTCCGGGGACAACACGTATCCGTATCTTTCCGCCCCCCAAATTCTAATCGTGATTTGTCGTTTTCCGAGTACCCGATGGATCACAAGCATCCCCAAGTCCTGTCTGTTCCTCTGTGGGATCCTCCTCAATTCCCACATCCCTCCCGATTCCTGCTTCTTTCTTCGTAAGGGCTTCGCCAACCCCCAAATCCTCCCCAACTCTGGCGTCGTTCTGCGTAGGCTTATCCCCACGCCCCAAATCCGACCCATCTATTGCTGATTTCCTTCGTGGACCCCTCCCCCATGTTCAAATCCTCCCCAACTCCTGGTTTTGTTGCCGAGCCCCTCACAACTTCCAATGCATACCCAGCTCCTGCGTTTTCTTATGTAGACCCCCCCCCGATTCCCAAATCGTCCCCCTCTCCTGCCTTTTCCTTGTGTGGAATCCTGCACACGGCCCGAATCATCCCCAACTCTTGCTCTTTCCTCTATCGAATCTCTCCCAAGCCCCGCATTCTCCCCAACTCGTCCGTACTGGAATCCTCCCCAAGTGTGACACCCTCCCCAACACCTTTTTTTTCCTGTTGTAGAACCTTTCCCGATCCCCAAATCCCACCCAACTCTTGTGTAATTTCCTTTGTCTACCCCCCCCCCCCTCCTCCCCTCAAGTTTCAGATCCTTCCCAACTCTTGCGTGTTCCTTTTGTAGAATCCTTCCCAGTGTATAAATCATCCACAATTCATGTTTTTTTCCCAGGTGGAATCTGTCCAAATCCCAGATCCTCCCCAACACTTGATTTTCCTGTTGTAGAATCCACCCCCCTCCCCAATTCCCAAATCCTCCCCAACTCCTGGGAGTTGTACGTGAATGATCTATGCGCGGTCGTAATTAGTTTTTCGGCTCAACGCATGAGGCCGGAGGTTGGCGTCGGTCTTCTCATGATTGGACTTGCGAGGGAGGTCACTTCGCTAGCTTCACTTCCCAATCGACACCAGTGCCCAGATTGCTTCTGTGATTGCCGCCTTTCTTCGGAGTATCCGAGGACGGCCGATTGTGTGTGTCCGCTGCCGCAGGTGCAGCAGCCCGTGTGCGGGAGCCGCCCGACTTTTTCGTCAGGACGTGCTTCGTTACTCCTCGGGCGCGTACGTTTCCCTTGCCAGTACTGGCCCCTTGGGAGTGCTACTCAGAGCTGCAGCTGTTTGTCTACTCTCTCGGTTTTGCGGACCTCTCCGTGTTGCTGCCCCTCTTCGTGGAGGGCTCGGTCGCATCGAGCCGTGATGGCGGGAATCGCGGAGGCGCCGCCAGGGAGCTATGCCATCTACTGGTACAAGGGGTCTGCCTACGGCCATGGTCGGATTTTGCTGAGGGGAGCTGGGGCTCTGGAAGACAAAAGTATCGGGGAGGGGCCCACGCCTGATTTCGATGTCTGTGCGAAGGGGTGGACAGCTACGGGTGTTCGCGGGCCGATCAGAGTTGAGGTGGAGCCCTGGGACAAGTTTTCGGATCTGAGGGCCAAGGTGTCGCAGGTCACCGAGTTCGAAGGGCTCAAGGAGATGTCGCACGGGAGAGCTCAGGGCGGCCAGTTCGCGAGGTTCGATAGCCGCGACTTCGCCAACTTCGGCTCGGTCGTCGCGGCGCTCGGGTGCTTCAAGGAGGACGGTTTCGGCAGCTACTTCGCGGGCCGCAAGTTCCCTCTCTTGGCGGACCTGGGGGTTGCTCACGCGCTCGACGATCGTGGTGGAGTCCCTGGGACGCCCGCGGGGCGCTACGCGCTGATGGGGGTCCTTGCGGGCCTGCAGCTCCCCGGCGCAGGTGAGGAGCCTGGCAAGACGGGGGGTGAGGTCGTGAGCGCGCTTGCGGGGAAGTCCAATGCTTTCACCCGCAGGGTGCGCGCTTGGGTGGTCTCGATCAAGGAGATGGTTGAGGTCACCTTCTTGGTCTGTTCCTCGGATGACGTTCGTGCCCTCCTGTGGTTGATGACGTCGCTGGTTCAGCTGGGAACGGTGCCCACGTTCTGGTTCACGCGCCATCACGTGGCGGCGCGTTGGAGTGAGAACGATCGCTCCTCTCAAGAGATGCGGGAGAGGGTGGATGCGTTCAAACTAGCTGCCTCGCACGATCGGTGCAACGCCGTTTCGCTCGCGGCCTCCGCGAAGGCGGGGCGGAGAGGGCAGTCCAGACCAGAGGCTCATGGCAAGAACCCAACGATCCCGATCTACGAGATGGCCGACAAGCTCTTGCGCTACAACCGCCCACCTCAGCGCGCGGTGCATGCGCCTTACACCTACGTGGCCAAGGTAGTGCGAGAGCGGGCGGGGATCGACAGACAGACCAGCAAGGCCAAGGCTTCGGAGGACGAGGCCGAGGTCGCCCTCGAGCGCGGGATGGCCGCAGGGAAAGGCAAGGAAAATGAGAAGGGCAAGGATGAGTGACGCCTCCACCCTTGCCAGCAAGAGCAGACGTAGCGTTTGCCGCAGTCGCCGCGCGGTAGGCGCGCTGACAGGCGAGAGTGATGCGCAGGGGGCACGACGAGTGCCGCTGTTTCCGCTCGAGTTGTGCAACCACTCGGCTTCTCCGCCGACGCGTCTCTCGAGAAGATGCAGGCGGGGAGCCAACCTCAGGAGCCATCAATCGCGTGAGTCCGGGGAGGTCCTGACGGGCCTCAACTGGCTGTATTCCCGAGCTTCGAGCCCACTCGTTCGCCAAGAAGTGGTGAGTGAGGTGCGCGATTTTGTTGCGGGTCGGGTTGCCCAACAGCCGCCTGTGCCGCATTTTTTGAGCAAGGAGGGAGCCGTGCGCGAGCTCCTCCAGAGCAAGTGTGGTTATGACCACGCAGCCTCCACTGTCGCCCAGTTCGACCGAGCCCTCGTACTGCCCGATGGGGGTCCAGGACAGAAAGTTGCTTCAGGACTTGGTCTCCCAGGAGGACAGAGAGGCGGCGGTGAACTTCAGGGGGGCATGATGAGAGATGTGAAGGAAGTGATGCAAATGAGAGACTACGGCGAGTGTATTAACCCGTATTTTGATCCGAAGCTTCGCACTCGACGGCGCGAGTACGTTCGCTTTTTAAAGATGTTGCACAGGCGTGGTCTGATCAGGTGGTTGACTACGCCCAAAGAGATTGCCACCCTGTTTTTCGTTTGGAAAAAGGATGGGAGACAGCGGCTTGTCATCGATGCGAGGCGCACTAATCAGCTCTTCCGAGATCCTCCTAGTACTTTGTTGGCCACGCCCGAGAGTTTCGCCCGCTTGGAGGTGGAGGAAGGTGTTGAGCTGTATGAGGCGTCTCTCGACGTGGACAACTGCTTCCACAGAATAGGTATAGACAGCGACTTGGGCGATTACTTTTGCCTGCCCCCCGTTCGAGCACGAGAGCTAGGTCGAGCACGCGTTCGGGGACGGGAGATTCCTGGAGACGGGCTGGTGTGGGCCGCCATGGCCGTGCTCCCCATGGGGTTTTCCTGGTCGGTCTTCTGGGCCCAGCGTATCAATACTCGCTTAGTAAGGGAGGCATCTGGGATGGAAAGCTCTATGGCGGTGGAAGACAGGGGGGACGGCCTCGTCATAGGTAAGAACTCCGCGCCCGTCTTTTACGCGCATGTGGACAACGTGGGGGTCTTGGGAGCTGACAAGAAAGAGGTCCGGAAGTCTTTGGATAACATCAGAAACGTTGTTGACGCTAACAAGATGCAGTGCCACGAAGTTCAGGAGGCTGGGCAGGTTAGGGATGCTCTGGGGGTCGAGTTCAACGGAAAGCTAAAGTGTTTCAGGCCTTCGGGAAAGCGATACTGGAAGATTCGTTTGACTCTGGAGGCGTTTCTGGAGGCGCCCAAGGTAACTGGAAAAGCCCTCGAGGTTCTTCTGGGAAATTGTACCGACCTCGCTATGCTACAGCGCCCTCTACTCTCCTGCTTCGCATCGGTCTACAAGTTCGCTCGGAGGTGCCGGCGCTCTTGGGCCCCATTGTGGGCGACGGCGCGCGAGGAGCTCGAGGCGTTCCTTTACCTCATGCCCCTTATCCGCTCGGACTGGTCCCGGGGCTGGCTTGGGAAGGTGTTAACATATGATTCCTGTCCCGAGGGTGCGGGGGCTTGCGCTGATACTAGGTCTTCTGCCTGGGCGGCCGCTCAGGGGAGAGTTCAAGAGAGAGCTAGATTTGCTCGTCGCGACGCTGCGCAGGCTCGTGGGCACGTGCTTTCTTGCCTCGACCGTGATGACCCGCTCGTGTTTGTGACGCCACCGCCGTCTCTCGAGGACGTCTCGGAGCTCTGGGAGCAAGACCTTTCGTTTCCCGAGGTGCCGCTCGAGGGGCTTGTAGGAAAAGACTGGGAGGTGCTTTTCTGTCATTCCTGGAAGAGAAAGATGGCAGCACATGAAGGAGAAGCCAGAGCTGGAGTCCTTGGGATCGCTAACGTCGCTCTGGAACCTGGAGTTCATAGTTGTCGCCTTCTGGCTCTTGGGGATAACCTCGGTGTCACGCTCAGCTTTGCGAGATCCAGGGCCCGTGATTTTCCTCTTCTGGTCCAGGTTCGGCGAGCGTCGGCGCTGTCGTTGTCCCGCAACCTCTTCGTGGGATTCAGGTGGGCCCCGAGTGAATTCAACAGCTCCGACAAGCCTTCAAGGGGCCCTGGTCTGCGACGAGGGGATGCAGTCGACTTGATCGCCACGCCTGCTATATATATATATATATATATATATATATATCGTCTCGCTCGAGACCAGCAAAGCTCCGTAGCCGCTTCGGCCAAAAATGAAGTTCCACGATGCTCTACTTCTGCATTGGATTGGGCTCGTCATGTCCTTGGTGAGGAAGGCGAGGAGAGCAGCGACGACGGACGAGAGGGAAGTTCGTGCGCCCCGTTGGCGGACGGACCCATGGCCACTGGGAAAGAGGTGGCGGGCTACTCTACAACGGGGTCGCGACCGCCTCGCCATGCCAATACTGTTGGACGAGGCGGAGGGGGAGGCCAGCCGCCTGGAAGATTCGGACGGCACGACCTCGGAGGAGGATGGCAACCCGCTCGTGCAGGAGCGCATGCTGAAGCGCGAGACCCACCATGCGAGGATGGCAAAGGAGCCAGGTATGCAACACGCCTCGGTGCTAGAACGAAGCTCGGCAGAAGAGCAAACCTGGACACAACATCGAAAGTCAGATCAAAGCCTGGTCGCATACGTCGACGAGTGCAGGCTGGAGACCGACAAAGTGCAGTTTAACGTGGCCACCGTCGACTTCATGACCCACAGGTATATGCTGGGCTACGACGCGGGATCAGGCCAGAAGCTGATCGAGGCCATTTTGTTCTTCCAGCCTCGCTTCGGCGGCCCTGCCCCGCCGACCATGAAAGTCAACGCTATGTGGCGCGTGCCTACACACAGGTCAGACCTCCACCAGGTCTCGAAGGTTGGGAACCAGAGTATTTCCATCTTGTGGAAAACTCAGGGTTTTGACTGTATGGCCGATTTTCTTCAGATTCTAGCCGTCGTGACAGATGACAGCTTGTGGCAGTTTACTCATCGAGAAAGTGCGGAATTTGTAAGCAAGGCCGTCTGTTCGGCCAAGACTGTGAGATTACCTGGTACGCCATGCTGGTGCTTCCTGGACATATATCAAAAGCATCGCAACCGTTACTCTGTGCAACGTCGTTGTGGTTGGATGTCTACCAAAAGTGTGCAGCGCTGCAAGAAGTCATGCATGATGATGATAGACTACGCTCGGCTTCATTTGGCGCTGCGCTGCTGGTTGGAGGAGCAGTTGAACACGCTGAAGAACTAGACTCTTAGAGGCCGCGCAATGCTGCCGTCGCCTCCGCTCCTTTGCAGCGCCCGTGCAAAGCGTGTGCTACCCCTCCCAACACAGCAGGATAGGTGACACATCGTGTTATGGGTGATATGGGTGAGATTTGAGCCGCCGTGCTTCGTCTTACCCACGCTCGTGTGCAGTCAGACTCCAGACGGCTCTGGCATCAGACACTAGGAAACTGAGAAACAGAGCGCGGGGGGGATCATGGGAGTTGTACGTGAATGATCTATGCGCGCTCGTAATTAGTTTTTCGGCTCCCCGTGGCCTGACCCAAGCCAGTTTTCATTCCTTCATATCGGGTGAGATTTGAGCCGCCGTGCTTCGTCTTACCCACGCTCGTGTGCAGTCAGACTCCAGACGGCTCTGGCATCAGACACTAGGAAACTGAGAAACAGAGCGCGGGGGGGATCATGATTCTTCCTTTGTAGACTCCCCCCCCCCCATCCCCCGCCGTTATCCTCCTCATCCTCCTCCTCCTCATCCTCGTCCTCATCCTCCTCCTCCACCTCCACCTTTCCTCCTGCTCCTCCTTCCCCTCTTCCTCCTCCTACTCATCCTCCTCCTCCTCTTCCTCATCCTCCTCCTCCTCCTTTTCCTCCCTCCTCCTTTCTCCTCTCCTCACTCCTCCTCTTCCTCCTCCTCCCCTCGCCCTCTCCTCCTCTACCACCCTCCTCCTCCTCCTCCTCCTCCTCCTCCTCCTCCTCCTCCTCCTCCTCCTCCTCCTCCTCCTCCTCCTCCTCCTCCTACCCCTTACCCCCTGGGCGGGCCGCCGAAGATCCCCACCCCCCGGGGGCTGGTTTTTGTACTCTGGCTCGGCTTGTTGACGGCCCTGGGGCCTGACGGCGGACCCCCACGGACCCAGATCACAGAAAAACATTCGCCGGAGAGGACAAAACACCATAAGCATAAACTTTTATCCAGCAAATCCTCCCCCCCCTCCTTAGGAGCCCCTCCTACTTCCCTCCATCCTGAGGGCCCAGACATCCGACGTCGTGACCTTTTCGCAGCGCGGTTCCCTAGACGTCGGGGCCTCTTCCCTGGGGGAGCAGCTCCTCGCTCCAGGCACGCCGCTGTTCGACCGCCCCCGGGCCGTTGGTCAGAGTCCCTGGAGGCCGAAGGTGGCCCCGCAAAAAATCCAGTTGCGCTGCCGCGCGAGTTCGCCACCGCGCGCGAGCGGGCGGGGGGAGGGGCGCCCTGGTTGGAGGGTTGGGGGGGAGGGGCCACGGACCCCTCCAGGGTTCATTTCGAGTCCTCCGATTCGATTCGAATTCGGTGGCTTCCAATTTCTATTCGATCCAACTTTGGGTTCCGATTTGGGCTCCGACTCCTTACTCGAGGCCTACCACCTTGCCGATGTACGCCGATTCGACTTTTCCCGACTCGGCTACCGATTTCCGCCGATCCGATTCATTTCGATCGCCGATCCGACTTATCGATTCGGTTTTGGGCTCTCCTGCCCCTCCTTCATATATCACGTCTTTCAGACAAGGTTAAGATACTTCGCGATCCCTTCCACGACGCAAGGATGTCCGGGGAATCCAGACCTCTGCGGGGCAAAGCGGTGAAAAATCATTGCGCCGGATGTCTGGCAAATGGGAAGCAGAGGCAATGATAGAGGGGGTGATGAGCTCGGCGGGGGGCGGAGCGAAATAGACCCCGATCGCCCCTTCATCGCCGATCTAGGGCTGGGTACCTCACCCTGCCCGGGAACGTGCTGTTTCGCTATAATCGTCAGGCGTTGCGTATTGGGGGCAATACATCGGTGGATGAAGAGCGGTGATCGTTTGTGCTATCGAGGGGCTCTCTCCAAGGAGGCACGAAGGGTGCACGTTTCTTCGGCACCCAGTCGTCGCCCCTCTCATTGAGCAACGCCCACCATCGGGGACCTGTCGCCGATCGATCGGCGATGTGACTCGCCGATTCCAGGTCCGATCCAGAAGGAGGAGGGCGAGGACGAGGACGAGGACGAGGACGATGATGCTGATGATGATGATGATGATGATGATGATGATGATGATGATGATGGTGATGATGATGATGATGATGATTCTCCAGGCTCACGCCACATCCGCCGACCCCTTGATTCGTACCGGCGGCTATCGCCGCGTTTCCGCCTTCACTGCTCGTAGCTGCCAGGCGTTACAGCGCAGTGGCAAGTGCCAGAAGAAAAGATTGAGAGGCATGGCGTCTCGGAGCTCCCGTGGGCCGTCTTGAACGCCTCTTGGGGCCATCTTGGCCCGTCTTGAGGCTTCCTGGAACCCGGCAAAGCCCCGGCGGCGCTCGTCCCGGGCCCGGCGGCGCTCGTCCCGGGCCCGGGGGGGGGGTCTCTGGTGCGCTCTTGGTTCGTTTTCGGGCCCTTTGCTCCCCCCGGCGGCGTTCGAGCCGGGATCCACCAGAGCTCGGATGACCCCGGCTCGAACGCCTCTGGGCTAAATTTGTGGAAAAAAGTACGTTTCACGAAGGGAACGGGCCAATTTTTGCGCCGAGGGGCCCTCCTGGGACGCATCTTGGAGGCCTCTTGGGGCCTCTTGGGGCCGTCCTGGGCCGTCTGGAGGCGATCGTCGGTGTCTTTGATCGCTCTTCGACCGTCTGTGACCATATTGAGCTCTCTTGGAGGCAACTTGAAGCGCTCCTGGAGCGCTCTTGGGGCCGTCTTCGGGGCCCTCTGGGGCAATCTTGGGCGCCTCTTGGGCTGTCTTGGGGCTCTGTTGGGCTGCCTTGGAGCTTCCCTGGAGGCTGCTTGGACCGTCTTGGGGCGGTATTTAGGGCCTCTTGGGCCGTCTGGGGCCGTCTGGGAGCGTCGGAAAAACCAAAAAAACGAATTCGTGAAAAATGTACGTTTTACGAAGGGAATGGGCCAATTTTTGCGTCTAGGGACCCTCGTGGGACGCATCTTGGAGGCGTCTTGGGGCTTCTTGGGGACCTCTTGGGCCGTCTTGGAGGCTTCTTAGCCCGTCTTGGAGCCATCTTGGGCGTCTTGGAGCGCTCGTTTGGCGTCTCGGAGCTCCCGTGGGCCGTCTTGAACGCCTCTTGGGGCCATCTTGGCCCGTCTTGAGGCTTCCTGGAACCCGGCAAAGCCCCGGCGGCGCTCGTCCCGGGCCCGGCGGCGCTCGTCCCGGGCCCGGGGGGGGCGCTCGTCCCGGGGGGCGCTCGTCCCGGGCCCGGGGGGGGGGGGTCAAATCGCCGGTTTGGGGTCCCGGGGGGGGGACTATAGGGGGGGGAACTATCTCACACGCCTAGAGACCCACAAGGGGTCGGCGGATAATGATAATGATGATGATGATGAGGATGCAGGAGGAGGAGGAGGAGGAGGGGGAGGAGGAGAAGGAGGGAGGAGGAGGAGGAGGAGGAGGGAGGAGGGAGGGAGGAGGAGGAGGAGGAGGAGGAGGAGGAGGAGGAGGCCCCCCCTCCATGGAGAGGGAGGGCAGGGGCCGCGGGCGGCGGGCGCCTGCTGCGGCTCCCGCCCGCTAGTTTCCGATCCCCCCCCCCCCCCGGGAGCCTTGGCTGCCACGAGGTCTGGTCGACGGCCATCGCCTTCCTGGCGTACCCTTGGAGGGAGGGGGGGGGGGCAGCATGGGCAAAAAATAGGGTTAGGTCGGGCATGTCCACCTAGATGGGGAAATTGGACGAGAAAGTAAACAGATTTTGCAAATCTTATACAATGCGCAAAAATACAACAACAACAACAACAACAACAACAACAACAACAACAGTTACTAGCACGTGGGGACACACCGTTCTCACCAGTGCCAGGGTTTTCATAGGAGGCGGGCAATACCCCCACTTTGTGGGGGGGCCGGTTCAAGCTCTACCAAATTTCCAAACGACTCTTCGCCACCACCCACACCCAGCTTCCCGCCCTATGACGTTCGGACACTTCACTTCGTGGCATGCGGACGACCGTGGCTACTATTCAGGGCCCCGCGGCCGACGACGACGGCGTGCGCGCGCGAAGAAAAAACGAATGTGTCCCGCATGGTATTATTTGACAGGGATGATGGCCCTGGCAGGTGCGCAACCGTTGTTGCAGAAGTTCGAAAAAGTTGCTCGCAAAAGCCCGTTTGACAGAAATGATTAAAAAGTGTTGGGTTTCCTACGAATCCGCAAGAGCGCGCGGGATGAAATTTTGACAATTTTTTTTGAAAAACCATTGGTTTTTTGATGTTTTTATGTTAAAATCGCTACGAAAACTAAGGTTTTGGAAGGATTTCGTCTTGCGCGCGCGAATGTCCACTTTACCTTATTTTTTTGCAAGGGATTCTTGAAGTTTGGTTATGTTAGAACAAGAAATGTCCACTTTAGCTTATTTTTTGCAAGGGAAAACCGATCGTAACAACACAACCGGATCCGGACACCCACGTTTTGCCTGAGACTTCCTCACGAAAATGATGAAAATGTGGCTGCGGCCTAGGCGCGGCGAGGGGGCCGCGCACCAGGGGTCCCAACAATAATTATTCTTTAGAATAAATAATGATCAACAACAACAACAACAACAACAGCAGCAGCAGCAGCAACAACAACTCCCCCGACTATTGTTTAACTATGTTTGGATATTCCCCCTGTAGGGGGGACAGGCCCGACTTAGACATAGGGGGATGGGCGCAGGGACAGCGCTCAGGGGCAGCGGATCTCGGCGGCTTTCCAGCGTCGCGATGCCTTCCAGCGGCTGCGCCTCGCCGACGGCATTGCGGGGTGCCCAGATCGTCCCCAACGGGCGACGCGGAGCCGAGGTGTGTCCCGAAAACTAGGGACACCGTTAGGGGGGGTAGGCTTAGGGGGAGACGCATCGACCCCAATCGCCCATTGATCGCCGATAGGGGTCTGATAGCCCCACCCCGCCCAGGAAGGCGCGGATTCGCCATCGGGGGCACATCGCCGATCTATCGGGGATGTATCGCGGATTCCAGGTCGATGCTCCTACCCCTGAGTCAGTCCCCCCCGAGCGTTGCCCCTCAGTGGAGGGGAAGGTTGCGACACCGCTGCTCTCTTGTTGTTTTTTCTCGCGTAGCGTTTCGCCAGAGGCTTCTCATAGTATCAACAAGTGGCCACAGAAGAGTCCCACATGGGAGGACGGGGTGTCGATTGAGATTCGAAATACTCTCGACACCCATTATCGTCACGCACTCTAAGCCTCGCGATGATGTCTTGATATTTCGAGATCCTCGATGTCATCGAGACCGTAGTACAGGACGAGGTAAATCGCACATGAGAGAAACTTACAATGTCTTTTGATACATTGTAATAGTAGGATGTATGCAGTTGGTTTGTCGGGGCTCCGACACGATCCGTATATGCTTTATTGTAGCTCATGGTGCTTTGTTAAGACAAACCGGCAGCGGTCCCAATGCATCATAACGTACGCAGTACAACGCGAGAGGGAACGGTAACCGTTAAGAGCAATCGTCACCGGTCCCAAGATAGTAACAATGCATGCATGGCCGTACATCAAGCATGTCATATCTCCAGCAGTTCGTGCTGGTCTGTCCATTCAAATCCGCGAGACTCAGGAACGCTCGAACCGACAGTTGGACTGGTGTTATGATCGCTTCGCAACATCACAATAAACACTCAGTTCTAACAAACTCGGACACACAACCTTGGCGACCCAGCTTTTCGAAAGCGTCAGTGTAAAATGTGGAAGTAGTTATTGAGCGGGCGACCCCATGCAGACGCCTACGCAGGCGGCGCAAGTACTGCTCCACCTCCTGCGCACGGGGGCCTGCCTGGCCCTTCTATTAGGACACGTGCTAGCGGCAAACTTGGCACGTGAGGCTGTTCGCGCAGAGGTTCCGACTGGCGTAGACTTGGTGCCCACGCCGCACTCGACAAGGGTTGTCTCGGACACCGTCGGAGTTGGGCCTCTGCGACGCCGGTCGACGACCACAGGTACTGGGTCGCTCGGCAGAGCGACAGCAAAAGCGGCCTGGGGTGCCGGAACAAGCGCCCTGGCTGCACCCGTTCGGCTGCCTCTCGTCCTCCTCCTCCTCCTCGTCCTCCTCATCCCTCTCTCTCCTCTTCCTCCTCCTCCTCCTCCTCCTCCTCCTCCTCCTCTTCCTCCTCCTCCTCCTCCTCCTCGTCCTCCTCCTCCTCCTCCTCCTCCTCCTCCTCCTCCCTCTCTCTCCTCCTCCTCCTCATCCAAGTCCTGGGGCAGCAGCCCCTAACTGTCGCTCCCCGAACATGGGTAGAACGAGTTTGGCGGGCTGGCTGGCACAGAGACCTGCACGGGGCTGCCTGGCGCAGGCGGCTCGGACTCACGTAGCACCACCTTCACGGGCGTCTGCACACACAGTCCGTACACGTACTTGCGAGGTACGTGGTGATCACCATTGTCGCGAAGGTACACGCCGGTTGTTGAAAGTAGGTATTCTTGGATTCCCACATCCCAATCTACTTCAAGCGCCTTCCTACAGGACTCGGCACGCTTTTGTTCTGTTTTGTTATTATCTGGGAGGACCTGGACCCAATATACTATATCCGCCTTCCTACTTCATGTTTCTACCTACTTCTTCCGACAGGTCTTGACGGCGAGGTACGTGGTGATCACCATTGTCGCGAAGGTAAACGCGATCTTCATCCAGTAGAATTCGTCGCCGTCTAGGGTCCACATCTCATCCTCGTACCTCTTGTCGTAGTAGCCGTTGTAGTTGTTCTCGTGGCCGTCGGCGGGTACTATCTGGCTTGTCGCCGTAACAATTGTCGCCAGCTGGCTCGCCATCCTGGCTCTTTGTTTGGACGGGCTGCCCTTGTCGCTGTTGCTCGCCTGGCCCTTGTAGAAATGGCCTCGGCAACCGTATCGAAACACTTTCCCACTCTGGTCTGCACTGTCCGCCACCAGCTCGTCATACCCGTACCGTCTTCTTTCTTCTGCCATGTACACAGGTGTGGCGATATATGTTGCTGTGTTCAACTCCCGCTCAGTGGCATCTCGCTGTACTTTCGTCAGCTTCTTTCCTGCCGTGAAGTGGGGATTGTATTTGATTGCATGGAGTCCTCTCTGCCTGACCGCGAGGTTCGTCCTAGTAGCACATTTCGTTTTACCGTCGGCCAGCTGCTGCTGAGCATTCGCCCAACACCAGTATCCACCCGACGCTGCGATTCCCTCCTTCGTAATCTTCACCTCGATAGCCCAGCCCTCCTCTTCTCCTCGATGCCGAGTCCAGCCGCCATGCTTAGCGACGCATCGTACACGCGTCCTGGCGCACTCCTGAAGAGGGGGGCGTGATCCTGGTCGTCGGTCGTGGTTTTCGTCGGCTCTTGGAGGACATCCAGCCGCGGGATGCCCTCCTGCAGCTGCGCCTTGCCGAGAGTGTTCGAGGGCTACCCGAAGCGTCCCGAGCGGCCTCCGCGCGGCTTAAAGGGAACGGACCAGAATTACCATACATCTTTCGCTTGTTGCTTAGTCGCATGTTGCCTTGTTGCCAGGGGGTGAGGTCTTCAGGATGTTTCAGCACTGCTGGGTCTCCGTCAGGATTCTAGTGGATCCTTGTTTGGGTACCCGAGGGTCCCGTCGGATTCCCTTCAGATTATTTCGGGTTCCATGGTTGCTCGTGATTCCTCGGGAGCCCGCGGCTTTCTTCATGACGTCTCAGGGTCCCTTCTGGATCCCCCAGGCTCCGTCATGTTTCCATCAGATTCCCTCGGGACTTTTGAGGGGCGCGCAATTGTCAGGAATGTTCGCCTTCCGCAGAACCTTGTTGGAACTTTCGGGGTTCCGCAGGGTACGTTAGTCAAGATGCCCACAGGATTCATCTGGACTTCTCCCGGTTCTCTGCGTTTCCTAAGAACTCCTCTTAGTTATTGATGGATACTTTCTGGAGTTTCCAGAACCCAACAAGATCCTTCAGGTCGCGACGTATTGTCTAGTGGCCTTCGGCCCATCCCGCCACCGTGCCTGGTTTCTGGGCAAACGAGGCCTCTGGGATGTTAGTTAGAATAGGTGTGAGACCTCTCGCAAGGCCGTTTAGGCCTCCTTTGGGGCCTCGTAGGGGCCTCTAGTGGGGCCTCTAGTGGACCTCTTTGGCTCTCTTGGGGGCCTCTTGGGGCCTGCTGGGGGCCTCTTGGCGCGGAAGGCTCGAATTGTCGGTTCCTGTTCCACCTCTAAGGCCGTTGCCCACGTCCAGCAGGCTTAGGTATCAACGTCTCCCTCGCCCCTCGTTCCTGGGTCTCTGCGGAGCCCCCCTCCTTCTACATCCTCGATGTATTTCTCATCTCCGCGCCTCATCTTGTCAGCCCTCACTCCCTCCTCGCGCGGAGCCTGTCCCACCGAAGACGACGAGAGCGGCGCGCCCACCTGGCCCCGTCGAGAACCACGGGTTAGCGCCTGCACGTTGAATAGCCAGCCTGGGGCTCCCCATTTCATGCTTCGCGCGCCAGGGGTTGGTTTAGCATTGCCGCCCCTCCTGCGCTGCAGCACGGTGCGTTATTTCACTCTTGCCTTCGGCGCGTCATGCACTGCATCCTTCGCAGGTGCATCCACCATCGCGCACTTCACCCCATCCTTCCGTCAGCACTTTGCCCCTAGCTGCTGCGACGCGCAGCTCCTCCGACAACGATCCCCATGGGGAAGAACAGAACCGGCGGGATCGAGGCCAAGATCGCCAGCTTGGAAATCCACGGCGGATGCCAAGGCCACCTGCCAAGGGGACGCCGCACCTGCTGGGCGGGGAGGAATCCGTCGGCGGGCGAGACCGGAGACGCTGCTTCCAGCAGGCGCGGGACGAATCCACACCGGCTTCGCGGACAGGGCGCCGCCCCAGTGCATGGGCGAGAGCCAGGGCGCCGCCAGGAGCGCGCGTAGGGAGCGCATCCTTGAGGACGCGGCGCGCATGCTAGACGGGGGCTCCGGCGAAGCGCCGATGGCGCGCCCCAGCGCCTCGCGCCTGGCCCGCAGGACGACGCACTTGGGAGCGAATCTGCCCGTGCGCGCCCACTCCTCGCAGCGCCGTCGTGGGATCTGCGATAATGCGCCGTCTGAACACGCGAACTCTCGCGCGCGCAATGGGATGTCCGACGCAATCTACAGCACCCGCACTCTGGTGCAACGCGCAGGTCGCGCGCGCATTCCCCCACGGGCGCCGCGCGCGGGCGCCTTCGCTCGCCGCGCGCGCCCTGTGGCGCGGGCAACCCAGGTCGCCGTCGCCTGCGCAGCGGGCTGCGCAGTGTCCAAGCGGAAAGCTTGCGCGTTGGCAAGTGGTTTGTCGCAGAGATTCCGAAGCGCGGCGGCGGATGCGCGGCGAGTTCCGCGTTGGCACAATGGAGACTTCGCCGAGTTACTTTTTTTGGTAAAAGTAGATGTTCGGCACGGGCCTCCCGCGCGCCCGCCCTGACATCGCGCACATTGCACGCGCGTTCACGGTTCGTCCGCCCGCGCGCGCGCGCCGCCGCCACGCGCGGGTCCAGCCGCGCCTCCGCTCGCGCAAACGCGCTGTTTCCTCGCATTTCCGTGCGCCCGCCCACTCGCAATGCCCCGCGGTCCCCCACTTGCCCTGCGCGACGTCGCCGCCCGGGCCCCCCTTGCCTTTGAACGAGGCGTTCGCGCGCAAAGCGCCTGCCTGAACGCGGACGAGGCGCGCAGTCGCGGCGGCGCGACTCCGTCGACATCCGCCGCGCGCTTCCCGCGGAGGTTGAACGGGCGAGCCCGCAGAGAATAACACCTTGGAAAATAGCGGGGGGCAGTTTCCATGTGACGAAGGTGCGCGGCCGCCCGCCGCGAGATAGACCATGCCCTTGTCGATGCTACATTGGTCGCTCCCCCTCCTGGCGAATGCGTCTGCGTAGTCGCTCTGCGCGAGCGTGCATTCACGTGACAAATCATACACCGTTCGCCAACAGCTCCCCCCCTTTGCCTTGCCACCCCTGTCGCGCAGTGTCATGCGGATTACACGCGTCGGTACAGGAAGGACGTTTTGGTAACCTTGCGCAGATACTACGCGGCGGGTCATGCGCGCGCACACCCCCTTGCGCGTTTGTCGACATAATTGCAGCACTTGGCATCGCTCGGGAGCTTGTAATTTTTTCGGCGAGGATTAGGAGGAACATCCAGGGCCATCTTGCGAACAAAAACGTACGAGCACGAAACATGCACGAGGAATCAACGTCCGAACGAAGGCAGGAGCAGGACGCAGCTACTTACGAACAGCTTGCGGACGCCAACAGCAAATAAATGTCTAAATTATTTGTTGCATCAGCGTGCGAGCGCTGTCGATGGCACGTCCGGAACCGTCCGTAATGGGCCTTGTCTTGCCCCCCCCTCCCTGCTCGTTTTCCTCGTGGCCGTGATCCTTCTCCCGCGCGCCCTCGTCCTCCAGAGGAGATGGGAGCGGAAGGATCCTGAGCCTGCTCATCGTGATCGACAGCAGCCGCTCCTTCTTCATGTCGGGGTCTGGCCCGGGCCCGGGCGGCGCTCTTTTTCCATCCTCGCGTTGTGTTGCTCCAACCTACTTTAGCCTCGATCACCAGAAAACATTTCGAGCGCCAAAAAGAAAAAGAGCCGAAACTCAAGGGTTTTCACGTGTCGGGCCCTGGGAGACACTCGCCCGACACTGTTTCGACACTCTTTTGACACTTTTCCGGGTGCTCGAACTTATTTCTGGGATGCGGTCTTTAAGTAGGACGAGAACAACAAAATCCTCGTGGTCGTCGTCGTCCCCATCCTCCCCCTCGACGCCCGAGCTTGCATGCGATGAGTTGGAGGACCAGAAGTTATCTCCGTCCTCTCCCCCATTCTCGCTCCGTCGCCGTCGCCTCCGCCGGTGCCGCATGTCTTCGGCAGCTGCGCGGAGGGTGGCTCCCTCCCGACCCCGCCAGGCCTCGCCCGCCGGCAGGGGCCGACGGACCTCCATCCCCCCCCCCTTTTTCGTCGGCGGTGCCTCCTTTTTCGTCGGGAGGAGGAGGAGGAGGAGGAGGAGGAGGAGGAGGAGGAGAAAGATGAGGAGGAAGAGCAGGAGGACTAGGACGAGGACGAACACGAAGACGATCCCTTCCCCTCGCCATCACCCTCATCCTGTCCTTCGTCGTCGTCTTCATCCTCCCCTTCGTCGTCGTCCGCCTTACTTCCCTCGTCGTCCTCATCCTCATCCCCGCATCCTCCTCATCCTCCCATCCTCCCCTCCGCGTCCTCAGTCTTGCCGTCCTCTCCTCCTCGTCCTCATCCGCTTCCTCCTCGTTTCCTTCGCATCCTAAACTTGTCGAATGTCCGCTCTGATTTCTTGGGTCGGCGCTGGACCCCCCCTGGCAGCGCGTCTGGTGCGGCCCCCAGCGCGCTTCGCGTACCAGGGAGGTAGTAGTTCTGAGCCGACTAGCAACGCATCCCGTTGGACCTCCAAGGGGCTCACGAAAGTGCCGACAGATGCGCAGCTGGCAGCGCCCAGGGAGACGGGTAATAATTCGAGTCTGAGCAGGACGGTACTACGCCGGACCCACCATGAGGTCGTGGGAGCCCCAACAATTGCGCAGACGACAGCGCCCAGGGCGAGGAGTAATATCATGTTGTGGATGGCACCGCGCTCGGCTGCACCTCCCATGTGCTCGCAAGAATGCCTACAGGTTGCGCAGTCGGCAGCGCCCAAGGAGGGGGTATCGCTGATAATCTGCACAGCACACGCGCCCCGTCGGACCCCCAGGAACTCACGAAAGTGCGTGCAGTTACACAGCACCGCACTCCGCCGGACCTCCCAGGAGCACGCGAAAGTATCCGCAGATGCGCAGCTGGCAGCACCCAGGAGGGGAGGATTATCCGTAAGGGCTTCGCCCCATGCCGCCAGCCCCTTGTCTCGGATAATGGGAGATGCAATAGCTAAATCATGAGGTTTGGGCGCCGCCGTGAAGCAGTGTCGGGACCTGTTTGTTTTTCGACCCTGACCCTACGAATCTGCGTCACGGGTGCCACCGAATTTCTGAAATGTGGCAGATCCCTTATGTTTTTGGACCCTGACCTCACGGATCTGCGTGAGGGGTGCCGCCGAATTTCAGAAATGTGGCAAATCCCTTGAATTTTTGGACCCGGACCTTGCCGATCTGCGTGAGGGCTGCCGCCGAATTTTAGACATGTGGCAAATCCCATGTGTTTTTGGACCCTGACCTTGCCGATCTGCGTGAGGGGTGCCACCGAATTTCAGAAATGTGGCCAATCCCTTATGTTTTTGGACCCTGACCCCGCCGATCTACGTGAGGGGTGCCACCGAATGTCAGAAATGTGGCAAATCCCTTGTGTCTTTGGACCCTGACCCCGCCGATCTGCGTGAGGGGTGCCAGCAAATGTTTAAAATGTGACACATCCCATGTGTGTTTGGACCCTGACCCCGCCGATCTGCATGAGGGGTGCCACCGAATTTCAGAAATGTGGCCAATCCCTTATGTTTTTGGACCCTGACCCCGCCGATCTGCGTGAGGGGTGCCACCGAATGTCAGAAATGTGGCAAATCCCTTGTGTCTTTGGACCCTGACCCCGCCGATCTGCGTGAGGGGTGCCAGCAAATGTTTAAAATGTGACACATCCCATGTGTGTTTGGACCCTGACCCCGCCGATCTGCGTGAGGGGTGCCAGCAAATGCTCAAAATGTGGCAAGTGTTTTTGGACCCTGACCTTGCCGATCTGCGTGAGGGGTGCCACCGAATTTCAGAAATGTGGCCAATCCCTTGTGTTTTTTGGACCCTGACCCCGCCGATCTGCGTGAGGGGTGTGAATTCATACCCCCCAGAAATTCTGAGAACCCTCCCAGGGCGAAGTAAAAATGCCAGTTTTGGGCCTCCCCCCTTCGCGCGGTCCATCAACAAGGAACAGTAAGCAGCAAGAAGCAGAACTGGAAAGGAACAGTAAGCAGCAAGAAGCAGAACTGTAACAGTGGAAACTGTAAGCTGCAACTGGTACAGGAAACTGCGAAGCTTAGCCCTACAGCCTGGTGGCCCCACAAGGGGGCCGGCGGATTTTGATCAGACCACGACCGCACTCTGCAGGACCTCCCAAGAGCTCGCGAGAGTGCCGACAATTGCGAGTTGGCAGCCCGAATTCTGACTCGAATTAAATAGGCTTCACTCCGCTGGACCCCCCAGGAATTCACAAAAGTGCCGACAGTTGCGCAGCTGGCAGCGCCCAGGCAGGAGGCTCCAGACAGGACCACCGAAGTCCCACACCTCCGAAGGTGAGAAGGCACAGTTGACAGCACCCAGAGCGGTGAGGTAGGAGGCTACACGTAGAAGGCCGCTGGACACTTGAGCCATGACCCGAAAGTGAGACATCCTCGCGCCGCGAAAAGAAACACGATGGGAGGTGTCTGGCCGCGCTCGGCGTCTGGGTGCCGTCAGAACGGGACTCTGGGGTGAAGAGCCGGTCCCGGGTCTAGGGTTGCTGAGCGGCCTGGAGCCCACATCGGTACAACCGATACGGTTACGGCAAGAATGGGGACGAAGACCAACATCAGTTCCTGTCCATTCTGAACTGGATTCGGTGTCTGTGTCGTCATGTTGCGACGGTCCAGGGGCCAGGGAACAGCCTCCAGTGGCAAAATACGGAAAGCCGACAGTCGCGGTTTGTTTGCGTCGCCCATGGCTAAGATTGTGGACGACGATCAATGGAGAGGAAACATGTTGCCAACTAATTTCCAGATGTCTAAATCTGTTTCAAACATGTATTTAACATGAAAAACGCTTACGCCAATCATTTGTAGAACATGTTTCATTCAGTTCAATGATAGGATTGTTAGTGTGTCCATTGCCATGTGATGGCTGGAGGGGGGGAGGGGGGATCTCATGGCTGGGGGCATGACACCTCCCCGAGCCCGTCCCCTGGTCGTCCCCTTCGTCCGCACACACGCCTCGAGGCGTGATTTGCGAACGACCCTTTTGGACGCTCCCCTCCTGAACTCAGTGTCGTTCGACCGATCCCCATCCCCTTCCCCATCCCCACCACGATCCCCCCCATCCCACCACCCCAGTTGGGAATATGCCATTGGAAACCCAAAGGAAACAGCCTATATCCCCATCTAGGGGAGTACATCGGCCAGTGGGGCGCGGGCCACGCCGGTGGGGATATGGATCGGTCAAACAATACTCATGAACACCCCCGATGCTTGCGCCGCCCAGATGTGTTGTCCCCGCCCCGCTCCAGAGGGCGCTCTTCCTGTCGGAGGACCTTCAGCATGCTCGCAACGGGATGGCCACAGTGAGCTCACTCAGAATACCCTCAAACATGTGGAAGAACCTCTTCAGCCCTTTAGCCTTGAAGAAGCCGCCCCTGTCTCCAGAAGAGGCCCGAAGAACTTCCCGGAAGGCCAGAGGTTCAGAGGCGACGATAGGGGCGAATAGCCCAGGGGAGAGCAATACCTGTATCCAGATGCGCAGATGATCTATGTCATCGAAAAGGCTCCCGGGCAAATACGCGTAATTCCCGCCCCTGGGCCATTCGCCCCTATCGTCGCCGCCGAGAGGTCCTCCGAGCCTTCCGAGGAGACCGCCGC
Source organism: Prorocentrum cordatum (assembly GCA_963575745.1). NCBI lineage: Eukaryota > Dinophyceae > Prorocentrales > Prorocentraceae > Prorocentrum > Prorocentrum cordatum. The sequence goes on along the minus strand of CAUYUJ010016393.1, from coordinate 409,879 downwards.
CTCGGACGGTCCCCTCTGCGCTCGCCGAGACGGCAGAGGTCGTCCTACCTGTGGAAGGACCTTTTCAGCATGCCGAGCGTGGCCGCGCAGGCGCCGCATCCCCCCTGGGGCGCGGCGGCGGGCATCTGCCCAGGGGAGTGTGTGTGTGGGGTGGGGAGGGCTCTTCGAGGTCCTCGGAGGTCTTCGGAGGCCCCCGCGGCTGGACTCCCAGACGTGGTCGGGTCGTGGAAGAAGCAGGGCACGAGGTTCGTGTCTGTTGGCCGCTTTGGGCCTCTGGGGGGGCCCTCACGGGGCCCCGGGGTCGTGAGAAAGCGACTCGGGGTGGAAAGCCGGTCTCGGAGAAGGGTCGGGAGATCTGAGGAGCCCGTGCTGAAAAACATCAGGACATCGAATGTCGGGGCTCGCCCCGGAGTTCTAGTCGGAGCATGTTACCCCAAGCAGTGCTTGCACTTGAGGGTTCTTGCTTGTCTCTGGTTTACCCAAAAGAGGGTCCAGTAGGTGGTGCAATAGATTTGGTGCAACCGATTTGCGGGTTATAATAGGTTCGGGGCGTGCAAGACATGCTGGGGCGCAAATGCATTGCTGGATTGTCGCGTGCACTACATTAGTTGCAGCACGCTACAATACAATTCCCTGGCGCGAACATTTGCAATACAGGTGCCCCGAGTCTATTGCACCACCCCCTCTCAGATGGATCCCGTTCTGGGTCCACCAAACTGTCGTTCTGAGCAAACGGGTTGGCCTGCCGAGGTTTCGCCCACGTTCCCGCCCGTGGGCGCCTCCTGCCCCGTGTGGGTTTGCTGAGGTTCCGCCACGTTCCTGTCCGTGGGCGCCCCCGGGGGGGGGGGGGCCTCTTGGGGTTCTTGGTCCTCGTAGGGACCGCCGGCAGTTTCGGGAGTCATTTTGGAGCGGAGGGCTCGACATGTCAGTTCGAGCTCCCCCTCTTTCGGCGGTCTTAGGGGACGTCTTGAGGCCCTCTGGGAGGCCTCTTGGGGGCTTCTTGTGGGCCTCCTGTTGCGTCTGGGGCAATCTTGGGGACCTCTTGGATCTTCTTGGAGCGTCGGAAGCCCGAACAGGCGAGAACGCTGAGATGCGTGGTAGACCTAAGGAAAAACAATGATGTTGCCCGATGTGGGAGTATCTTGGAGCGTTTTAGGAACTGCTTGAGCCGTCTCGAGGTCATTAGAGCGCTCTTGGGTTGACTTGGGTCTTGGGAGCCTCTCGGGCCGTCTTGGAGCGCATTTGGGACGTCTCCGGACCCTCTTGGACCGTCTGGGGAACGCCTTCGGGCCCTTTTGGACCGTATCGGCTGGCCTCTGGGGAAGTGACGCTGCACACCCGGGAGACTCCGTGAATTTGAAACCCAATCCGCAGGATTGGGGGCGGAGGACCCAAGGAACCTGAGGACTCTCCAACTCGTGCCTCGCGGCACAGTGCCACTGTGCCGCGAGGCTCCAGGTGGCGGACACAAGTAATTTGCACACGCACACATATACACACACACACACACACACACACGCACACGCACACGCACACGCACGCACGCACGCACGCACGCACGCACGCACGCACGCACGCACGCACGCACACACACACACACACACACACACACACACACACACACACACACACACACACACACACGTACACACGTTTAGCGTCGGCGGCTAGGCAGAGGGTGACTGCGGTGGCGATGTGAGGCACAAACGGGGGTTCCGTTGGAGCGAATTGTGCCACCATGCAAGAGGAGGAGGGAGGAGGGACGCGGCCGAAGGAAAACAAGGACGGGGCGGGCGGCTCAGGGGTCAGAACGCTCCCCGAGCGTGTGGCGCGGCCGACCCCGCCGCTCGGCACGCGGCGGCTGCTGCGACAACGGGCCAGGGGCGGCGGGGCCCAGTGCGGGAAGACGAGTATACACACATTGATTTCTTTATGTTAACACACACACACACACACTGCCTCCCGTCGTGGCCTCCTTGCCACGGCGCGAGGAGGTCTGGGCCCCCAGCTGCCAGGTGTCGCCGTCCCTGCTGAACGTCATCGCCAGCCTCTCCCCGCTGGTGGGCCTGCTCCTCGGCGAGCGCATCGTCAAGAGGCGCGCTCCCCACCCCGTGCCGCGGGCCGGTGCCCCCGCCCAAGCCTGCCCGCGAGCTCGCCGCCGCCGCTCGTCGCCGCCAGCGGCTGTCGGTTGAGGCGGGGGCTCGAGGATCGATACCCATCGGTCGTTGAAAACAGGCATTTGTGGGCTCCCAGATCCCAACTGCTTCATCCGCCTCCCTACTTCAAGGGTCGAGTGGTTTTCACTCTTCCCTCATCTTCTGGAGGCGGGTTGAAACCCAATGTACTTCCAACGCCTTCCTACTTCATGGTTCTACCTATTTCTTCCGACCGATGGGTATGGTTCTGGACGCTCTCTGGCACTGCTCGGCGGCGAGCCGCGGGCAATGAGGGCCTCCGGAGACCTGAGAGAACTTCGATCACCGAGCGCGCTCCACGACTCGCAAAATGCCTACTCGCAAACGTCTGGAAAACACATGTCTGCATCGATGTAATGTATCGCAAACCCCATGGAAGATCCAGGCCAGTTGCGAGAAGTTACGTTGCGAGTAGTGGAACGCGCTTGTCGATTCGAAGAGGACACACACACACACACACATGTTGCGTCGGCGGCTGGGCAGCAGGCGACTGCTCCGGCGGAGTGGCAGCATGGGTCACGCTGTATGCGAATTAAGGCCGCGATGCACGGAAGGAGGAGCAGGAGGAGCCCCGGCGCGACAGGAAGAGAGGAAGCCGGGCCATTCAGAGCTGCTGGCGGCGGCGGGGGGAGCACCGAGGGGGGGAGCAGCGCCGGCCGGGACAGAGTTGCATTGGGCTGCACTGAGCTGAAGCTGGGGCGACACACACGCACACACACACACCCACACCCTGGGCAGATGCCCCCCCCCTCCCCGCCGCCGCGCCCGAGGGGTGGCGGCTTCTCAGGAGGGAGGGCTTCTGAGAAGACCCGCCGCCCTCTAAGATTACGTCAGGCATGCCCCTCTACAGCAGGAGTGCTCATTCGTTCTATCATGTATTCATTGCTTTGAATGTGTTTAGATATTGTTGGTGTATTTCTTATCTTTCGTCCAAAATTCGCCTGTATGGGGGACAGGCCCGACCTTCTTCCGACAGGGCCTGCCCCCTCTCACCGCCTGCCCCCTCTCGCTTCCCCTTGGATTACGTGTCGTTCTTTTCCGTCGCGGAGGGTTTGGGGCGTTCGCGTCTCTTCTTAGAGTCGGAGGTGGACAGGCCTCCTACCCTGACACGTCGATTAAGAAATTGGCCGTATTCAGTTCGCGAGAGGGCGTCGCGGCCGTCATTTTTGCGGGTCCAGGTCCGTCGGTTTCGGTCCCAGGCCGTTTTCACTAAGGGGAGGTTTGCTAAAGGGGGGGTTGTCCACCGCCGATAGAGGCTGTCCGGACCAGGGATGCCTTCCTGCAGCTGCGCCTCGCCGAAGGCGTCTTGGGGGTGCCCGGATCGCCCCGAACGGCCGCCAGAGACCGGAGCCATGACCGGAGCTCCAGGCCTTCGCGTCGTGACAGATTCACGACGAAAGGATTTAGCCAATTTTCGGCAACCGAGGGGGCCCCAGGACCGTTAAAAATGATGCGGGATCCTGGAAGAAGGTCCAGACCTCTGAGGAACCATGGTGCCATGGTGCCAAAAAATCGCGACGTCGGATGTCTTGGTTGTTGATTTTGGCTTGTCGTGCTAGGCTTTTGGGGAACGGCTTGCGACGTAGACGTTGGCGTGTCCCTTGTCCGATACGCTCCTCCTCATCCTCCTCCACCTCCCCATCCTGCCTTCGGTGTGAATGGAGGCGTGCGTCAGGCAAACAGGGGGGCGAGTATCGGGCATAGAGTGTGTTGTTCTTCATCTATTGAGATGATGTTTGTTAATACCTAACGGCTTACAAAACAAAGAATCGCGCCCAGATTGTTGGGATGTCTCAGGCGGTTTGCCTGCTTGTGTGCCCACCGCTTTTTGGTGTCGAAGCAACTTGTGAGGATGTCTCAAGCGGCTTGCTTGTTTTTGCCCCGATACAGCAGGCGTGGCATGTGGGCACCCCCAGGCGGCGCCGCGAGGAGTGGCGCGCTCAGATTGTGAGGATTTTCCCGGCCGTTTTGCCTGTTTCTATCACCCGGATGTTCTGCGCGGGGTCCAATACTCACCGCAATATGGCAGGCCTGGTACTTGGGCACCCGAAGGGGGAGCCGCCAGGGGCGGGGACACTCCAGGGTTCGCGGCCAGTTTGTCGGAACGTTTGATGCAGTTTGCTTGTTTCTGTCCCCCACCAGATATTGGTCTTTGGTGGTTCATGTTCACCGCGACATCGCATGCGTGGCACTTGTGCACCCCAAGGCGGAGCCGCCAGGGGTGGGACACTTCTCTCATATTGGGAGATGTCTCAGGCGGTTTGCTTGTCCCTGCCCCCCCAGACTTTTCTATGGGTTGTGTGCTCCTTACTCACTCACTCACTCACTCACTCACTCACTCACTCACTCACTCACTCACTCACCTCCTTTCCCTTTTCCGCATTCGGACGCATTCAGTCGCACTCGGATTTGCTCATCAGCACCTCTTCCTCGCCCACACGCGCCCATCTCCTTCAGACTCGCTCATACGCATATTCGATCGTACCCTGACTCACACATGCTTACTGGCTCATATTCAGACGCGCTCGAACTCAGACTCGCGCACACCCAGACCAGATCACACTCAGGCTCACTCAAACTCATACACACCAGCCCTCAGACCCGCTTATTCTCAGACTACCTCGCACCCAGGGTCACTCATACTCAGAGATGAGTTCATCACACTCATACTCAGATTCATCCTCAGACCCACTCGCACGGAGACCCACTCGCACGTAGACTCGCTCGCACTCAAATCTTCTTATATTGAGACACGCTGGTACTTACACTTACTATCACACTCAGGCTCAGTCATACCAGGACCCGCTCACATTCCGACTCCTTCACCCACACTCAGATTCATTCGCACGCAGGTTCACACACACACACACACACACATCGCTACCGCGATATAGGCGGCGTGACACATAAGCACCCCAACTGCCAGCAGGCGCCGCGAGTAGCACGCCAGAGAGCGGGCGTGGAAATGCCATGCGCGCTTGCCTGAGTTGCCGCGGGGAAAACGGCAAGAGGAACTCACCCTCGCTCTTCCATTTGTGTGTGTTCCTTCGTTTCTCTCGAAAAATGTCTAGGTGCGGAGGAGGACGTCATTGAAGCCGCCGCTGTCGTAAGTGCCGCGCCTGCCGTCCACGCGGACTCGCTCTCACCCAAAATGTCATAGACAGAGCTCCTCTGCGAAGCGTAACATGAGTATGAGATGCATGTAGGGAGGTATTCGCGTCCAGTCAGCACTTAGACGGCTCCGAGAACAAACCCTCCTCGTCCTCACTTCCTCCTCTTCCCCTTTTTGCGTCAACCAACTGCCATAGACGCCAGAGGGATTTTCAGTCAACGCATGCACAATCACCACCGGCAGGCCCTGACACCAGACGTATATGACGCTCCTCGGGCCGAAGGCGGCCTGGGGGTAATGAGAAGCACGAGGACTGCGGGGAGGTTATTGCGGAGAGGCCGAAGATACTGCTCAAGATGAAGTTCGCGCCCGCCCCGCCTGGATTGCGGCACCCTTCGCTGGGCGGTTCCGAGGCGCGCCGCTGAGCGGAATGGAGGATAAGGCTGCACATGGTGCGCGCGGCGCGCATCCGCTTCGAAACCCTTGGGGAGCAGCGAGCTTTCGAGGAGCAGCAAAACGCAAGCAAAGAGCAGCACGCATTCGCGGAGAAACACGTCGTCGAGGAGGAGCAGGACGCCTTCGAGGAGCAGCGTGCCTCTGAGGACACAGTGGGCGCTCTCGAGGAACAGCGCACTCTTTCGGGGCAACATGAGAACGCCTGCGGGAACCTGCGCGCCTTCACGGAGCAGCTGACCTTCACGGAGAAGAACGCCTACGCGGAGAAGCGCGCTTTTGAGGAGGAGCAGCACGATTTTGAGGAGCGGCGCGTCTATGAGGAGCACCGCGCTTACGAGGAGAAACGCGTCATCACGGGGCAGCAAAACACCGTGATGGAGAGGCGCGCCTTCACGGAACAGCAGACCTGCGAGGAGAAACGCGCCTTCGCGGAAAACGATTTCGAGGAGTAGCGCGCCTTCGAGGAGAAGCAGCGCACCTCTGATGAGCATCGCGGCTTCGCGGAACAGCAGAAAGCCATGGGGGAACAGCGCGACTTCTCGGAACAGTGCGCCATCAAGGAGCAGCGGACAGCCAGCGAGCAGCAGCACGCTTTCCAGGAGCACGACTTCCAGGAAAAGCCGGACGCCTTAGAGGAACAGAGTGCTTATGAGGAACAACCGCCCGCCTTTGCTGCGAAGCCCACCGCACTCATCGACATCGCGCATGACCAGCCGGCGCCTTCAACAGCGAAGGGGGCGGAAACACCGTGCGCCGACGTGGCTGAGTGGGCGCTGGGCCTTCGCTACAGCTCTTTGAAGGCGTGGGAGGGCATTGGCATCGTTGATGGGACCGACGAAAATTTGGAATTGGTAGTCGGTTCGGGCGGACACGCGTGCAGCCTGAGGGGCTGGGCTGCGAAGGTCTCTTTCTTCCCCTCTTCCTCCGCTCCGCCCCCCCCCTCCCCCTGCAAGGTGGCGATCAATTGCCAAAGGCCTGGTACGACCAAACAGCGCGCCTCTGTCATTTGATAGTGTTTAGACAGCGTAGAAATTGCCACGGCGGCGTCGCCGCCCCAAAAAAACACAAGAGCGGGGATATAACGATTGCTTTTGGCTGTGACGCCTCGCCGTTTTCTGGGGTGGTGTTGACTGGAAGGCGGGGGGTGAGGAAATGAGAGGGAGGACAAGAGTCGATTTAGTTGCACGGAGGCGCACGTACAGCAAATTCCAAGGACGGTCCGGAGGGACTGCACGCACTGTTTTTGACGTGCCCGCGGCCCTGAGTTCCCCGGGGAACTCCCCCCGCACCCGTCAGCCCCGTGCTTACGGTAATGGGCCCAAGTGATCGAAGTCTCAGTTTTGTGCGAGTTGAATGAAGTGCGGTGCGCCTTCGTGATAGAGTGGCCTGTGAAGGTCCCCCTTGGACCATGCCCACAGGCTTGCCCGAGTAGCGCATTGATGACACCAGCAGCATTTGTTTCAGCTGTAGCTCTCACTCAGCAGAGGCAAGCCAGAGAGCATAGCACATCGGCCGCCCAGGCCTTAATTGTTTTCTCTTCAACCAGAGCGATTAATTCATAGTCATACTCACCCATACCCGAACTCAATCATATTCTTCAATACCCTGGACTCACTCATTCCGACGAAGTCACAGTCAGATTTACTCGCATTCAGATTCACTCGTACTTTGAATCAGCGCATTCAGACTGACTCACACTCAGACTCGCTTACACTTGGATCCACTCACTCCCACACTCAATTCTACTCACATTAGTTCACACTCGTACCCATCTGACATACTCGAATTCAGATTTACTCATATTCATTGGTGGTCCAATGCCCACCGCGAGATAGCCGGCGCAGCACTTGGGCACCCCAAGGAGGGGGCGCAATCGGTGGGGACACCCCTGGATTCGCGCCAAGATGGTGGGGATGTCTGAAGCGGTTTGCCTGTTTGCGTGCCTGGCACCTTCTGCTTTCGGAACTGGTCCTGAGGATGCCTCAGACGAGCTCTTGGTTTCAGCACTCCTGCAGAGAGGGGGGCCATGGGGGCGACATTCGAGGATTCGTCCCCATATTGTGAGACTGTCTTAGGCGGTTTGCTTGTTTGCGTGCCCAGCATCCTTCGGTTTCAAACCGATGTTTGAGGATGTCTCAGGCGGTTTGCCTGTTCCTGCCCCCAGATTTCTCTCTTGCGGTGGTCCAATGTCCGCCGCGATATAGCAGGCGTGGCTCTCGCCTTCGTTCATCGTCATCGTTGCCATTGTGCCGGCGCCCTCGCCCTCGCCGTCGGTCGTCGTTTTCGTCGCTACCGCCGTCGCCTTCGCCGTCATCGTCGGCGTCGGCGTCATTTGAGTTCGTCGCGTCGTGAGCAAGATCACGGCGGAAGGCTCCCGCCCGTTTTCAGTTTCCAGGGCCACATACGTCCACGAGTGCATGGAGGAACGACTCGGGGACGTCAAGCCGTTCCCCTGGAGCCGCGCCGTGAAAAATCACGACGGCGCAGGTCTAGGGTTTTCTTGGGCCGTCTTGGGGTCCTCCTGGGGGCATCATGGGCCTTTTTCTTTTTGGGGCGAGTTGTCCAGCCTGTTGGGCCGTGCTGGGGCTTCGGAAGCCCGAGAAGGCGAGAATCCGAAAGACCTGCAACAACCCACGAAAATCAATGCGCTTGGCCTCGTGAGGCCCTGTGGAAGGTCCTCTTGAGGCCACGTGGAGCCATCTTCGAACTCGTTGCCCTCGCCCTCGGTGCCGTCGCCGTCGCCGCCGCCGCCGTCGAGAAGGTCGCCGCCCGCGCCCGCCGCGCGCGGGTGCGCGCCCGCGAAGGCTCGGCGTCCGCACCACCTGCTTGGCCTGCTCCGCCGTCGCTGGGGCGCGCCCCGCCGCCGGCGAGCTCCGCGCCGTCGACGAACACCACGACGACTAGGACGACGACTACGACGACCACCACGACCACGACGACGACTAGGACGACGACCAGGATGACGACGACCACGACGACCACGACGACGACGACGAAGACGACGAAGACGACGACGACGACGACGACGACGACGACGACGACGACGACGACGAGGACGGCGATTTGACGATTTGGCCTCGGCGGGCCTCGGCCACGAGCAGGTCCCCTGAGTCGTGGCGCCGTTCGGACACGCGCATGCTTTCCTCAAGCAGCGGCGAAGCGTCTTGGTTTGAGTATAGGCCTACCAAGAATTTGTATGATAACAGTTTGTGGTCTGCACGAATTTTTCTGAGAACATTTCTGGCTGAGACTATCTTGTTTCAATACATCGGGTAGATGTTCTAAGAACAGTACTTTTGTTCTTAGAACGTTTGTGGGCTCAAAGAAGATTTCGTTGGAGGCCTACAGGAATGCCAGGACGGTCGGTCCCTGCTCAATTTCTTCGGCGAGGGCAGCCCAGGAGCATTTTGGAGCACCTTGCAGAAACAGAAGCACACGGCGTCGAACAGTGCACGCACGGGGAGTGGACGTCCGAGCAATGGCCTGGGCTTGATTCTGAAAGAGGTCTCCTCCCAGATGGGGTCCGAGCAGATAGGTCGGAAAATCGCTCCGGATCGCCGATGCGTCGCCGACGCACGCCCCGCCGCGGGCGGGCTCCGCACGGCGCGCGCCTGCCCGCGACCCTGTCTTCCTCGCGTCGTGCCGAAGGGTAGTTACCGATGCCGCTGCTCGTCCTGGAGAGAGTCCTCGTCGCCACGGCGGGATGATCCCCGAAACTCTGGTCAGAGCGCAACCCAGGAGAGGTCCGTGGAGTAGCGGCATCGGTGCTTGTACGCTGCCCCTCCCAAGATCTGCGCGAACGAAACGGGGACGGAAAGAATGGGTACAATGCCCAACAGCAGTTCCTGTTCATTTCGAGCAGGACTCGCTGTCCGCGCCGCCGCGGCCTGTGCCCATTTGAAACGTAAGGCCGCCTTCCCAACAGCGGCCGCTGTTGGTTTGGGACAGCATTTGTTGTTGAGCATTGTGCCCATTTGCTCCGTACCCATCTCGGGCGTCCAAGCAAGAGAGCACGGCGTGAAAGGCCGGTCCCCGAAAAGAGGTCCAGATCTCTCGGGGAGCGCCGCTTCGAGATCACGGCGTCGGAGGCCGGAGCTGCGCGCGTGTGGTCGGAAGGCCAGACAGACTTGGGAGTGTTCGGAAGGTTTTCGGGGGGGGGGCATCGACCTGTTCGGGCTCCAGGGTGGTTTCCATCAGCTGCGCGTCGTCGAGGACGAGCATCCCAGGGATGCCGGAATCGTGCCGAGCTGACGCCTTCGGCCCGAGTCATGGTCGGACGGGGGCAGAACGAGGAAAAATCCGTTCCGTAGCGTTCCGGAAAGCGTTCCGGAACGCTCTGAGAAGACCGCGGCGCCCGAGACATCTTCCAGACTTGCCGGCTCTCAGAGGTTCTCGATTCATCCTCACCCGATTTTCTCCCCGTCCTGGTTTCGTCTTACATGGTTCCGAACACCAACAGGGGGTCTGGGGTGGGCTCTTGTGAGCCCAGAAGAGGACAAGATAAGTCCATCCATACATTAATTGATCCATCCATCAATCCATCCATCCGTCCATCCATCCTCCTTTTCCCCTCCTCCCGCCCCTCCTTTCCTCCTTTGGGGAGGGCGGCAGGGCGGTCTCGTTCCGGCGCAGCCGCCCGTGGAAGTCCGTGGGCAGGGCGAGAGACAGCAAGACCACCGAGAGCAGGAACCAGGGCAGGACCGATACGGTGGCCCGTTGCCGTGTTCCCAATGTTTCGGCGTTCTGGTTGGCCCGCGTCGCCACGGCCGCGCTCGCCTCGGAATCCTGGTCAGATATCGCAACCCCGAGAGAGGTCCACGGAGCAGAGGCAGAGGCATCTCGTGCTCCCCCCGTGATCGGGGGGCAGCTTAGGGCAGGGGATGAAGATATTTGGATTTGCTGTTCGGGGTGGGAGGTGACGAGATCTGGCTCGCAGTTTTGGGCGAGGGGGTGGATGTAACCTGGCGGGCGGTTTGGAGCCAGCGGGTGAGGATCTCGGGCTAGCAATTTTTGGGCCAGGAGGTGAGGGTACTGTTGAGTCATGGTGTCCGCCCCCATCTCCCCCCCCAAGAAAAAGAAAACGAAAACAAAGGGTGGACAAACAACACAAGAACAACAGACACATCTGCTGTGTGTGCACCTCCCTGTGGGGCTCGCGGAAATACAGGGAGGACGGGCAAAGCGGCGAGGAGGAGGAGGAGGAGCAGGAACAGCAAACAGAGTAGGAGGAGGAGGATTGGCCCCCCGTGGCTCCTGGGCGTGGCTGCGCCCTCTGATGGCACATGCGTGTACGGCGCTGCTGCGCGGGCCCTGTGGGGACGAGAGCCTCCCGAAGACACCGCCCAGCCAGCTCACAACCCCAACGTCCCCACCCCAGGGCGGGCGGGCGGGGGGCCGAGCTCCCGTCGGCTGCCAGGCGGAGCTCGGCCTCCACCCTGGGCAGGGTGCCTGGCTGGCATCTGTGCCCCGCCCCAACCCAGCGGACCGCAAGCCAGCGCACAGCCAACTTGCACGCAACGGCACGGCACAATGGCACGGTGCCACGGCATTGTGTGGCGGCACGGCACCAACGGCATCGCGTGACGGCGCGGCGCTATCGGCACGGCGCGGCACCGTCCTTCCCCGCGCGCGACGGCATGGCACCACGGCACGGCGCGGCTCTGCCCTACTCCGCCCTCGGGACGACGGACGTCACGAGTCATGATGTGGAACCGCACGTGCTCGAGCGAGGCCGCGAACCGCCACCCTCCAGGAAGGTATCGTGGGGTCACTGACCTCAATCGCAGCCGCCGCCATTGCTTCCAATCCTCCCGCCGCTACTCGAAGAGTATGGTTCAGAGGGACGGGTGGCGGGCGGCGGCGAGAGGCAGCGGGCGAGCGGACTCCACGCCGCGCGAGCCCCTGCTCCTCCACAAGGCCAGCGACGAACCCCAGAAAGCGCCGAAGATCTCCGAAAACATGTGATAACCAACCACACAAAGCAAAACAAACACACACACACACACACTCTCTTTATGGCGATCGCGGCCTCGCGCGCAGCGACGAGGCGGGGTAAGTGTCGAGGACAAACGCGCGCGGCGACCGGGCCCGCACGCCCGCACGCACGCACGCACGCACGCACGCACGCACGCACGCACGCACGCACGCACACACACACACACACACACACACACGCACGCACGCACGCACGCACGCACCACGCACGCACGCACGTACGTACGTACGTACGCACGCACACACATGCACACAATAATGAAGCAGGCATCCTGGCGAAGGACCGAACCGTACGCAGCTGCGAGAAAAGGGAGGTCGAGCAGCATGGACTTGGGCACGGAGAGGGTGCGCAGAGGCGAACAAGAGCACGGCGGGATGGGGGCGCGAGCTGGAGAGCGAGCGGATGCTCTGAGAGCGCTTTCTTAGGCGCAAGGGCAGCTCGTGGAGGCACAGCGCATAAGGAGTCCCTGCGACACGTGCTGGTCGCCCCGAACGAAGTCATGCGAAGCTTGGTATGTGGGTTGTTGTTGCGTGCCTGAATGAAAGGCGCGAGCTCATGTGAGTTTGGGCATTTGAGGCTCATATAGTTGGGGTTCCCCATGGGGCCGCGAGCTATAAGAGGGTGTGCCGAAATGAGAGGCGGGAACTCATGTGAACTTCCGCATTTGGGCCTTAGTTGGAACTCCCTGCGGGTTCACCAAGTTCGCGAGGTGTGCGCCCAAATGGGTTTCGGTTCGGTTTCGGACCCCTGCGATTTACAGATTTCATGCAGAAAGCCTCGCTCTCACCTCCTCCCTCTTCCTCCTCCTAAGCCTCTCTCTCACCTCCTCCCTCCTCCTCCTCATTCCTCCTTCACTCTCTCTCTCTCTCTCTCGCTCTCTCTTCTGTGTGTTTTCGTTCGTCGCGCATTCCTCTTCCTCCTCATCCTTCTCCGTCTTCCTCCTCATCCTCTTCTCGATCCTCCTCCTCCTCCTCCTCGTCCTCATCCGCCTCCTCCCCCTCTCCCCCTTTTCTGAAGGAGTGCCACAACTTTGGGAAAACCATTGGAACAACCAAAAAAACCAAAGAAACTGAAGTGCTGGAGGCGAAAACTTTAGGAAACCCATTGGAAAAACAAAAAAAAAACAAAAAAAACAAAAACAAAGATTCCAGGGAACACCCGTCCGAAGGGACACGTCCAAAGGGAATCCCAGCACTCTCTGTTGAATATTTGTTTTTTTGGTTTTTTTTGGTTTTTCCAATGGGTTTCCTAAAGTTTTCGGCTCCAACAGTTCAGTTTCTTTGGTTTTTTTGTTTTTCCTATGGTTTTCCCAAAGTTTTTGAATTGTGTGCTTTTGGGGCCTCTCAGGCGGGAGCATCGTTTAGAGTGTTCTATCGGGAACCTCTCTGGCGGGAGCCTCCTTTTGTTTGCGTTTTGGGGGACTTCTCAGGCGGGAGCCTGAGGGAGCCATGAGGGAGCCATGGGGGGAGCCACGAGGGAGCCATGGGAGAGCCATGGGGAGCCGTGGATGGGGTGGGGGGAGCATCCTCCTCATATCCCTCCTCTCCTCATCCTCGTCTCCTTGTCTCCTGATATTGTATATGCTCCTCCTCCTCCTGCTCCTCGTCCTCTGCGCCTCTCGCTTTCTCATGTTCCTCGTCTTCCTCCTCATCTTCATCGTCCTCATCCTCATCGTCATCCTCTTCCTCATCACATCATCATCATCATATTCATCGCCTTCTTATTTGCATATTACATATTCTTTCTCAGCATCATCATCTTCCTCATCCTCACCTTCCACATTCTCATCTTCCTCATCATTATCATCATCATCATCATCAGCATCATCTCCATGATCATCTTCATCTTATCATCATCTTCCTCACCATCCTTATCGTCCTCCTCACCCTCATCTCCTTATCCTCCTCATCTGCCTGATCCCCCTCATCCTCCAGCGATTGGGATGTGGATCGAGCATGTGTTATTCGTATTCCTCCTCCTCCTCCGCATCTCCTTCCCCTTCCTCCACGTTCGCTTCGTTGTGCAGTGGTTTCAAAGTTGGCCTCAGACAGTTTGCCCTGACCTGCCATCTTCTCACAACACTCTTTCTGAACATGAGCGAGGAAGACGAGGAAGAACGAGGAAGAGGAGGAGGAGGAGGACGAAGAACGGCATGAGATGGGGGCATCCATTTTTTGGATGCCCTCGAGAGCACCACAATTGCAGAAGAGAGTTCGCAAACGAACGGCATCAGTTCCTAGTTGATCCCGTTTGTCCTCGAGGCACGGCAGCGGCTGCGATGCAGACCACATGCTGGGTTCGTGCGTGCATGGTGTGAGATTGGGGCCACCCATGCCTGGGGTTGAACGGGGAACCCACGCCACTGCGGCGAAAAAAACAATCATCCAAACATCAGCGTCGCCTCCACCGTCCGATCACGCCGCGTTCGCAGAATTCCTGAAATCGCGGGGGTCCGAAACCGAACCGAAACCCCGAAATGATAAGCAGAAGCCACTGTGAATTCTGGCGTTTGGGCTTAAGTTGGGGCCCCTATCAGGCCACGAAACGTGCGAAGGTTGTGCCGAAATGAGAGGTGAGAGCTCATGTGGACTGTGGCATTTGGGTCTCAGGTTGGGCTCCCTGTGGGGCCACGAATCGTGCGAGGGACGTGCCGAAATGAGAGGTGGGAACTCATGTCAATTGTGACAGGTTGGCCTTACTTGGGGTTCTACATGGGGCCGCGAAACGTGAGATAGGCGTGCCGAAATGGGAGGCGGGACTCTATGAGTGCGGCATGTGGGCTTTACTTAAGGTTCCCTATGGGCCCAAAAATGTGCGAGGGTTGTGCCGAAATTGGAGGCCTGAACTCGTGTGAACCTTCGGCATTTGTGTCTTCGCTGGTGCTCCCTATGGGGACACGGAACGTGCCGAGGGTGTGCCGAAATGAGAGGCGGGAGTTCATGTGAATTCTGGCGTTTGGGTCTAGCTGGAGCTCCCTGTGTGGCCACGAAACGTGCGCCGAATTGAGATGCGGGAGTTCATCTACATTTTGGCATTTGGGCCTTAGTTGGGTTTCCATTTGGGGCCACGGAACGTGCGAGGTCTGTGCCAGCATGGGAGGCGGGAGCCCATGTGAATTGTAGCAATGGGGCTTTAGTACGGGCTCTTCATGGGCCCACAAAGAGGGAGAGAGGTGTGCGAATTGATAGGCGGAACCTCATGTGAACTTGCGAGAGGTGCGTCGAAATGAGAGGCGGGAGCCCGAGTCAATTCTGGCAGTTCGGCGTTAGCTCGGGCACCCTACGGGGCCGCGAGACGTTCGAGGGGCGTGCCGAAGTGAGATGCGGGAGTTCATGCGAACCCAGCTACGTGGGCTTTAAATGGGTTTCCCCATGGGGCCACGAAGCGTGCCAGGGGTGTGCCGAAATGGGAGGAGGGAGCTCGCCTGAACTGTTTGGCATTTGGGCCTTCACTGGGTTCCCCTATGGTGCCACGAAGCGCGCGGGGTGTGTGCCGAAATTGGAAGCGGGAGGTCACGTGAACGTTGTCATTTGGGTCTTCCTTGGGGCTCCCTATGGGCCCACTAAACGTTCGAGGGGCGTGCCGAAATTAAAAGCGTCAGCTCATGTGAACTTGGGCACTTGAGCCTTCGTTGGGGCTCCTTACCCGGCCACGAATTGTGCGAGGTGCGTGCCGAAATGGGAGGCCAGAGTTCGTCTACACTTTGGCATTTGTGCCTCAGTTGGGGTTTCCCCATAGGGCCACGGAACGTGCGAGGGGTGTGCCGCCATGGGAGGCGGGAGCCCGTGTGAAGTTGGGCATGTGAGCTTTCGTAGGGACTCCCAATCGGGCCACGAATTGTGCGAGGGGTGTGCCGAAATGAGAGGCGGAAGCTCATCTGAGTTTTAGCATGTGGGCCTTTGTTGGGGATCCCTATCGGGACGCAAATCGTCTGAGGGGTGTGCCGAAATGAGAAGCGGAAGGGAGGATGATGATGAGGAGGAGGAGGAGCAGGAGCACGAGCAGGAGCAGGAACAGGAGCAGGAGCAGGAACAGGAGGAGGGAAAGAAGGATGGGAAGTCCAAGCCGACGACGACGGCAATGACGACGACGACGACGACGACGACGACGACGACCACGCGGTGGCGGCGGCGGCGTAGCGCCGCCCCCGCGCGAAGTCCGCGCTCCTCGTTCTGACCTTCGCCACCCTGCGCGGGAGGGGGGCGGCGGCGGCGCCTCGGCTCTTCGGCGGCGAGCCTGGGAGGGGAGTGAGAGTCCAGGCCTCCCAGATTCAAGGGCAGAAAAAACGCACCTACCTTGGTTTACGAGGCGCTGTGCTCTGAAGCTCCTGTGGGCTGACAGGGTAAACCCTGCGTGATGTGCCGCGTCCTGGCGGCTCTAGGCTTTGGGGGTTCCCAGGAGGTTTACAGACCACGCACTTGTAACCCAGGGTAGGATCGTTCTTTCATCCCTCAACAGATGGGGTCCGAGTAGATTCGGGGAACGGACAATGGCATAAACATCAAAACTCGGAGGAAGGCGCGGATTTCTCGGATCGGCGCTGGGGCCCCCTGGCGGCGCCTCCGCCGCCGCCCTTGGCGCGCTCCGCGCGCCAGGGAGGGGGATCCAGCGCGGATCCAAGAAATCCGCGCGGACCTCCCAGTTTTTAAGTTTATGTCATTTTTCGGTTCCGAAATTTGGGCCTCCCGGATGGGGTCCGAGTGGACGGTTCTGTTGGGGAGGATTTGCGATCGGCACCGCTGGGGCCTGGAGAGCACTGTTTTGGCCTCGTCGGGCCGCGTCGGGCGCGCGGCGGAGAATTCCGTCTAGGTCCGCGCCCTCCTCCCAGGGTGCCCCACAGGGTGCCGGTTGAAAACCACACCCTGTGCAAACCACACCTTTCGGAGTCGCCGACAGATGAGGTCCGAGTAGATGGGGTCGGAGGATCGCGCCGCATCGGCGATGCATCGGCGATGCGGCGCGACCGATGCATCGCCGACGTCGTTGGTGCATTGTCAATTCATCGACGATGTATCGGCGATGCGGCGCGATCCTCCGACCCCAGCTACTCGGACCCCATCTGGGAGGCATCTATTCTGAAGGCGGCGAGGCTTTTCAGGAGCGCTCGGGCCTTCTGAGAAGTGTTTCAAGCCTTCTCCGAAGACGGAGGCGGCTTCTCAGAAGGCCAGAGGGCTTCTGAGAAGCGCCGCCGCCTTCTCAGAGGGCCCGCCCTCTCTCGCTTCCACCCTGGGTTCGCCGCCAACGGTCGTCGTCTCGCTTGTGTCGTCTCGTGGTCAGCACATTTTCGTTGGGTCCTGGAGGGCTTCCAGCCAAGGGGTGCTCTCCTGCAGCTGTGCCTCGTGGAGGGCGCTCCGGGGGTGCTCGAGTCCTCCCGAACGGCCGCTGGAGACCCAACTTAAGACTCGAAACCAGAGCCGAAAAATCAAGTCGCTAAGGTTTTCGATATTTCGACCCTTATGGGGGACCTTATCGCACCCTGGGGCCAGCAAACCACGACTTGTGATCCAAACTCCAGGACCGTCAGAGACTCGTGGTAAGAAGCCAGCCCTTGTCGGGTATAGCCAGGACTCCCGTTAAGGGGAGCCGGTTTGTGATCGGGCCCCGAAGCCCAAGATTTGCATTGGAATCACTAAACCAGGTGTGCCGTAGCTGGTGTTATTCGGGCGACGGCCGTTCCAGTTAGTGGAACGGGGCGGGGGGGGGGGGGGGGGCGTCCCCCAGAACACATCCCTTAACCAGGTCCCACTAAACCCAGTTCTGCCAATGCCCGATTAGAGGCACCCTGATTCTCAGAAGGCGCGGGCCTTCTCTGTAGATGTAGGGCCAGCGCCTTCAAGAGGCAGCCTCCTTTCTCAGAAGCCTTTCCCTCCCCCCTCTACCCCCTTGTGCGAGCCGCCAAAACCTCCAGGGAGCCACGCTGCTAAAAAATCATGGCGTCGGATGGCTGGGGTCGTCGATTTTCGACGATTGTCGACCGCTTTCGGAGGCGTTCGACGGCTCTCGACAATTTTTGGAGGTCCTCGGAGGCTCCCAGGAGCGGCTCCTGAAAGTCGTCGTTCGTCGTGGTCGCCCGTCGCCGTCGCTCGTCATAGTTCGTCGTCGTCGTCGCTCGTCGTCGCTGCTCGTCATCTCCCGTCATCGTCGTCGGTCGCTCGTTGCTCGTCGTCGTGCTCATCCTCCCTGTCGCCGTCGTTGGGGGGAGGATGGAGAACGGGGAGCGAGGAGCCCCCCCTGTGTCCTCACCCCTCCTCGCCCCGGAGCCCATGCGGGGCGAGGCTCGAGAGCAGGAGGTCTCTCTGCCATTTCTGGGGTGCCCCGTGGGCGAGGGGAGGATCCCCGCGCTGCTGCTCTGCATGGTGCTGGCCACCAAGCTCACCTACGGCCCGCTGGGGACTGCCTGGGCAGGGAGGAGCAGCGGGACGGGGACGGCAATGGGGGGAGAGGGTCAGCAGGAGGAGCGGCATGAGGGGAGGGGGGGGGAAGAGCGAGTGACGAAAATCATGAGGAGGAGGGTGAAGAGGATGGGGGGGGGAAGGGAGGAGGGGGAAGGGAGGAGGGGGAAGGGAGGAGGGGGAAGGGGAGAAGGAGGAGAAGGCGGCAACGGCAGCAGAGGACGAGCAGGAGGGGCGGGAGGAAGAGTTAGGAGAGGAGGGGAGGTCATGGGGGAGAGGTCGAGGAGCACGCGCCAGGACGTGCATCGTCCTCATGAAACTCGAGGCCTTCCCGACCGAGGCGCTCCAGAGCTACTTCCGCCTCTTCCGCCTCCTCTTCACTATTCTTCCTCCTTCCCATCCTTCCCCCCCCCCTTCCTGTCCACCCCTGCTCCATCCTCGCCCTCGCCCCCCTCCTCCCCAGACGTCGAGGAAGTCCTGACAGAGATCAAGGGCGTTCTCTTCACACGTTCGACACACGGGGCGCCCTCGCTGGGCCCCAGGGCCGTCAGAAGACGACTCGGGACGACGCACGTCCACCCCGGCGCGTCACGAGTGGCCGTGGGGGCATGTTGCCATATGGCCATGCGACCACGGCCGTGGTGTGCCATCTTCGTCGGGCCATGGCTAACCCCAGGAAGCATTTAAGAACCCCCCCCCTCCGGCAAATCGATAACCCTTCCGCACCCTGGAAGCGTTACCTGGCTGGTGGTGATGGTGATGATGAGGCTGGATGCTAAAGCTATCGTTCGGTTATTTCGGCCCCTCGGAATATCGAATAAAAAATGCGGTGCTACGATATCGCCGGGGGGGTTCTTAAATGCTTCCTGGGGTTAACCGAGCACCCAGGGTAATAATGCAGACCCCCACCACCCCCCACTTGACCCGTGAGAGTTGACTAACTCGGGCCAGGACAGAGTTGGTCGGGGGAAGAAGGGGCGGCGAGGCCGAACGTCATGATCGCCGGAAGTACGAATCGAAGTTGCTATCCTCTTATGCTGAGTAGCAACACTATCACGATCGCGTGGCATCGCTCTGGGATTCTCGCCATTACAGCTTTCCTAGTTACGAACGTGTGGCAGGGCGATGGGATTCTCACAATTTCGGCTTTCCAGATTAAAGAACGTATGGCAGGGCCCTGAGAATCTCATCCTTTGAACGTTCCCAAATTGCGAACGCGCGGCAGTCCCATGGGATTCGAATCATTCCAGCTTTCCCAAGTTAGAACGTGTGGCAGAGCTACAGGGTTTTCTTTACTGCAGGAGGCCCCGCCTGAGAGAGCAGGGTATGGCTAGACAATACTATGTATCAGGCTTCGTGCTCATCCGGCCCCTCCAAGTAGGCTGCCAGAGCGAGCAGGATAAACCCCCTGGGCCTGGGGGCGGCCATTCCGCAACCATTCAGGAACGTGCTTTGCTACCCTCCCGATTCGTTTCCCTGGGGCGGCTCAGAGAGGCCAAGAGGGCCCGAAGACGGGACAAGAAGGCTCCAAAAAGCGCCCAATACGGTCCAAGAGGCTTCCAAGGCAGCCCAACAGCGCTCCCAGACTCCCAAGATGGCCCCAAAGAAGCCCCAAGAGCGCTCCAAGAGCGCTCCAAGAGGACCCCCAAGAGGGCCCAATCAGGCACAAATCAGTGATTGTCCTTGTGTATTCCTGTGTTTTTCGCGTTCTCGCCTGATGGGTTTCCGCCGCTCCAAGATGGTCCCAGAGGCCCCCAAGAACCCCCCAAGACATCCCAAGAGGCCCCCAGGACAGTCCAAGAGGGCCCCAAAACGGCCCAAGAGGCGCCCAAGAGCGCCCCAAGATGGCCTGGCCCCAAGAGGGGGAACACGAACAGACAAGTCGAGCCTTCCGCCTCAAGAGGCCTTCAGGGGGGCCCAAGAGGCCCCCAAGAGGTCCGCAAGAGGCCCCCTAGAGGCCCCACGAGTTTCCTGCAAGTCCCCTCGGTCTGCCACTGTCAGTAGTCAAACGGGCTTAGCACGCTGCGGCAACTCGAGGAAGGATGCGCAGTTGGAGGATGTCCTGGTTTGTGTTCACCTTTCTGACATCGCTCGCTGAGTCTGCCCTGCGACAGCTGCTTCCGCGGACGGTCGAAGGCGCGCGGTGCGCGCGAGCGCGAGCGCGCCCCGCTCGCATGGCCTAGCTCCGTAAAGGCACGGCGTGGCGCATTGGACTGGAACGATCGTAACGTCGTAAAGGCCCACCCGGGGGAATGGTCTGCCAGCGCCCCGGGGCGAGTCCAGAGGTCGCCCTGCGCTGTCATGAGGCAGCATCGCAGGCCACCCGGCCGTGTGTCGCCGCATCGCCACTGCGGAGAAAAGCGCACGCGCGACCACGGACGGCTCGACGCCAGTCTTGCGCCGTTAGTTGCCAGGCCACCAGGCCGGGGATTGCAGGGGAGCGTCGCCTGGAAGGCGGCCGCGCGGCCTGGGTCAGAGCCTGGCCAGAGCGCCCATCAAGCTCGGATTCCTCGTTGTCAAGCATTCGGGGCGCGAGGCCTGGGTCACCTCGCGCGGCGCGTTACCGCGCGTGTTTCGCAGTGCGCGCGGTCCGCGCGACGCCGCGCGCAGGGCGCCCCGAGGCAAGCGCCGCCCCCGGGACCGCCGCCGGCCGGGCCGCAGGCCCGCCGGCGGCGCAGCCGCAGCCTGGCGTTGGATTCCGCCGCAGCGGCGCTCCGGTGTGCTATTCGGGCGGCGCCGTCAGGGCACAAGCGTCAAGTGGGCGACCCCCGCAGCTAGATCGCGCAGGCGCGCGCCGCCATTGCATCGCCCGATGAGGGCCCGGCGCGGGCCCAGGAAGCCCGAAAGAGCGCTTTGCTCGGGTTTCGCCCCCGCGCGACCCCGCAAGCGGGGCAGCGGCTTCGAGCGCTGGGCAAATATTGCGCGCGAAGTATTGCAACGCAGGGGCAGTGGGCCTCCGTCGTCGGTCGGCGGCTTCCTGCCCCGGTCATCAACCTGGTCTGCAAGTGTCTCTCGCATCATAGCAAGCTTGCCGCGTCGCGTCGCGGCTTTCTCCCACGCGTCTTCGGCGGGAACTAAAGTGGCCATCGAGAAGCGATCCGGCTGGTCATCGCGACCCCGCACGCCCGTCCTCATGGATGCGCTCGCGCAACTGCTGGAACGCCCAGGTGCGTTTCCAGCCGAGCGCCGCCCGGGCATGCTCTTCGCGGTGATACATTCGTTTCTTTCTCGTCCACCTTCCGAGGCGCTTATTATTCGGCGAGCCGACGCCTCGCGGGCGCGCGCTGGTCCGCTCACCGACGAAGAGAGCGCCGCTTCATCTTTCGCCAGCCACAAAGAATCGCGACACGCGGGCGACGCTCGCACGCGAGCGCCGGCGCAGTCGTTCGGGCGCCACGCGCGCAGCGCGCGCCCCGGGCGCGCGGGCGCATTCTCTCGGGGGAAGAAACCTATGCACATGCACCGATCCTGACAACGCCCATCCTTGACCCAGGATCGGTGCATATACCTTTCTGGCCAAGGTAAGAGAGCATATGCACAGATCCTGGGCTCAGGATGGGCCTGGCCAGAATCGGTGTATGTGCATAGTTCTCTTTCCTCTATTCTCGGCCCGAGGGTTACGCTCCGCGGGCTGGCTGGCCCGCAGGGGGGGCCCGTCGCGCGTTAGGGGCAGCGCTGCGTCCCGCGGGCGCAGGCAACGCCGACGCCTGCGGCAATCACTCGTTCAGGAGGGGCCATGCTCGAGATCGAGGCTCTCGGCGGACGCGTCGCCGACGTCCCAGAAAGGCCGGCGACTGGCAGACGCCAGCGTGGGCGCGCCATCTTGACGTCGAGCAGATGGGGCGCAAAGCAATCGCCGAAGCGCACATCGTCGCGCTGCCCAGCGACGATGAACCTGAGCCAGGGTTTCCTGCGACGTCCAGCATCGCAAAGCGCGCGGGCAGTTCGGCCCCGGTCTCGCCGGGCCCCTCGCTCGCGAGCGTCTTGTCTGTCGCCCGCCCCCGCGTGCCGCGGTCGCTGCGGCGCCCGCTCCTCTTCCTGACAGTTGAGCCCCGCGGGCCCGCTCGGCGCCGCGGGCCCGCCAGGGCAGCGCGTCGGCGTCAGCGCCTGGGGCCGCGGCGCCGGGCGCGGCGCCCGTTTGTTTCGGCCGGCGCATTGACGCGCCAACCGCGCGCACTGGCGATTCATCTAGGGCGCGCCCGGCCGCGGCCTCACCCGACGCGCCCTTCTCCCTCCTGGGGCGGCGTCGTTATCGAGCGTCGCTGCGCCGGAGATTTTGGGGCCGCAATGACTTGTCATTGCAAGTCATAAGACGACCGACGCGGGGGGGAGTGCCCCGCCGGCGACGCAACGCGCGACGGCGGGCGGCTGCGCGATCGCCCGCCGCGCGCCCCCGCTCTTTCGGGCGGGCCAAGCCTCCGCGCGGGTTTGCCGGCACGCGGGCATGCTGGCACGCCGCGCGGCCGCGCGTCGCGCCCTCTCTGTCGCCCCCTCACCGAGCGCGGTCGCCGCGTCTCCATTCTGCCGCCTGAGCGCGGGGCGGGGCATCAAGCGCCTGGTCGCGTCAGCGGCGCTCTACTCGCCCATAGTGATAATTCTGGGCAGGGCGTCCGCGCCCGGCGCCGCCCTCTGCTCGCCGCGGCGCAGCTTTGGCCCGCCGCCGCGGGGGGCGGCGCGCAGCGCGCCCGTTCGCCATGGCGCGTCGGACGCGACCGCTGTCGCAGTTTGTTTTCTCCCCCACCCACCGCCCTCGATGCGGGGCATGGCACCCGCGCGCTTCGGCCGGCGCCCTGGCGCGCCAACCGACAACGTCGGCTGGCGCGGCGGACTGGCGATTCGGCTACGGGGCGTCTGGCCGCGGCCTCGCCCGACGTTGATTGGGTGCCGCCCCCCCCCTCTTGCGCGGCATCGCTGTCGAGCGTCGCCGCGCAGTCTTGCCCGCGGCGGGCAAGACGCGCGCTCGCCGGTCCTCGGCCAGACCGACCGGCTCAGCCCATTCAACGAAATCGACGCTTGTTCGGCGCCGACGTCGACGTGCATCGCAGGAGCTACATTCTCCACGTTCGCCCTCGCCCCTGGGCGCGCGCGCGCGGCACCGGGTCGCCCTGCGCGCGCGCGAGCGGCGCAGCGGCCCGCCTTTCTGCCGCGGTCAGAGCTGAGAGATTTTCCGAACCCACTAGATCTTTGATGCACACGCTCGCCAGCTGCGCTGGCGCCTTCAGGTTGTTCTTTGCGAGGCGCCCCACCGCTGCTTGTCTTCGATATCGGGCCACTCCGCGCCAAGCGCGGTGCCCTGCCCCAGGAACCCCAGCTGCTCAGCACCCGCCACGCAGGGCGATCAACGCGGCTCGACGACGACTGGCGCGCAGCTCCGCGAGGCGCCCGCCGCGGGCAGGGGCGCAAGCGATGCGAGATGCGAGCGCAGGAGGCTCGCGGCCGCAACACCAGGGTCGCTTTGATCTCTGACAACATGATTCTTCCAGGTTCTATGGGGGATACGCGACCCTCCGGGAGAGCACTGTTGCCTTCGGGGCCTCAGTGGACGCGGACCAGGACGGGCTCTTGGCCCCGGCTGCTACGGGCGCGATCAAAACGCCGAGGCCACCACGGGCCCCCCCTAAAGTCCGTCGCGGGACCGGGCGAAAACCAAGCGGGCTTCCGTGGCAGACCAAGGAGGAACCTGGGATTGGCCGCCATGGGCGCGCACAGTGCCTCCAGAGTCACACAGGTCCGACCCGAGAGTCCGCCCAGGAACCCGGGGAAGCCCAAGCAGGCCCCCGTCGCAGACCAGCACGGGACCTTCGATGCTTGGCCGCAATGGACACAGACAGGTCGCACCGGCCCCTCAGGACCGACTCGAGGACAGAGGGCATGGAAGAGCCTGCGCGGGCAGCCAACACGGGCACGACCGAGCCGCAGAGGAGACAGCAGAGGGAAGCAAGGGTGAACGCCAATGACCACTATGGACCGACCCGTGAGCAACGCAGACCACGATGGGCCAACCCGAGCAGGAACGAACCGCGAACGCGGTCGCGCCCGACGCATTATGGCGAGAAGACGCGCCGCGCGTCGCCCCCCCCCGGAAGCGGGCCAAAATTACACCCCTTCGCGCGCAGTGGATAACACCGCGGGTGGACGCCCTACCCCATATTGCAACTATGGGCAGGTAGGGCGCCGCAGACGTGACCGTGCATTTGACATCCCGCCCCGCGGCCACGCGGCGAAACGGTGACATTGCGACCGTGCTCGGAGAGGAGGTTAGCGAGAGGAGGCACGACGCGCGGCCGCATGGCACGCCAGCAAGCCCGCGCGGGGGCCTGGCCCGCCCGACGGAGCGGCGGCGCTCGGCGGGTGGTCACGCAGTCGCCTTCCGTCGCGCGTTGCGACGCGCGGCGAGTTCCCCTTGCGCCAGTCAGGCTGCGATTTGCAATAGCAAGTTATTCTCGTCCAAAAGAGGCCCCAAAAGGCTTCCAAATGCTGCGACGAGGCCCCCGAGAGGCGCCCCACGAAATCCTATCGAACTTCCAAGAGGCCTCTAAACCACATCTCAAGCACGGCGGCGGGATGGGCCGAAGGCTACTAGACGGCCCAAGAGGCCCCCAAGATACCCAAGAGGCTTCCAAGAGGTCGCCCAAGAGAGCTCGACGAGGCCAACACACGCTGATGTCCCGCAGGTTGTTTGAGCAATTTCGGCGTTTCCGCCCGCTCCGCTCCCCGACGCTGCAAGACGCCCCAAGAGGCCCCGAGAATCGCCCCAAGACTGCCCAATGAGTTTGAAAAGCGCCCCAGAATGGCTCCAACCCTGCCGAGGAAACGTCCGCGATGGCCCGAGGAGTCCCCGACCGCGGCCCAGGATCGGGAAGGCGAACCGAGAACCCAAGATTCAGGAGGGGAAAAAAGCGCACAGGCACCAGCAATCGTCGATTCCCCCGGAAAATATAGGAAAAGCATGGGAAGTGGGAGGGAAGACGAAACCCCGAAAATTATATAAACGATGGGGAAGCTTCTTAGTTGCGCGTGTATATGTGCGCCCCGGGGCCCCATTCAAAGATCTTCGCCCCTGGAGACCCCCAGGGGGCTTCAAGAGGTCCTCGAGAAACCCCGAAGAGGCCCCAAAGAGCCCCAAAAAAGAGGCCCCGAGGACAACTTAAACATTTGAATCCCGAACTTTTGTTTTCCCAACCCTCCTTGGTTGGGTATTCGTTTGGAATAGAGCAGTGTGGTCTCCACTCCTTCCTTCCTTCCCGCCTCCCTCTTGCCTCCTCATGTCTTGCCTGCGGGGGGCTGCGATCTGTGAAACTGTCGCCACTTTCGAGGCCTGCTGGGGGGCCCAGCACAGTGACTCCACACGCAGATTCAAATTAGACCTCGCCATCCCTGGGGGGCTGCGACCTGTGAAACTGTCGCCACTTTCGAGGCCTGCTGGGGGGCCCAGCACAGAGACGCCACGCGCGGACCCTAATTGGACCTCGCCATCCCTGGGGGGCTGCGATATGTGAAACTGTCGCCACTTTCGAGGCCTGCTGGGGGGCCCAGCGCAGTGACGCCACGCGCGGACCCAAATTTAACGTCGCCATCCCTGGGGGGCTGCGATCTGTGAAACTGTCGCCACTTTCGAGGCCTGCTGGGGGGCCCAGCACAGTGACGCCACGCGCGGACCCAAATTTGACCTCGCCATCCCTGGGGGGCTGCGATCTGTGAAACTGTCGCCACTTTCGAGGCCTGCTGGGGGGCCCAGCGCAGTGACACCACGCGCGGACCCAAATTAGACCTCGCCATCCCTAGGGGGCGAAGCGGAAAGAAACAGGTTGCTCTCCACGAGACGCCCCTCATGCCTCGTGAGTTGCTCTCAGGCCCTCGATCACATCATCCTCGAACCGTTATTGTTTCTGGGACCCCGCCGCAGACACAAGTTAGACCTCGCCATCTCTCGGGGGCTGCGATATGAGATTCCCGCTTTCGAAGTGGCTAGGGGTGCTCAGGGATTGTAACTAATCAGCTTTATCTAGTCCTTGTCCTGTAGCCAGTGTCCTGCGAGTCTCCCGAATTCCGTCTGCAGACATATGTAACCCTCGCTCCGTCATCGCCCCCCTTTTTATAAAGTGTCCTAAACAATTTGCGCCACGCGTTTGCGCAGGGGTTGGGTACGTCGCCAGGGTAATTCTCTTGTCAAGTTCGTCAGGCAACTTGTCTACGCGCGTCAAAATGAGCTTGGCGAAAGATCCAACCATGTGCAGCTGTGAATACCGCAGTTGTGGGCATCGCCCTTCGGTGGAGCTCCCTCCGGGTCCAACGCTGTAGTGGGTGGGAGGGGACGCATGCGAACTACGCTTCTTGGGCCACGAAACGCTGCGTTGGGCGGGGGAAACGCATGCAAACTGCGCCATTGGGACCTTCGGTGGAGCCCTCTCTGGGGCGCCACTGAGACCTTCGGAGGGGCTCCCTCTGGGGCCACGAAACGTTGCACTGTGCGGGGGAGACGCATGCGAACTGCGCCACTAGGACCTTCGGTGGAGCTCCCTATGGGGCCACGAAACGCGTGAGGGGTGTGCCGGAATGGGCCTGCAGTGGGCGGGAAGGACGCACGCGGACGCGGCCAGTGGGGACGCTGTACTGGGTGGGGGAGACGCATGCGAATTGCGCCATTGGGGCCGTCGGTGGAGCTCCCCATAGGGCCACGACGCGCTGCAATGGGCAAGGAAGACGCATGCAGACTGCGCCGCTGGGGCCTTCGGTGGGGCTCCCTCTGGGGCCACGAAACGTTGCACTGGGCGGGGGAAGCGCATGCGAACTGCGCCACTCGGGCGTTTGGTGGAGCTCCCTACGGGGCCAAGAAACGCGTGAGGGGTGCGCCGACATGGGCACGCGGTGGGCGGGGAAGACGCATGCGGACGCGGCCACTGGGGCCTTCGGTGGAGCTCCCTGTGGGCCACGGAGCGTGTGAGGGGTGCGTCGGGATGGGCACGCGGTGGGAGGGGAGGACGCATGCGGACGCGGCAATTGGGGCCTTCCGTGGAGCTCCCTATGGGGCCACGGAGTGTGTGAGCGGTGCGCCGGGATGGGCACGCGGTGGGCGGGGAAGGCGCACGCGGGCGCGGCAATTGGGGCTTTCGGTGGAGCTCCCTATGGGGCCACGGAGCGTGTGAGGGGTGTGCCGAAATGGGCACGCGGTGGGCGGGGAGGACGCATGCGGACGCGGCCATTGGGGCCTTCAGTGTTTTTTATGGGGCCACGAAACTTGTGAGGGGTGTAGCGAAACAGGCAGGCGGTGTGCGGTGAACACGCATGCGGATGCGGTCGCTGGGGCTCTCGGTGGGGCTCCTTATGGGGCAGCGAAACGTGTGACGGGTGTGTCGAAATGGGCTTGCGGTGGGCGGGGAGGACGCATGCGGACGCGGCCACTGGGGCCTTCGGTGGAGCTCCCTATGGGGCCACGAAGTGTGTGAGGGGTGTGGAAAAATAAATGGGCATGCGGTGGGCGGGGAGGACGCATGCGGACGCGGTCGCTGGGGCCGTCGGTGGAGCTCCCTACGGAGCCACAGACATTGTGAGGGGCGTGCCGAATTGAGGATGCGGTGGACGGGGAGGACGCATGCGGACGCGGCCATTGGGGCCTTCAAGCGTGTGAGGGGTGTAGCGAAATGGACATGCGGCGGGCGGGGAGGACGCATGCAGACGCGGCCTCTGGGGCCTTCGGTGGAGCTCCCTACGGGCCACAAAAAGTGTGAGGGGCGTGTGCCGAACTGGGCCGGCGGTGGGCGGGGAGGACGCATGCGGGCGCGGCCACTGGGGCCTTCGGCGGAGCTCCGTATAGGGGCCACGAGACGTGTGAGGGGTGTGCCGAACTGGGCATGCGGTGGGCGGGGAGGAGGAAGGAAGGAAGGAAGCCAGGAACGAGGGAGGGAACGCGGGGACCGTCTTGTCAAAACGACGACGCAACACCACAGGATGGTTGGGAAAAAAGGCATCACATGTTTTCCTCCTCCTCCTTCTTTTCCTCCTTCTGGTCTTCCTCCTCTGCGGCCTCCTCCTCCTCCTCCTCTTTTCCCTCCTCATCCTCCCCCTGCTCCCCCAGGGAACCCAACCCCTTCACCTCCCATTTTCCTCCCTCTCCCTCCGGCAACGTTCAGCCGCGGCGAAGAGAAGGGCTCCCGAAGTGCCTTTTGGGCCTGTCTTGGGTGGACCGTAGGAAGTCTTGGAAGCCTTTTGGGCCGTCCTCATGGATCTTGAAAGCCCCGGAGAAGAAGCGTCATCAGATACAGGCCCCCGAGTGTTCGAGCATCTAGCCTAGGTAGAATTTGAGCGCACGCGATGGTTCGAGTTTTTAGATACATACACATATCTATATATGTGTATATAGGCGCCCGGGTTGTGTCCGTCGAAGGAGATCATGTCTGGATGTCCGAGAATAGTATGGTAATGTGACGCAGCGTTTTCGGCAGGTGCGAACCACGATCTTCTCGTTCATCAGCATGTGCGGGAAGCTCTTGTGTTTGTTGGCGCCAACCATGGTGGAGGCGCCCACGGGAAGGACGGCGAGCACGGGAGGAGGGGGAGATGGAAGGAGGAAGCAGGGCGGGGTGTTGACCTCCTTGCGCCTGGTGTTTGTTTCAGTTTTTAGTTTTAATATTTATGAGACACGGAAGGTCGTTCTCCATATTCGGCTCCCAGGGGCCGCCAAGAAACGATTTGGGATGGAAAGTTGGTCGATTGGAATAGTTCCACACCTCCTGAGAGCAATGTTGTGTATCAACACGGCGTCGGAGGTATGGGTCCGATGCCGTAATGTTTTCGCAACGAGGACCCCTGGAAGTCCCAGCTCCTTTTTGGGGACCGGCTTTCATCCCGAGTCGTTTCTTGACGGCCCTGGGGCCCAGAAAGGGCTTTCGGACGCCGAAAAGTTTGTGAGAACCTGCTTGGCGCGCAAACGCGACGTTGGACTGCTGGAGGGGGCAGGGGGGCGGGGAGGGCCGCGAGGACGAATGACAAGTGCGCGCGGGAGGGAAGGCGGATGCATGGGGGAGGCGGCAAGGAGTTGGCGAGCAGGGAGAGGGAAGCCAGACCTCCCAGATGGGGTCCGAGCAGATGGTGTCGGACGATCTTGCCGCGTCGCCGATGTTTCGGCGATGCGGATCGACGTTGAGCCCGATTTTCGCCGCGCCGATGGTGCCGATGCATCGCCGATGCGGCGCGATACTCCGACCCCTTCTACTCCGAGCCCATGTAGGAGGCCCCTGGGAAAGGAGGAGAGGAAGGGAGGGGGAAATAGGAGGAAGAGGAACCAGGAGGGGGAGGAGGAGAAGGAGGATGAGGAGGAGAAGGAGGAGGAGGAGGGCGGAGTCGGACTTGACCACGGACTGGCAGCAGGATGGGCAGCACTCTGCGGCCAAATGGAGTAATCATGCAGGTGCCGCGGCCCTCCCCATGGCGCACGAAGATGTTCCTTGCCACCGTCACGCCAGCTGCCCAGTTCGCTTGGGCAGCGTGGACGCCGGGTGCCGAGCGGGGGTGGAGGCCACGCACAGCGTAGCGCAATGTGTTCGGACTGCACGAGCCGTGGGCGACGCACCTCAGCGCAGGGCGACGCACACCAGCGCATCGCTAGCACAGCGGCATGGCGTGACGGAGTGGGCTAAAACATGCTCTGGTGAGCAGAGTCAGCAGCTGACCGGCGCTGGCACGCGCGCCTCGCCAGCTGGAAGCCAGAAGGGCAGGCGGCCAGCATAAGCGTTGGTGCGACTGCCGTGCAGACCCACTAGCTTGAGATTCACGCGGTATCCCCTCGTTCTCTTTCTGTTTTTCGTCTCCTCTGGCTCCGTTCTCCTCCTGGCGGCGTCGTTATCTTTTCCACCGAGGCAGCCGGTAGAGTTGCGGTATCGAACATATCACATAGCACTATAGTATTGTTTATCGCGCGTGTTGTTTCACATTTTCTGGTTTGGCGCACCGCTGAGATAGGTGGTGCTTGCCCCCTTCATCCGGGCCAAAGTTCCACCCCTACCCCCCCCCCGTTCTCTCCCCGGCGCGCCCCCTCTTGCTTCCTGCTCCCTCGGCCCTCACAGTCCCCCTTTCCCACTCCTTGCGCGAGGTCATGAGACATGGAGAGAAGTCCACGGATTGGACCGATCGGAACCTCAGCATTTACATCTGGCGCCAGCGATTTCTTCTGTTGAAGGCATGAGAATGGAGAGACAGGATTAGCGACCCTGGGGGAAGATCGGCATAGAGAGACCGAGGGCTTCGTGTGTGTATGTGCATATACACGTATTGCGAAGGCCTTACGGCCAGTGCCGCCGACTTTGACGGCGACGACGAGGACGACGAGGATGTTGAGCAGCAAGACGAGGAGGAGGATGCGGAGCAGGGCGAACAGGAGGGGCAGGAGCGGATGGCGAGCACGGGGTGCAGGAGGAGGAGGGGGAGGGAAAGGGCGAGCAGCGAAGATCGCCTCTCGGGGCGGCGCTCTTGGAGCGCTGCTGGAGCGCTCTTGGGCGCCCTTGGGCTCGAACAGGGAGGGCCGAGGACAAGGGACGAACGGCGATGGAAATGGCATTCTGACCCGGGATCCCCCCCCCCGGGTCTCCCCCGGGAACCCCCCTTGGGACCCCCCCGCGGGGAAGGGATCAAGGGAAGGGGCTTCCCTTCGAATGAATGACGACGATCGTTATTTTCGTTTTGGCGAGCACGCTTGAAGAGAAAGGCCCAGGGTCAGAGAGGCAGCGGCTGGCGCGTTGGAGAAGGAGACCCAGGAGAAAGCTTGGAATGGCGACGACGACGACGACGACGACGACAACCAGGAGACGACGAATGAAGCAGCGACGAATGAAAGAGCTTCTTACACACGCCGACAGGGTCGGCGGATTTTTATTTGGGGGTAAGGCCCTGGGGCCCAAAGAACCTGGCCTCTGGGTCCTCCATGGGGGTGCCGGCCCTCCCTTCGCGTCCAGAATGGCCTGCATTTTCGGCCCAAGAGAGCCCCACGAGCGCAGGGGCCACCCAAGACGGCCCAAGAGGCACCTAAGACGGCCTAAGATACCTCCAAGGCCCAAGAGAGGCCCAAGAGGGGCCCGAGAGCGCCCAAGAGTGCCGAGATTGCCCAACACGGCCTCCGGCTCACGAGGCCCCCAGGACGCCCCGCAGGCCCACAAGAGGACACCCGAGAAGGCAAAATTTTGTAATTTCCCATTGGTTTTGGAAGTATTTTGAGATTCCCGCCTTTTCGGGCCAAGCGCGGCCCAAGACTGCTCTGACGGCCTCTGAGTTCGCGCCAAGACAGCCTAAGTGGCCCCAACAAACGCCCAAGACGGCCCAAGAGGCCCCCAAGACACGCTCAAAAGAGAAGAAGACGATCAGTGGGTGTTGGGGCGGCGTCCATACATATGAATATTGACGTGTGTTTGCCTGCCTGCCTGTCTGTCTGCCTGTATGTATGTATGTATGTATGCATGCATGTATGTATGTATGTATGTATGTATGTGTGTATGTATACATATATATATATATATATATATATATATATATATATATGTATACATACATGTGTATGTGTATAAGTGTTTATTCATATACATACACATACAACCATACCTGTACCTATACGACCACCCTTCGGGTGATAAGGGGGTGGGTGGGAGGAGAAACAACCAACTTACGACAACTGCAATGACGGCGATGATGACGGTGTTGGTGGTGCGTCCTCGAGATGGCGACGACGCGTGGTGACGATGTTGCGTCGCGATGTGGTCCCACCATCGATCCCACTCGATCGACCTCACCATCGAGACACCATATGGGCACCATGTGGCCAAATAAATGCCACCACTACTTTGCTGTCATGGTTGGTGCTAAGTGCGAAGGCTGGCAGCTGATGGCTAGGTGATGGCCGCAGTGGTGATGAGCGTGGCGGCCACAGCAACGGCGACAGTGCTGAGCACGATCGGAACATCGGAACACTGTCGGGCAAAATGAAAGCCAGCACCACTACGGTGCGATGGACACCACCAGGACACCATCGAGGCACCATCAAAACACAACCAGGACACCATTTGCGCCCTACAACGGTGGGTTCATTCCTCTCGCGCGCACACGCAGCCTCGCCTCGCCCGCACGCACGACACGAACGAAACAAACGATTTCCCGGTTAGGGGTATCCGTATTTCTGCGATCTCACCTCCCTACCTCCGATATCTATATATATATATATATATATACACACCTATACGACCACCCTTCGGGTGATAAGGGGGTTCGGGGGGGAGGAACCAACGTCTCACTCGATCGGTCTCACTATCGATCTCACTATCGGTCTCGCTCGATCGATCTCACTCGATCGATCTCACAATCGATCTGACGATCGATCTCACAATGGATCTCAATATCAATCCCACTATCGATCTCAAAATCGATCTCACATTCGGTCTCATTATCGATCTCTATCGATATCGCAATCGATCTCACAATCAACGTCATCATCATCAACATCATCGTCATCAACGTCATCAACATCATCGTTATCATGCCCATCATAGGGGCACCATCATCATCATCATCATCGCCTCATCACCACCATCATCAACATCATCATCACCATCATCATCGGGACACCATCATCGTCACCATCATCATCATCAACATCGTCATCATCGGCACACCATCATCACCATCATCGGAACACCACCATCACCATCATCATCTTTTCATCATCATCATGAACATCATCAACATCATCAACATCATCGGGACACCATCATCATCACCAGCAACATCATCAACATCATCATCACCGGGACACCATCATCATCGTCAACATCATCATCATCGTCATCATCATCGGGACACCATCATCATCAACATCAGCATCATCACCATAATCGGGCCACCATCATCAAAATCCGCATCACCACCTCATCATCATCCTCATCATCAACATCATCATCATCGGGACACCATCATCGTCATCATCAACATCATCATCGGGACACCATCATCATCAACAGCATCATCTTCAACCTCATCATGATCGGGACACCATCATCTTCATCATCAACAACATCTCATCATCATTTCATCATCATCATCATCAACATCATCATGATCATCAACATCATTATCACCGGGACACCATCATCATCAGCAGCAACATCATCATCATCATCAACATCATCATCGGGACACCATCATCATCACCACCATCATCATCATCGTCATCGTCATCATCATCATCGGGACACCATCATCACCACCACCACCATCATCACCATCATCATCAACATCATCGACATCATCATCATCATCAGCAGCATCATCATCATCATCATCATCATCATCATCATCATCACCGACGGGACTCCAGCGGGACACTGGCGGGACACCGCGGGCCACCGGCCCCCAGAAAGGAATCATTTGGTCCGGCCGCGCCTCAGCAGGAGGCGGGCCATTGGCGGGACACCGCGGGCCACCGGCCCCCGGAAAGGAATCATTTGGTCCAGCCGCGCCTCAGCTGGAGGAGACTTTCTTCTCGCCCGCCCACGCAGCTTCGCCTCGCCCGCACGCACGGCACGCACGAACACGAAACCGAAACCGATTTCCCGGTAGGAGGGCTCTCCGTTCCATTTCGATCTCACCCCCTCACTTCCGATATACACATGTATATATGTGTGTATGTGTACATGCATGCATGCGTTCGTGCGTTCGTGCATACCTACTTGCCTGCCTGCCGGCATGCCTGCCTGCCTGCCTGCCTACATACATGCATGTTTACATGAGTATACATATATATACATACATATATACATACATGCATAGATGCATGCATGCATACATACATGCATCCATACATGCACACATACATACATACCTGCACACATGCATGCATACATGCATGCATGCATGCATGCATGCATGCATGCATGCATACAAACATACATGCATGCATACATACATACCTGCATAAACACACACATACATACATACACACTGTCAGAAAGCGTGAGGAGGGAGGGAAGGAGGCCCCAAACGAGCAACACATGTTGCCCTTTAGGGCTGGCCCTCAGGGCTTGCAAGAAGGCCGAAGAGGGGCCCCCAGAGGACGGCCCCTGGAACCGTTTGAGGCCGTGCTGGAAGCGTGGATTGCAGGCCACGCTTCCAAGTCTTCCGGAAAGGTCACTCGGCAAGCTCCAAGAGCGTCATGAAGCGCCCGAGAGCGCCTGGAATTCGGAGGGCCTGGGCCCTCTACAATTTCCGTTGCAGACAATTCGCCACTCCGTACTTACCGCACGGTGGCGTATGTGATTGAAGAAAGTTGCAGAGTAAGTTTGACAGAGATTCCCCTTTCACCAACAAGGCTGGCTGAAGGTTTACGAACTGCGCGATTCATTTCTGCAAAAAGTAGATGTTTTGAAATCGGCTGCCCTCAATCCGTCCGTGAGAGAGAGAGAGAGAGAGAGAGACGGAGACAGAGAGAGAGAGACGGAGACAGAGAGAGAGAGAGAGACGGTGACAGAGGCAGAAAGAGAGAGAAGGAGGCAGACAGAGACCGAGACAGACATAGAGAGAGACAGAGAGATGCATGTTTGAATATACAAGGACAGAGAGATAGATAGCGAGAGAGAGAGAGAGAAATAGACGAGAAAGAGACGAGAGAGAGAGAGAGAGAAAAACAAAACCATCATATATATACATGTATAAATGTTGGGAAACAGAAACGAGAAAGAGACAGAGGCAGAGGGATGATAAAAAAAAACAAAAAATGATAACGACAAGGAGAAATCACCGAATAAGCGAAGGCTAGATATATGCCAGCCCAGCAAAGAGAATAAGCGCGGGAGGAAGCAGCGCAGAACAGCGGCATTCGCATCCATTCCCAGTGGTTGCCGGCTGCAATGCGAAGGAAGTGCGCACGTGCCTGAGAAAGAGGAGGATAATGCATGATGAGGAGGCAGCGCAGGAATAACAGTCCCAAAAGGTCTAGGGCCGAAAAGCCAAGGAGGCCTCAACACGGAAAGGCCGATGAATAACCCGTCACACATCAAGCCCGTTTGTGCAGAAGTGTACGTATCTTGTATTGCGATTGCATGTTGTACAGAAGGGCACCCCTCGCTTAGGCGACGCTGCTAGACCAGAGGAGAGCGCCCTGCTCAAGCCCTCCTGGGGAAGAGCATCGGGCTCCCCGGCTGCAGTGGCAACCAGGCGTCCAGACAGCTCGGGGTCAATAGGCCCCAAGAGGCTTGATGAGGGCTCCGGAAAACGCCCCACGAAAGCCTCACGAGAGCCCGAACATGCCGCACACACAAACACACACACACACACACACACACACGCGCACACACGCACACACTCATACACGTACACACAATCGTGCGCACACGCGCAAAGCCACGCACACCTACAACTCCTCCCGCGACGTGCTACATGATGTGAACCCGCACAGGTGTTGGGCGCGCTCGATCCCAGATGCGTGGCACCGGGCAAGGAGCAACCTAAGGGAGCCGCAGGGCGCAGGGAAGCCGGCGAACCAGTATGCACGAGCGAACGTGTGCCTCGACACGCGGGAAGGGGCATGCGGCACTGCGCACGGCGTTGGTCGGGGGTGGGGCGCCCGAGGGGGGACAGCAACCTGGAGAGGAGGAGGAGGAGGAGGAGGACGACGAGGAGGAGGAGGAGGAGGAGGACGAGGAGGACGAGGAGGAGGAGGAGGAGGAGGAGGAGGAGGAGGAGGAGGAGGGCGAGGAGGAGGAGGAGGTGGAGGAGGAGGGGCGGCGGCCGAGAGTGGCCAGAGAGAGCACCCGCCGAGGGCGGCGCGGGGAAGCTGGGAGCGGAGGCGAGCGCAGGCCGACAGTCAGGTCGCTGGACCAAGGAGCAGTTTGGGTTCGGAAGGGGCTCGACGTTCCGTGGGCCCCTCCAGGGCTGCTCCTCAAGCCCTCCTCGTGTGCGCAGGCGCTTTGTGGACTAAGGAGCAGTTTGGGTGCGGAAGGGGCTCGAGGTTCCTTAGGCCCCTCCATGGGTGCTCCTCAAGCCCTCCTCGTGTGCGCAGGCGCTTTGGGGGGCCAGAAAAAGGGGCCTCCTTCCTGATTTGGCGTTCCTCATTTCGGGGGCCCGACTGTAGCCGCGGCAGCGCGCCACGGCGCTGCAGAGGGCGCCGGGAGCGTCGCCTGGCCCGTCGGACAGACTGCTCGGGCACGGCAGGAGGTCCAGCAGGAGGGAAAGAAAAACATACAGACACAGTTAATCGTTGATTCCCGGGAAAGTATAAGGGAAATATGGGAAGTGCTTGAAGACAAAAACCCAGGAGATCTGGGAAAAGATTGGGACTCCTGTCATTTGTGTCTATCTAGTTGTGTGTCCCATGGCCCCTTCAACCCAGCATACACCACGCGACACATGGCTACATGATCGATACTTCGAGTTTCTTGATAAGCGTCGGGGGGGCGTCACCCCCGCCGACAGCCCCGCATCGACCCCCGTTGCGCACAGCCACCGCGCGCCAAAGGCGCTCCGACCCCCTTCGCGGCGCGACGACGAGGCGAGGTTGACCGCCGTCGGGGGAGGGGGGGCACCCCCACGCTTCTTCAGAAACCCAGAGTACATCCAGTGAGTCCTCCAACTGCGCAAAAGCATAGTATTGCCGTCGTCCCCGCTCGATGACTTGATGCCCTGGCGTCACTGCCCGAGCGCCCGTTACTATCGAAGCCCTTCTCTTCCTGAGGCCATCAGACCATCTGATCCACGGGTGGTGCCATCAGATCCTTCGGTCCTCGTGTTGAGGCGGGCCTCCGCGGCCGAACGGCGGCGGGGCGCCACCGCCCCGCTCGGGCCTCGCGCGGTTGCGGCGCGCGCTCCTGGGCGAGGTCGTCGTCGCCGCGCGCACGCGCGCGAGCGGGCCGAGGCGATGAGGAGGAGGAGGAGCAGGAGGAGGAGGAGGAGGAGGTGCCATCAGATCCACGGGTGGTGCCGTTTTTGTCCGAGCCCGCCCTCCCTGTGCCGGCTTCTGGGCGCTTCGCTCGGTCGCTGGTCGCCTCGGTCCTCCGCCGCCTCGCCGTCTCGGGGCCCCGTCGCCCGACGGACCCCCCGAGCGGAGCACAGATCCAGGCAGTGCCGCCACCGGGCCACGGTGTTCCGAGACCCTCTCGCCCAAATTTGACGAGAAACCCCGGGGAGTCTTGTCCAAAGGAGGTTTCGGGGGCGGCAAAGTGGGGGGTGATGACTAGGGGGGGGGGATATCATGGCGGGGGCCATGATATTTCCCCAGATTTCATGGCGCGTCTTCTCGTTTCACTATGTCCCTGGCCCCCCCCCCGCTGGGCCGCGCACATGCCGCCGGTCATGATTTGCACCCCCCCCCCTCCTTGGACACCCCCCTCTCGGCCGCTCCCGAAGCTTGTCCAGATCCCCGCCGGGTTGTGCGAGGGGCTGTCCGGGGTAGGTCGTCCTGTGGACATGGCATCAACAGTAGAAGGGCCGGGTTGTTCGGGGGGGGGTCCGTTATTTGTTTGACTGGATTGGTCCGCCACCGACGGAAGCAGGTCCGACACCCAGGCGTCCGACGTCGTGGTCTTCCCACGGCGCGGCCCCCCAGAGGTTTGGACCCCTTCATCCCGAGTCGGTCTTCACTGCCCCAGAGCCCTATACTCGGGCCGGACGACGAGGTAGGTTTGGGAATCGGGGATCAAGGGACAGGGGTCAGTGCACACGTGGGTCAGCCAGAGCGCCCGATTTTGCAGGATCCTGCAGGGCCAGGGTCGCATTGATCCGAGTTTGGGTGCAGGTTCCTGCAGGATCTTTCAGGATCCTTCGCATTGACCCGGGGTTGGGTGAAGAATCTTGCAGGATTCTGCAAGGTTTGACTAACCCTGGTCTGGATTGACCCGGGTCAGGTGATCCCCGAGGGAAAGTAGGACAGGGGGCGTTACGAAATTTGCTGCATCCCGCCGCCAGGCGTCCTTTCGTCGATCTATGGACGCCTCTCGGCGCCCAGAGGCGCAGGGAGAGTCAGCTGCGTGAGCTGAGTCTCTACAAACCTTGCCCTTTGCTATCCTACCCGTTCGTCCCCCCCGATGTGGGGGCCCCGTGCAGCCACGCGCAGAGGGGGGTGGGGGGAGGGGGGAGTGCTTCTTGGAAGCCCCTGCTTCTTAGAAGGAGCGGGCCTTATCTATACATGGAAGGCCGGCGCCTTCTAAGAAGTAGCCTCCTTCTAAGAAGCCCTCCCCCCTCCCCCTACCCCCTTGTGCGCGCCGCCTACCCCCAAGGGGGCTGAGACTGGGCAATAAAAATCTCCAGTTGCGACGTCTGTTGCGGCGTCAGGGAGCCCTGGGACTCCCTTGGGACCAGCCTTTTCATCCAAAGTCTCTCCTCGTCCTCCTCATCCTCCATTCTTTTTTCCCTTACATATAATTTCTCCCTGTCGTACCCCGAGGCCAGTTTTTAGGGCGGGCCGGGCGTTTCGCCTGAGACTTCCTCACCATGTATGATTCTGAAGCTGAAATCATGGCAACAGTTTCACAGATGGAGTGTGGGTCGTTTTCAAGATGTGGCTCTCGCCTTAGCGCCGCGCACATTCATTTTAAACAGTTGCCAGAGTTTCACGGAATGAGGGCGGGTGTTTTCAAAATGTGGTTCTCGCTTCAGCGCCGCGCACATTCGTTCCAGGAATTCGCAAGAGTTTCACCGCCTCCCTGCTCCGTTTGCCCTGAAGTCTCGCGCCTGGGTGCTGGCGGGGAGCTTCAGTGTGGTGCTCCCGCCGAGCACGGCCATCGATCGACTAGACGTAAGAGTGACCTTTCGCCGGAGTGACCTTTGGTGCGGGCACCGATGGGTCCCCAGATTGCTGAAAACGAAGCAGTAGCAGCTGCTTGCGCGCCCAGGTTTGGTCCCCCCGCAGCCCCCAAAAAAGCCGCGCACCAAAGGTCACTCTTACCCAGGGTCACTCTTGCGTATAGCCGAATCGAGGATGCATCGCCTATGCGCGGCCCACAGGGCCGCCATGGCCGGGGCCCTGCGCCCGACGCCCATGTTCACGCTCCAGTCTCACGCCCTCTTCCGGAGGGAAAAAAACCACACAGACACAAGTCATCGTCGATCCCCAGGGACTTACGGGAAAATAAGGGAAGTGGGGGGGAAGAGGAAAACCAAGAAAATATTGAAAAGTATGGGGAATCCTGGGATTTGTGTGTCCCTGGGCTCCTTTACTGAAGTCTCGCGCATGGGTGCCCCCGCCGAGCACAGCAATCGAGGATGCATCGCCCATGGCCCACAGAGCCACCACTGCCGGGACCCCGCGCCCGACGCCCACATTCGCTCCAACCACGGAGGTCCGCCCTCCGCCTCCCCGCACCAGGTGCCTGATAGCGACGGCCGCGGCGACGGGCGTCTTCGCGATCTTCACCGACGGGAGCGCGGACGAGAGGAAGCCCCTCGAGGAGAGCCGCCGCGGGGACTGGCGGAGGGGCTTTTCGACCCCCCCGCGCCTCGCGAAGAATGTAACGCGGCCGGGGTGGGGGGGTAATCTGAAGTCTGGCATGTTCCTCCACAGGAGGAATATTCAAAAATTGACAAAAATAGTCTGGAGACGATTTGTTATTACTATGTTTGATTATGCTTGATGTGTTTTTACTTGTCGTGTTTTTCTTCCCAAATCTGCCTGTAGGAAACATGCCCGACCTAAAGGTAATCTTATGCCTCTGGGGCTTGCGCTGGGCCTGGGGGGCGTGAAGGGAAACGACTCTCGGGCCGAAAAGCGGGTCCCTGGAATGGGATCCAGAGTTCTAGGGGAGCCGCGCTGCGAAAAAGAAACACGACTTCGGCTGCCTGCGACGGAGGAGGGGAAGTGGGGGCGGCGACAGGATGCGCGACGTGCGTGGGGAAGTGAACTATCGAAGACGCCCACGGCGAGTCACCGCCGCCCCCTGCCTCTTGGAGTCGCCCATGTGGCCGAGCGTTGTGGCAAGAGCTCTGCCAAGCTATCGGACCATGTGTTCCCCCAGCCGTTGTAGAAACCATTCGGGGAACATTTGCGGGAGGATGGCCGGGAAGATCATGAGGAGGAGGAAGAGGAGGAGGGGGCATCTTGGGGCCTCCTTGGGCCTCTTGGGAGCCTTTGGGGGCTTCTCGGGGGCCTCTTTGGCTGTCTTAGGGCATTCGTGGCCCGTCTGACGCGGTCGGCAGCCGTCTTGGGGGCTTCTCTGGGCCGACTTGAAGGTCCTCTTGGGGCGCTCCAGGACCGTCTTGGAGGCCATCTCGGGCGCCTTGGAGGCCTCCTGGGCGGTCTTGGGGCCCTTTGGGGGCCGTCTTGGGGGCCTCTTGGGCCGTTCTGAGTCCGTCTCCGAGGCCTCTTTGGCGATCTTGAGGCGATTTTTTGGAGCTCTTGGGCCGTCGGAAGGCCGACAAGAAGCATACGCCAAAATCCTTCAAAAACCTTGCGTTGGAAAATCCATAATTTGGGCCTCTTTGGGCCTTCCTGGAAGCCCTGGCCTCTTGGGCCGCCTTGGAGGTCTCTTGGGGGCTTCGTGGGCCATCTTGGGCCATCTTCGAGCCATCTTTCGCCGTCTTGATGGCCTCCTGGCCCGTCTGACGCCGTCGGAAGCCGTTTTGGGGGCCTCTCTCGGCCGACTTGGGGCCCTCTTGGGGTGCTCCGGGGCCGTCTTGGAGGCCATCTTGGGCTTCTTGGATGTCTCTTGGGGCCGTCTGGGGGGGCTCTTCGGCCGTTCTGGTGCCATCTCCGAGGCCTCTTGGGCGATCTTGGGGCGATCGTTGGGGGCTCTGGGGCCGTCTCGGCCTCTTCGGGCCTTCCTGGATGCCCTCCTTGGGGGCCTCGTAGGCCGTCTTTGAGGCCTCTTGGGGGCCTCTCGGGCCGTCTGCCGTCATCTTGAGGCTATCTTGGGCCGTCTGGGAGGCGTCTTGGGCGGACTCGGAGGCATCTTGGACCTTGTTAGGCCATCTTGGAGGCCATGTGGGACCATCCTGGGTGAACTTGGAGGCCATCTGAGCCGTCTTGGAGGCGATTGGGATTTCTGCTCGGCGAATTGTGCGCCTTTCCGCGTGGCCGGCGGGACGCGCCGAAGCCTCAGGGGAGAGTTCTTTTGGAAAAAGGGCCCAAACCAAACCAGTAGGGTTCGGCACGCCTGGCATCCCTGTGGTAAGACCACAGGGGGCAGCGGCGGATCCAGCGGCCTTTGGCACATCCCGCAACCGTGCCTGGGCCATAGGTCCCTCGAGGCTCGTGGGGTCCCTCGGAAAGCATCGGGATCTTCTTGGAGACCTCTCGGAGCCCTCGTGGAGGTCCCTGGGGGCTTCTCGGGCGCATCTTGGGGGCCCGCTGGCAGTAAAGGGCGCCAGCTTGAAGCGGAGGGCTCCCGAGACCCGTTCGAGTTTCCATTCTTAGGTTCCCGTTGGGGGCCTCGTCGGGTCCTCTTGGGTGCTTGGGGGCGATTTTGACACGATCTTGGGGCCTCATGGGTCGTCTCGGACGCTCTTAAGATCAAAGATCCGAGAATGGCATATTCGTGCGCAAGCCCAGAAAATTGTTTCACCCTTGTGCTGGCCCGCAGGGCCTCCAAGCGACCCTAGGGGCCCCCACAAGAGCCCCGCGGTAAGGGGGAGGGCACACGATTAGAGGAAGGCAGGTCTCAAGAGATCCCCGGGAGGTCTGCGGAGGCTCAAGGAGCTTAGAAAAGATCGCAAAGAAGTTACGGCCGATCCCCGAGCAGGGGTACGGTAAGTGTGTGTGTGTTGTGTCGACGCGGCGGCGACCCCGCTGCGGGCGTTCAAGGGTGAATGCGGCCAGGCGCCCAGAGTCGACCAATATAACGAGCAGCGTGGTGTCGGAGACCAGCGCGCAAGTCGTTCACGATGCAAGCCTGCCTTGGCCCTCCTCAGGACTACGTGGACCCCGACACGAACAGGAAGGATCCTAACGGCACGTCGCTTCCTGCCGGGCACGCTCGCCTGCCCGGGAGATGGACGGTATGAATGCAGGGGATATTTCCCTTCATTATTTCTCTTCTCCCTCCTCGTCCTACTTTCCTCCTCCTCCTCCTCCTTGCTCCCCATCCTCCCTCCTGCGCCTGCTCCTCATCTTCCCATCCCTATCTGCCTGCCCTCCCTAGTCACCCCGCGCTGCGCCTCCCTAGTCACCCCGCGCTGCGAAAAGAACACGACGTCCGATGCTGGAAAGTTGAGTCCCAAGTTGTCTGGATGGCCTTAAGTCGGGCCTGTCCATCTACAAGAGGAATATTCGGAAATACTAAAAAATAGTCTGGGGACGATGTTTTGAGCATTTCTTTGCTATCTTGGGGTATGTTTGGTTACTTTTAATTTTTCGCCCAAAATCCCCCTGTAGGGGGACATGCCCGACCTAAGGATGGCCGCGCTTGGGCCGCTGGGGCTCTCCTCCTGGGCCCCGGGACCCGCTGGAGAGAGCGCACGGCACGAAGTGCACGCGAGTGAGCCTTGCGTAGCGATGCCAGTGCGTGGACCCCGAATTGTAGATTCTTGGGTTTACACTGGTCCTCCTCCTCCTCCTCCTGCTCCTGCTCCTTCTTCTCCTCATCATCATCGTCCCCCTCATCCTCCCTCCTCCTCATCGTCCTCCTCCTCCTCCGCCTCCTCCTCCTCCTCCTCCTCCTCCTCCTCCTCCTCCTCCTCCTCCTCCTCCTCCCCCCCCTGTGTGCAAGCTGCGAGGTGCCATAAACAGACGGTACCTGCATGGGACACCAAAAGGTGCCAGCCATCGGGCACCACTGAGCACCAACCCGAAGGCATCGACCACAGGGTACCAACCGCAGGGCACCGACTATCGGGCACCACGGAGCACCAACCACGGAGCGTCAGCCAGAGGCCACCGACTGGGCACCATTCACAGGGCACCAGCCACAGGGCGCCGTGGGGCAACGAACAAACGAGCAGCCGTACGCCATAAGCGCGAGCGACCTGACGCAAAGGAAGCTGCGGGGGGGCGGGGCAAAAAAACAGTGACACAAACAAAAGAAAGAAACGCAAACAACAGATGCAGCGCGAGCTCGTGGAGCGGGGGCGGAGGGGAGGGAGAGGAAGGGAAAGGAGAGGAGGGGAGAAAGGAGCCTGGGCACCATGGGGCACCAGCCATAGCCGCGCCAACCGGAGGGCACCAACCAGAGGACACCAGCCGTGAGCGTACCGGCCTGAGGGCACCAAGCGCGGGGCACCAGGCGCAGGGCACCCGCGCGCGCGAGCGGCCGACCTCGGCCGACGCCGACGACGACGACGACGATGACAACGACGACACCGACGATGACGACGCCGCCGACGACGACGACAACAACGACACCGACGACGACGACGACGACGACGACGTCAACGACGCCGACGACGACGACGACGACGACGACGACGGCGGCGACGACGACGCCGACGACGACGAAGACGACGACGACGCCGATGCCGATGCCGACGACGACGACGAAGACGACGACGACGACGACGTCGCCAACGAAGACGACGACGAGGGAGGAGGGAGGACGACGACGGCGACAACGACGACAACGACGATAACGAGAGGTATTCGAACAAGTCTCCGGATCAGGGGCAAAAGAATCAAACAGTGGCGAAGCGTTTTGGCTCTCTTATCGGCCCACCAAGGAGTGTTCTGAGAACCTGCTGTGGTCTGCACGACATGTTATTAGAACATGTCTTGCTGAGGCTGTCTCGTTTTAGCACATCGGGGATGCCCTCAGACCATTGTTTCTGTTATGAGAGCGCTGTTGGGTTCTAAGAACATATCGTGGTAGGCCTATAGGAATGCCGGGACGGTCTGTCCCTGCTCCACGAAAGGGGGGGTAGGCTCAGGGGGCAACGCACCGGCCAACAATCGCCCATGCATCGCCGATAGGCATACGGGGTCCCCCACCCCGCCCAGGAGCGCGGGGAGTTGCTGTCGGGGACCCATTGCCGATCCTACTGACGATGCATCGGCGATTCCAGGTCGAGGTTTTCCCCCCTGCGCCACTCCCCCCCCTATCGCTGCCCCTCGTTACAGTGCGACCAGAAGACCCTGACCGCAAGCGTTCGGGGAGGCGTTCGAGCATGTCTGCTCG
Organism: Prorocentrum cordatum; assembly: GCA_963575745.1. Lineage (NCBI taxonomy): Eukaryota > Dinophyceae > Prorocentrales > Prorocentraceae > Prorocentrum > Prorocentrum cordatum. Next base: position 365,666 of record CAUYUJ010016393.1, on the reverse strand, counting down.
TCAGAGGCACCAGCCACATGCTGCTCTGGAAAAGTAGTGCGACTCTTATCGTCGATTTGTTTGTTTTCGTCGCCCTCAGCTTCTTTTCGAAGTTGTTTGCCTTCGGGGGCCGTTTTCGGGCCCCAGGACAGTCACAGACGGACTCGGGCTGAGAACTACCCCTGGGGAAGTCTGCCGAATGATTGTTCGACATGACCTGCAAAAGTTGTGTTGTTCCAGGGGGTAGGCACCAGCGATAGAGCACCACCGATCAGGCACCGAAGCAAGAGAGAGGCATCGCAACCACCAGATACCGCACAGACCACGCATCGGGTGATAAGGAGGCTCTGAGGGGGACATCGTATTACAGGCGGCCCGGAATAGTAGGTCGACCCTGCCAGATCAAGGGTACCCTCGTGTCTTGTGTCTCGCGATCCATGCCTCCTGCATTCCTGTGGCAATGTGGCCTTCGGAAAGGGTCTTGTGTCCTCTCGCGTGTCCTGTCCAGTGAAGTCCGATTGTATTACTCACGAGTGGACACACATCGGGACAACCATCGGGACAACCGTCGGGACAGCCATGGGACAACCATCGGGGCAACCATCGGGACAGCCGGCGGGACCACGGGGAGCAACGGCACAGGCCCGGGGCGACCAGTTTTGTATTGACTTGGCCCCAGTTGGTCAGGAGGGGAAAAACACACAGACACAATGAAACGTCGATTCCCCAGAAAATATGGGAAAATATGGGCAGTGGGGGGAAGACAGAAACCCGGAAAATATCAGGAATTCCTTTTATTTGTGTGTATTTATTTGTGTGTCCCAGGGCCCCTTCACAGGAGTTGGCGCAGTTTCGTCACGCACGCGCGGCACCAACGAGAGCAAGCAGCTGCTTGGCTGGTGCACCTCGCGCTTCACTTCGGTCTCTCCCCCCCAAACCTCCGACATCACAGGCAGCAGGCAAAGAGCACCGCCCTCCTCCTCCTCCTCACAGGGCACATAGGCAAAGAAAGGACATTGCTACTATCATAGCCATGTTCGGGCACCAGCCACCGAGCACCACCCACACCCGACCAAGGCAAGAATGGAGAATTACAGCCATTGAAGGCGTCAGAGAGCACCAGCGAAAGAGCACCACCCATAGAGCACCAAGGCAAGAATGAGAAATCGCAACCATCAAAGGCATCATAGGCGGCCGCCATAGAGCACCACCCGCGGGGCCACAGCCATACGGCACAACTCACACACTCGATACGATCGTGGCACGTTCTTTTCTCAGCCAGGATTTCCGCAGTAGTGCTAGCACAGCTTCGTCAACACGTAAAACACATTCGCGCAAGCACGGTATCGGGAATAAAGCACCAGCCATACAGCGCTACCGATAGAGCAACAGGGCAAACGCAGAAACTCGCGACCAACACTTCAAATGTCCATCGGGCGCTATTCGCCGAGCACCACGGAAATAACGAGGCGACGCAACAAGCAAGGTACCAGCGGGCACCAGCCGTAGAACACCCATCAAGCCTCAGGGCCAAGAACGAGAAGTCGCAACCATCAGGTACATAATATCACAGGGCACCAGCCACAGAGCACCACGGCAGTAACGAGCAATCCCGACCATCAAATGCAGCATAGGGCACCATAATATAAACCGCAACTACCAAAGGCACCATAGGGTCATAGGGCACCATCGTTCAAAGAGCACCACCCATAAGACACGATTGCGAACTCGCGACCATCGCCAAACCTCTCGGCGCAAGCACCTTCCGGGGAGCACTGCCCCGACACGCACCAGCCGCGGCGAAGCGTTTTGGCGGACCTGGGTGCCCGGCGGACCCACATTTGGCGCGGTGGCGGGCAGCGTGGGAGCGTTCGCTTCCTGGCTGGCCACCGCACGTGGGTCGAGGCGGCCGTGTGCGTCTGCAGCCAGCGCCGATGACCGCGAGCCTTGACCTCCCCGCGTTGTGAAAAAGTCGCGACGGCTGGTTTCTGGCGGTCTTCTGCGCCCGAGACCCCTGCCCAGGCCCCAGGGCCGTCAGAGAACAGCTCGGGATGGAAAGCATGGCCCCTGCTGGAAGAGTTCCAGAAAGTCTGGGAAACCACGCTTGCAAAAAAAAAAAAAAAAACGGCGGCCGATGTCTGGGAACCACTGATTTCAAGGAAAAAGAGCATAAGCGTAAATGTTCGACGGTCCGCGCGTTTTTTTAATCTTCGCTTGGGCTCCCTTGGCAGCACCTCCAGCGCCGCCCCTGGCGCGCTCCGTGCGCCAGGGAGGAGGCTCCAGCGCAGATCCAAGAAATCCGCGCGGACCGTCGACAAAATCATGTTTATGTGTTTGTTTCTCTACGATCGGCCCCTTCCACTGCAGAAACACAGCTGGAACATAACCAACAAACGCAAGACCCCATAAAACCACCCTGGGTGTCTACTGATCAGCCCAGCCCTGTTCGATTCCTTCTGTGGCTGCGTTTCGCTTCGGGGGCGCTCATTATTAAGTGTGGCTCTTCTGCTTTCTAAGATTACCGCCGTCTCGACCTTGGGGCGCTGGGGGCCCCCTGTCTGGCAAGCGGGCGCCCGCGCCCTTCGCGCCCTCGTGGGAGGGAGGGGGCGGGAGGGGGGTCAGGCAGGACTAGGATAGGGAGTACAGTCAACCCGCATAGTATGGATGAGCGACTTGCCAAGGTTACCCTTGCACCCTACCCTTCCGGCCCATCCCTGGCCGCTTTCGCTGGCCGCGCCCTACCCCGAAAGTGTCGATGCGGCCCTCCGAGGCCCTTGCATCCTGATCCTGCGCCATCCTTGCACGGGTTGACTGCAAATCGTTCCGGAGCGCTTCCGAGAAGCCTCTCAGCGCTCCGAAGAGCGTTCCGAAACACTCTCAGGGTGGTTTGAAACGCTCTGAGAAGGCCGCGGCGCCCGACACCTCCTCCAGAGGCGCCAGATCTCAGAGCTCCAGTCCGATTCTGCCCCTGTCTCGGCTTCGCCTTATGGGCAAGCCACGCGCGCCCCCCCCGCCGGGTGCGAGTCGGCGCGGGCGGCCGGGCGCGGCCGCGCTCGGCTCCTGGCGCGGCCGCGCTCGGCTCCGAGCAAGGCTGATCGAGGGCTGCTCGGGGCGCACGCTTAGTGGGCCCCGGAAACGACAGGGCCGTTTTTGTTTACCGGTTCCGTTTTGCCTGTTCCGTCGCCGTTCTTTTACGGATTCCCGCTCCGGTTCTAATCCTGGAGCCGTTTTCGTTGCCGTTTTTGGTCGCCGTTATTTTGCCGTTTCCATGTTCAAAAGAATTTGTTTCGGAAACGGTGAAAAAACGGCCCTGCCGTTTCCGGGGCCCACTTAAGGGCGCACGCGACGGGGGTCAGCTCGTTATCGTTTAACCGACCCCCATCCCCATCCCCCTCCCCATCGAGACCCCCAACATCTCAGCACCCCAGTTGGGAACAGACCCTTCGAAGCCCGAAGAAAACGGCCTCTATCCCCATCTAGGGCACTAAATCGGCCAGTGGGGCCCAGGCCACGCCGGTGGGGATGGGGGCTGGTTAAACGATGCTCATCAGCGGCAACGGTCGCCGACTACAAAGTGTGTGGGTTACGCTGGGGGAGGAGGTGCGATCTGCGTCGTCGGCGCTTGGGGAGCACCACGTTGCCCGTGTCGGGCCTCCTCGGGGCGCGGCGGAGAATTCTGCCGAGGTCCTCGCCCGCCCCAGACTGGCTCGAGTTTGGGTTAGTGAGGTGGCTCTGGCGGCCCCGAGTGTGCGCAGACCCCCGTTAGTGCGTCCTGTCCGTCTGTTTCGTGCCCCCACCCTCACAGATCGAGCCGGCTCGAGGCATTCGGCAGAAAGACGGGGTCTGGGGATCTGGTGCTGATTGTTTGCGATGTTGCCGTGGTTTGCAGCATTTTGCATCGTCAGATCTGAAGGACTCGCCCGTCCCCTGGGCCTTAGCGGGCCCTGGAAACGACAGGGCCGTTTTTGTTACCGGTTCCGTTTTGCCGTTTTTTGCCGGTTCCGATGCCGTTTTTGTTACCGGTTCCGTCTCCGTTCTGTTACGGGCTCCCGCTCCGGTTCCAATCCTGGAGCCGTTTTTGTTGCCGTTTCCGGTCGCTTTTTTTTGCCGTTTCCATTTTCAAGGGACATTTTCCGGAAACGGTGAAAAGACGGCCCTGCCGTTTCCGGGGCCCACTAAGCCCTGGGCCCTGGTGGGGACCTCCAGAGGCCGAGCGTGGCCAGAGCTTCTCCCCGCGAGCCTCCCGCAGCGCGGGGAGCTCAGGGTCCTCACGTTCCTCCGCGTTGTATTCCCAGTCGTCCTCGAGGAGGTGGAGGCGGTGGAGGAGGAGGAGGAGGAGGAGGACGAGGAGGAGGACGAGGAGGAGGACGAGGAGGACGACGAGGGGGAGGAGGGCGAGGAGGGCGAGGAGGAGGAGGAGGCGGAGGCGGAGGCGGAGGAGGAGGAGGAGGACGAAGAGGAGAAGGATGAGGAGAGGGAGGACAAGGTTCTCATCCTGCAGCTCCTCCGGTTCCCTCGGGCGTTTGATCCTTGGGCGGAGGGCTGCGCTTCTCGCCTTCTCCGCGCTCGCGCGCTGGATTCTATTCCCAGCCCGAGCTCGGCGCGCTCTGTCATCTCGTGCGGTTCCTGACCTTCGCGTCGTGAAAAGAAGGACGGAAGGTCTGGGGCCAATGTTCGACCTCCGGGAGCCCTCGGGGCCGTCGAAAAGCTGCGCGGGATGAGAGGCCAGTCCCCCAGGAAGGGGTCCAGACTTCGGGCGGCCACGCCGCGAAGCAACGCGCGACGGGGGGGGCTGGGCACCTCCCTGGCCCGAGCACGGCGCGCCCTTGCATCTCGCGTGAGGTTGCGTTTCAGACGGGCCTGTCCCTCTACAGGAGGACTACTCCAAAATAATCAAAAAAAATCAGGGGACGATTTGTTTTGTATTTGGGGTATTGTTTGAGTTTTTGATAGAGTATCTTTAATTTGTCGTCCAAAATTCGCCTGTAGGAGGACACGCCCGACCGAAGGTTACACTCCTCTCGTTGAAAGTAGGTATCGAAGACGCCTACGGCGAATCACCGCCGCCCCCTGTCTTTTGGGAAGCGCCTCTGTGGCTAAACGTTTGGCTTGGCCAAGCTCTTGGACAATGTGTTTCCCAGCCGCTCTGGAAACTCTTGGGGGAGCACTCGGGGGAGGATGATAGGGAGGATCAGGAGAGGGAGGAAGATGAGGAGGAGGAGGAGTAGGAGGAGGAGGAGGCCTCCAGGGGGCCTCTTGGGGCACTCTTGGGGCCTCCTGGGAACTTCTGGGGGGCCTCTTGGAGGCGTCTTGGGGGGCTCCTTGGACCTGTTGGCTGCCTTTAGGGCATTATTGGGGGCCTCGTGGGCCGTCTTATGACATTCCTGGCCCGTCTCACGTCGTCGGGAGCCGTTTGGGAGGCCTCTCTGAACCGACTTGGAGCCTTCTTGGGGTGCTTCATGGCAGTACTGGAGGCCACCTCAGGCGTCTTGGAGGCCTCTTGGACCGTCTTGGGGGCATTCTTGGGGCCGTCTCGGGGGCCCCTTACGCCGTTGTGGGGCCGTATTGGAGGCTTGTTGGACGATCTTGGGGCGACTTCGGGGGCTTTGGGGCCGTGTCGGGCCGTCGGAAGGCCGAAACGTAGCCAATACAAACAAATATTTCAAACACCTACAGTCAACCCGCATAGTAAGGATGGGCAACCTTCCAAAGGGTGCCCTTGCATTCTTGCCCTCCTCGGTCCATCCTTCGCCACTCGTCGGCCGCGCCCCGCTCGAAAAGCTTCGAAGTGGGCGTCCAAGGCCCTTGCATCCTTATCGCGCACCCTTATTATCCGGGTTGACTGTAAGGCGAATCAATGATTTTGACCTCTTCGGGGCTTCCTCAAGGACCTCTCTTTGGCCGTCTTGGAGGCTTTTTGGGGGCCTCTTGGGCGGTCTTGGGCCATCTTGAGGCCATATTGGGCTGTCTGGGGTGCATCTTGGGCCATATTGGATGCATCTTGGGGCCATCTGAGGCCATCTTGGCCGTCTTGGAGGCCATCTTGGCCGTCTTGGAGGCGGCTTGGAGGCCATCCTGGGCCATCTTGGTTTTCTTCTAGGAATTTGTTCGTCGGGTTGTGCGACCTATCGGGTGGTCAGCGCAATGGGCCGAAGGCCCAAGGGGCAATATGTTGGAGAAGAACCAGACCAAACACCGTAAGAAATTCAACACGCCAGGCACCCCTGCGGCAAGGCCACAGGGAGCGGCGGATCGAATTCCTTTTCTTATCTCGCCACCATGCTTGGGCTGTGGGTATTACCGGGTATGAAGCCTATTGGATGATCGTTGGGATCTCGGGAGGCCTCTGTTTCGGAGCCTCTTGGGGCATCGTGGGGGCCTCTTGGGGCCGCTTCGGGGCCTATTGGGGGTCTCTTAGGGCCTCCTGGGCGCCGCTTTGGGCCTCTTGGTGGCCTCTGGGGGGCGGAAAGCTCGGATGTTCGGTTTGTCGTCCCTTCCCTGGGTCCCTCTTTGGGCCGTTTGGGGGCCGTCTTGGGCGCCTCTTGGGACGTTTTGGGCCGTCTTGGCATCAGCTTGGAGGCCTCTTGGGCCGCCTTCGAGAGGTCTTGGGAGCCTCTTCAGCCGTCTTGGAGCGTCGGGGAGCCGAAAAGGCGAGAAGACCAAAGTCTTTGGAAAACCTCTTGAGACTCTTTGGAGGCCTCGTGGAGCTTTCTTGGGGCGTCATGGAGGCCTCCTGGGTCGTCTGGAAGCCAGCTTGCGCATCGTGGGACGATCTTTCGGCGACTCGGGGCACTCTTGGGCCGTCTTGGAGGCCTCTTGGGGCCCTCTTTGCCCGTCTTAGGGCCCTCTTGGGCCCCGAATGCGACAAGATGCGCCTGAGCCCAGAGGGCAGCGGGGAGCCCCGCCAAATTTGGCAATTTGGGATCCGTGCCCATAAGAGACCCCTGAGGGCTGAGGACTCAGGCTCCAGGAATTAGGCACGCCCGCTCCGTGCCCAGAGGCACGGTGGCGGGTTTTTAGAATCCCAGACCCCAATATATTGCAAGCGCCTTCCTACTTCAGGAATCGATATGCTCTTGCTGTGTGTTGTTGTTCTTTGGGCGGGGCCGAGCCCAATCTACTTCCTCCGCATTCCTACTTCATGAATTCATGCTTCCACCTATTTCTTCCGACTGGCGGGTAGCTATACCTTGACTTCCCCGCGCCAGTAAAAAACGACGTAAGGTGTTTCAGAATGCTGTTCCCCTTGGGACCGCCAGAGAACTGCTCGAGAACTGCTCGAGGAGGGAAAATTACGAACACTTGTCGCTCCGAGGCCCGCTCGGCTTTCTGGTATCTGCGTCGGGCCCCTCAGGCAGGTCCCTCGTCGCCGCCCCCTTGCGCGCTTCGCGCGCCCCTGCCCCCCCCCCCCAGTCGCCAGAACAGCTTCTACGGCAGCTTCTACAACATCTGGACGCCCACGTCCGCGTCGGCCACCCCGACCTGGATAGGAGGCGAGCAGCAGCCCATCTTCGGCGCTTCTGGCAAGAAGAGCTGAGGCCCGTGGCGCCCGCCCGGAACCCCTTGAGGGCGGCAGCGGGTTGGCCGCGAGCTTCCCAAACATGCGTGCGCCATCCATGGAAAGTCACGTCGGGAGGCTCTTGTCAGGAAGGAATGAACACACAGACACAATTAATCGTCGATTCCCCAGAAAATATGGGAAGATATGGGAAGTAAGGGGGAAGACAAAAATCCAGAAAATACGGGAAAAGATGGGGAATCCTGTTATTTGTGTGTACTTATTTGTGTCCCAGGGCCCCTTCATCTTGGCAGTCTTCGCCTCCGGGGTCCTTCGTGGGGCCCCGGGGCCGTCCAGAGAACGGCCCAGGAGGGGAGGCCGGTCAAAGGGCCAGGGGTGCTCCTCCTCCTCCTTGTCTCCCTCCCTCCTCCTCCTCCTCCTCCTCCTCCTCCTCCTCCTCCTCCTCCTCAACCTCCTCCTCCTCCTCCTTGTCTCCCTCCTTTTGGACTTGGAGTCAGGATGAAGTGCACGAAGCGTCACCCGCCACAGTCCCTCCTCCTCCCTCCTCCTCCTCCTTCCCTCCTCCTCCTCCTCCTCCCTCCTCCTCCTCCTCCTCCTCCTCCTCCTTGTCTCCCTCCTCTTCTCCCTCCTCCCCTCCCTCCTCCTCCCTCCTCCCTCCTCCTCCTCCCTCCTCCCCTCCTCCTCCTCCTCCTCCTCCTCCTCCTCCTTCTCCTCTTCCTCCCAGCTCTTCAGGGAGCCACGCTCTGAGAACAGCTCGGCGCTGCATGTCTGCTGGCGGCGCATCACCAGAGTCAGAGCCTGAGTTACCTGCCCCGCTGTCGCTTGCAGGCAAAACCAAGTCATACCACGCGCCTCCCCGTCGAGCGGCCTGACCCGTGCGGGCCGCAGTTCGGCATCGCTTGGCAGCTCTTGGAAGCGAGGGAGGTCAAAAGCGAGGCAGGTTCGTTCGCCCCCCAAAGAGCGCAGGCACAAGCTTGTGGAGGTCCGCGCAGGGTTCTCGGGTCGGCGCTGGACCGCCCCCTCTGGCGACGCTGCCCCCCGACCCCTGGCGGCGCTTCGCGGGCCGTCCCGAGAAGTCTGCGCGGACCTCCGAGAGTGTACAGCCAAGACGCTGGAAGGAGGAACAGTTTGGCTTCGGAAGGGGCTCGGTGTTCCTCAGGTTCCTCCAGTGCTGTTCCTCTTGCCCTCCTGGGGCACGGAGGCGCTTACAGGGCCAAGAAGGGGCTTCGTTCCTTATTTAGCGTTCCTTCTTTCAGCGGCCCGACTGTACGTTCAGATCGTCTGCTGTCTCCTTTCTAGGGGGGTCGGCGAGTCTGCTTGCGCTCACGACTGTTCGAGGGAGTCCAAACGCACCCCAGACCCAAACGTACCCTGGAGAAGGGCCATCGGGGCCCACATCGGAACGCCCTGGGGCCAGACATTGGTGCACGCTGTGGATGGAGCCGTGCCCCCTGGATACGTCGCCCTGGAGGAGCGTTTAGGCACTCCTCATGGCTCTCTGCTTGAATTCGTCACCAGGATTGCTTAACATGGTGCTCGTTTGATCGCCTCCTAGATCTAGTGGGTTTTGCCCTAATCTGCAGCACGACTGCCCCTTGGCTGGCATGCCGAGGGCTGGGCACCTGGAAAAGACTTGAATGTGGCCACCCATCGTCGGCGCCTCGGTCACACATGCAAGCCGGCTGGGCGAAACCGACACGCGCGCCCTCGTTTTCCGGCGCCCAGTGCAGAGGTTTAATCGGAAGGCCCGCTTTGAGATAGATGCATTGCACAGCAAGTGAAGTGATTGAATTATCCTCGTCCTCCACCCCAGACATCCGACGCCGTGTTTTTTTCTCAACGTGGTTCCCCAGATTTTCGGCCCCTTCCTTGGCACAGGCATTTTATCCTGAGCCGTCTTTGACGGCCCTGGAGCCCAGTGAGGGCCCACGGGGGCCGACACATATACACACACACACATACCAGGCAACACAAATACACACAAACACATTCCCACACACAACACACACGCAACACACGCAACGCTCACAACGCTCACACACACAGCACAGACACACGCACACACACACACAAACACACGCGCACAAACAAACACACACACACACAAAGCAAACACACGCGCACAACACTCACAACGCACACACACACACACACACACACACACACACACACACACACACCGCACATACATATATATATATATATACATATATGTATATTTACTTCTGAGCTGGCGGCGCAGAGGAACCTCAGGCGTGGTCGACTCAAATAGTGGACATGTTCTGGGCGAATAGCAGCATGCTTGGCAAAATCACGCAGCATATAACTTAGAGAACAGCGCACGTGATCTAGCTTCCTAGTATGTGAATACCGCTTCTGCGTTGCTGATATGCCCGACACCCGACGCACTTGTGTGCGCAACGCGACGGTGCTTGGCCCGATGTGCACGGTCACGGACTGCTGGCTAACGGAACAAAGGGCGGTTGGTAGGGACGACGCACCGATTTGGTAGTTGCTTGGAGATAAGTAGTCAGTGAAGCCAGAGGCTAAGTCCCAGACGGAAGCATAGATCGTTCCTTAACACAGTACAGACATCCTTGAAGGCGACATACGTTGGGTTCATCTAGTGGTTACGCGCACAAATGCAGCTGGAAGTTCATCACGGTATTGAGCCTTGTTAGTGTGACAAGTCGACCAAGCAGAATCCGAGAACAACACAACCTATGCGGAGGTCATCACGAGTAGGTTGGGTATGTTTAGGAGCTGAGATGTACGGCAAATGGGGGACACAAAGTGCCGCTTTGGGCTCACAAGACTCGAGATCTGCATAGCCAAATCCGCCGCGGGGCCGCGCTGGGCTCAACATAGGTGGTGGGGCATCCTAAGCCTCCCCCTACAACGTGCTGGAGTTAGGTGTGCCATGGAGCCGGGAGGAGGCCTGGCGCACAAGCCCCAGGAGCCTCGATGCCCGCTCGCTGATTTAGAGGTGCTATAGGTACTCCTCCTCCTCCTCCTCGTCCTCCCCGTCCTCGTCCTCCTCCGTCTCCTCCTCCTCCTCCTCCTCCTCCTCCTCCTCCTCCTCCTCCTCCTCCTCCTCCTCCTCCTCCTCCTCTTAAGTGTCATATGCCTCGGAACCTCCAATGTCGCATCGCGCGCCTTACTAATGCACACTACCGCGCAAGAGTGTGCATTAGCGCTGGCCCGCGGATAGCACATGAGTGTCTATCAGTGTTCCTCCTCCTCCTCCTCCTCCTCCTCCTCCTCCTCCTCCTCCTCCTCCTCCTCCTCCTCCTCCCCCCCTCCTCCTCCTCGTCCTCCTCCTCCTCCTCCTCCTCCTCCTCCTCCTTGCTAGCCCGATGGGGTGATACAGAGTTGTTGTAGAGGCCGGGAGGTGAAGACCCTCCCCGCGTCATCAGTACCTTCAGTACCCTGCTCGCTAGCCCTGGGGCTGGGAGACGGGCCGCGGGCGGCGGCAGGGCGCAGGGCAGCGGCGGCGGCAGCACCAGGGCAAGGACAATGGCGAGGACGAGGGAAAACGGCAGCGCCAGCAGCCGCAGGACGAAAGCCGCCCAGCCTGCAACTTGACCATCGTGCCCAAGCGGAAGCGCGAACCGACGGTAAATCTGTAGAATTGCGGGAGGGCACAGCCTTTCGGAAATTCCGAGATCTCCAGCTGTAGTTGTTTTCTTTGGTTAGGTCATTTGTGTGCCATATTTTGCGCAGACAGTTTGGCGGATGAATTCTGCATCCACCAGGCTCGGGGAGTCGCCCCCGCGCTGCCAGTGGGCCATTTGGGCCGCCCGCACTAGCACCTCGTGGGCATTGTGGGCACAGGCATTTTAGCGAATGAATGGCGCATTCTTGAGGCTGCATATAGCCATATGGGCCGCCCACTTCGGAGCTTTTCTTTGGCCGTTCGAGCCTGCCCGTTGTGGGGTGTTTTTTTCTCTGTGCCAGCCAGGGCCGCACACGAAGTTTGCCCATTTGGGGCTGCAGTTCGGCCATTTGGGCTTGGTATTGTGGTAATATGTGCGTGTGTGCTATGTGCCGCTCACGGCCGCACCGTAATTCAAGCCCCATGAGATGGGCTGTATCTCGGTTGTTCCAGCTCCATGAGAAGGGCTGTTTGTCTTTTGCTTATCCAGAGCAATTGGCCCAACCGGTTGCAAGTTCCAGTCATGTCAATTGTGTCAGATTCCCTCAGACGCGAAATCGCGGATGCCGACGCCAGGGAAAGATGGTGTTCGGACACCCGGGGCTTCAGATTGAACACCGAGCTATTACGTGATTTCGGCGCTGTTGCGCAGTTTCCCCATTGGTGGGAATACGGTCGCCAATTGTTTTCGAGGGCACAGTAGAGCCTACAGTGCATAATAACTACGGCTTTCTTATGAACAGTTTGTCGCACGCAGAAGCTGAGTGGGATCGATGAGAGCGTCTCGGCAAGATGGAGTTCTTTGCACCGGGGCCTCGGCCCGACCCGAACAGATCCTCGTCAATCCTTGTGGTTTTGGCATTGGAAGAGAGCCCAGACACAAGCATAAAAGCTCGTTTGATTGTTGACCTTACCAAAAGTGGGTTCAACCAAGTGGCCCAGAAAGTTCCCGTCGGATATGGATTTTTTTGATTTAGCATGTTCGCGTATTGTTCCAGGCAGTTGGTTATTTGTTGTGGACATCGCCGATGCATTCTAGAATTGGCGATTGCATCTGGACGATTACTGTAAATTCGGATTCTGGTCTCCTGGGAGGCAACGTCACGGACACTACACACATTTACCCATGGGGTTTGTTCCGCCCCCCAGGGTGAACGACGAAAGCGCAATAGAAGTGTTGCGTTTATTGTTTTTACACGAACACGTCTTGCTTACAGATTTTGCCGATGATCTAGGCAATGGAACGACCGAGTCCGAAGCTTCAGACTAGTTCATTTCCGCCGTTCGCTTCCTCGTGCGGGCCGGCATGTATACCAGTCAGCTACAAGGATTCTGGTTTACGGCCCCCTTCCCAAAAACAAACATGGGTTGGATGGGCATTTGACACAGTCGCTAATGAGATCGCCGTCGAGCTTAAGAAATGCGATAAATGCAGAGTTTTAATCCGTAACGGGTCTGAATTCCTCCAACGTTTACGCGTCGTGGGCGAATCATCCATCAGCAGACCCTCGCGCGCATCTTTCGCAGCCCACCATCTCGCACATTGAATGGTGGATTCGCGCGTCGGAGACCACGCCTGCCAGGCCCTTGCGCGGAGCGGCCAGGTCTCTATCCAGACGGGGCCCAAAACCTACAGATTTCGTAAATTGGAAATCTCCCGCGGAATTTGGCTGCACCCGAGTAGTAGAAACCGAAGCGTCTAAGCTACACGGCTGGCCTTGCAACCCACGCGAATGAAGCCGTGTAGTTCCCAGCACCTGGCCAGGAGATTTCCGTAATTTCGCAGAAAATGCGGACGTCATCTATTACGGGGAATTATGGGTCGATAGGGGGGCTGCCCAAAGAGAAATCGGCCATGTGAAGAGCTGGCGCATGGTATTTCGAGCAGGTAACACAGCCGCCGAGCATCACATCAAATGCCGATTTGGCCGCGCCCCTGCCCTCCAGGACCCCGCCGAAAGTTTTAGGGCGGCAGAGAGAGTCGCTCGGCGCTGGCGCACGGCAGCGCACATCAAAAGCATGGCCAACATTATCGCCGAGGGCCCCGCGACCCGATGTTTGCGGAGCGCAGGAATGCAGGCGCCCCGAAATGCTGTTTTGAAACAAGCAGCGACGAGAGATATACATGGGAAGGCCGGGCCGTTCGATATCGATTTGTTTGCAGATCGCACCGGCATCTTTTCCCAGGGCCCGCTCCGGTTACCCCCGAAGAAGTCTGCGCGCGAGGCGAAATTCGGAGTCGACTGTGCGTGGCCGCGTCCGCCACGAGCCTTATTTGCGAGAGTTGCGCAATCTCGCCCGGTCAGGGCGGCGCCGGTCTGCGCCCCTTCTTAGCCCTGGAAGACGCGGGGGCCCTGCGGTTAGATCGCAAGTGCTACAGCATTGGAGACGCCGCAGCCATTGCGCTAAGGTTTGGACCTTTTCTGCCTCTGGCAAATCTGTGCTGGAGAGATCCGTCGGCGCACAGCGCCGCCATCAGACTTGCCAGTGGCGCCGCTGTCATTGCCATAGCGTTGCAGACAAAAATATGATCATAGCGTTGCAGACAAAAATATGAACATATCATATGTAAATTTCTTAATGCGTTGCTGGGGTTGCTCCTCCCCCTCCTCACCAGAGGGTTTGTTAACCGCATCTGTCGTCACTGATGCCTCGCTCAGCGGCCATTCGTGTGCTATTGGATTGCGCTGCCGTCGTTATGGTAGCCGAATTGTTGCAAGTTTGAGCGCTCACTTGGACCCCGCGCATAAGTCAGATTGCCAGCAATCTCCGGATGGCAACCGCGCAGCCGGCGCAGTGTGGCGTGCAAGAGGCGGTCGATTGGCTCCAGCGGGCCATCCAGCCGGACGGCGCTCTCTCCGCTATCATCGCCGAAACGGTCCGCCAGGCGATCGCGATCGCATCGGCCTCCGCGGCGGCGGAAGCCAAAGCGGCGGCCCGGGACGACGCCATCAAAACCCAGGACTACCGCCACGAGCCTCGGAGACAAAATCGTTGCGATAAGCAAAACAGAGCAGGTTTTGGATGCAAAGTTTCTTTGGAGGCCACGTTTGCGTTCCTGCTAACCGGCTGAGTTTCTAGCCAGTTGGCGCCGTCTCACAGTAGACAAGGGTTGGCTCGCAAATGCCGCTGGTAATATGCACGACCCGGCAAACGCCACGGCAACGCATCGCTCGAGCCCCAACAATCTTGAAGTGCGCGCGTAGCGCGAGCCCCAGTAAGTCTTTTATCAAATGCCCCGGAGGCCTCTTGTGGAAGCAGCTGCGTTCAAGTCCGTTCTGGGGGCGCGGCTAGTCGTTGCAGGGATTTCACATGTGATGAAGCTGCTATCGAACGCGACGCCACTGCGACGGCATTGGCGCGCATGCGTTTGACTATTTCCCGTTTACCGGAGAAGGAATAAGACATCAGCCCGGCGACTTCGACACAGATTTCTGCTGCCAAAATGCAAAAGTAATGCGAGAAGTTCACGTCGCCAATTTCTTCGGCCGTCAAGGCTACGAAACGCAAGGCAAAGAAACTGGCAACGCATGCTCCGCTTAACGTGGCAATTTGGGACTAACTTGGTTGGCCGCAACCTTTTGCATGTCCTTGCAGCACCGTTGTGTTGGCGGGTGTCCGCGAGAAACCAGATGGCGCGCCGTCGCGCGCCCTTTGCACGGCGAACTGCTTGCGTGCGCTCTAGTGCGGCGCTAGAGATGCGAAGGCTACGATATTGCCCCATAGTCGCGCGAATTGCACTCTTCTCGAAGTCGCTGCCGGAGAAGTCAGAATCCATGCAGTTCTCCACAACAGCTGACTGCTGCCTACCCATCATCCCAGGCAATTCGTTGCGCACGGCTGAAAAGACATGATGCTTCTCGGACCCGTTGCGTTTGCCCTTGCCGTCTGAAAGAAGGCAGACGACTGCGATTGGCTTGCCCCGGCCGCCGTTCCGCGGAATGCTTGCGTGCCACGGCCCAAGCGGATCTACTTCAAAGGCGGGGCAACTTTCCCAGCGTCCCGCATGGAATTTGGCCAGAGCTCTGCGCAAAGTATTGGTGGCACTTGTCGCCAATCCTTTGCAGTTGTGCCTCCCTCGTTTTCTCGTTATCCTTCCTTCCCCTTGAATCACACTTCCTGCTCACACGTGCTCTTAATTTCCTTCCTAACCCAAGCTGCGTCCTGCCAGGATCCGGATTCCGGGGTCCGACTACACTCTGCTTCTGTAGGTGGCGCAGCATCCCGATGCGCCAGAGTAGTCGCATGAATACGTTATACAATGGGATTCGATAGTGACAGCGCCGCAGAACGCAATTCAACAAATTCTCGCCCCAGTCGGTCATCCATCGAAGTTTGCCGACCAGACCGCGCCATTCTCGGCCTTCATCGCACGCTGACGCCATACAGCACATTCTAAACCGCCCCACTCATGTGGACGACGGTGCGGTCTGCCCAGAGCGATCTAACTGAATGCGAGCATCAAATACAAGACCAAAGCGATTGCTACTGCGCGCGCTGAATATATTCATCGAGGCTTCACATAATTTGCATTCTCTGTGAGTCGATACTTCGTCCCACCAAAACGTGACGTTGACAGCTGGCATTGTGAGACATGGCTAACACTGTACAACTCCAGGCGCTCGAATCACTCCAGCGCCTCCAGGCGCACCAGTCAATCAAACCGCCTCAGGTGTTCGAGTGAATCCAGTGACTGCGTTCACTCCTGTACTCCAGGCGCTTCAATCACTCCAGCAACTCCAGGCGCTCCAGAAACTCTTGTAACTCCAGGCGCTCCAGTCATCCAACTCATTCCAGACACTCCAGGCGCTGCAGCCACTCCAGGCACTCCAGGCGGTCCAGTCACTCCAACCACCCCCGTCAGCCACTCCAGGCGCTCCAGGCACTCCATGTCGCTCTAGTCTCTCTACTCACTCCAGCCACCCTAGGCGTTCCAGCCTTTCCAGGCGCAGTCATTCTATTCCAGCCACTCCAAGCGTTCCAGTCACTCCAGCTTCAGTCATTCCAGGCCACGCAAGCGCTGCAGTTATTCCGTGCGCTCCAGTCATTTTACCCCAGCCTCTCCAGGCGCTCCGGTCATTCCAATCGCCTCAGGCGCTCCAGCCACCCTCACGCCAGCCACTCCAGACGCCCCAGCCATTCCAGCCGATCCCAGCGTTGCAGGCGCTCCAGGCACTCTAATCACTCAAAGCACCCAGGGGCTCCAGTCACCCAAACCACTCCAGTTACTCAAATCATTTCACCCCAATCACTCCTGGCACTCCAGTCAGTCCAAGTGCTCCCCAACAAATATCTGAATTCTTGACGTTTCGCGTATCCCCACCAGCCCATCCAAAAACGATGCCCAGGCGAACTGCGGTTAATTAGGGAAATGAGGGGACATACAGAGTAGCAAAGGGCTGGGGGACCCGTTTTACCCAAGAGGGCGAGGATGGAGGAGGAGTCCGAGGAGGATGAGGAGGAGGAAGAGGAGGGGGAGGAGGAGGAGAAGGAGGAGGAGGAGGAGGAGGAGGAGGAGGAGGAGGAGGGGGAGGAGGGCAGCAGGTGGGAAAAGTGGGGAGGAGGGAGGAGGGAGGAGGGGAATAGGCGGATGATGAGGACGAGGGGAGGAGGAGGAGGAGGGGAGGAGGAGGAGGAGGAGGAGGAGGAGGAGAGGAGGGGGAGGAAGAGAAGAGGAAAGGAGGAGGAGGAGTAGGATGATGAGGCTGATAAAATGGAGGAGAACGAGGAGAAGGAGGAGGAGGAGGAGGAGGAGGAGAAAGATGAGAAGGAACAAGAACAACGACGTGCACAAGAGCCTTCTAGGATGTCCCTTGGAAGTTGTTTTGGAGTCCTCTTGGAGCGGCTGGGGGATTCTTGGATGCTTCGGGGATCCTCTTGAGGCCTCTTGGGGGTCTAGGAAGCCTCTTGAGGGCCTCTTGGGGACCTCTTGGGGCCTCCTGGGCGCCTCCTGAGGCGCTCTTGGGGCGCTCTTGGGAGCCTTGGGAGCGCTCTTGGGGCCATTTTGGAGGTGATCGATCAAAGGAAGGGGTCCCCCAATTAGCGTCTCCCCTCGGGAGCCTCTAAAATCGCCTCTTGGACCCCTCTTGGGACGCTCTTGGAGCGCTCTTGGGGCCGTCTGGGGGCCATCTTGGGCCCCTCTTGGGGCCCTCCTGGGCCCTCTTGGAACCATCTTGAAGCCTCGAATGGCCATCGGAAGCGAAAAGGCGAGAAAGCAAAACACAGTGTTTTTGTCCTAGGTGTTGGAGCCATTTTGGCCTCTTGGGGGGCCTCCTTGGGAGGCTACGTGGCCAATTGGAGTCGTCTTTGGGCGGTCTGGGGGCCTTTTGGAGCATCCTCGGGGCCATCTTGAGGCGTCTTGGGCTGTCTTGAGCCATCTTGGAGGTCATCTTGGGCTCTCCGAGGCCCTCTTGGAGCCATCTTGGGCCATCTTGGACGCTCCCAACTACCAGCGAAACCCCCCATCCAGGTCCAGGGGAAAGGGGTTTAGGGGGAGGGGTAAACCCATCCCCGAAGGGGAAGAAGGGAAGATGGAAGAGGAAACTCCCGGAACCACCTACGCCCAGAGGGCTGGTGGGATTCATTCCGACCTCTTTTTGCGATTAAGTCTTGTTCACCGTCGCATCAGATACCTGAGCAAAAGATAATTTCGCCGTGTGCCCACATAATGTGCGATCTGACAGTGCTTAATCTAGGGTGGGTGCGCGGGGCGCGCAGTTGCGCCGGACATGATGTTGGTGCTCATATGGCACACGAAACACATGTCCTGAGTAAGGCAGGCCTAGATGGTCAAAGGTGTGGCCCTGACTGGCACAGAGAACAAACTCCCCATAACGGGCAGGCCCGAACGGTCAAAAAAAGAAACCGATGTGGGCGGCCCAGCCATAAAACTGACGAGTGTACCATTCTTGACGCTTCGCGTATCCCCACCAGCTCCCTGGATTGACGTCCCGCACGGAAATCGTTCCTTACCTCTGTTCGTCCGTTTCGTTCACAGTGGGAACGCCTAGCGCGCCATTTTGGCTGCGCTCGGCTCTCCTCGGTGGCTGACCTCAGACTCCCTGGATGTGCCGTTGCATGTTCACCTCAGGGGCTGCCCGGCAGACTCCCTGGTTTTGCACGCCCTGGCTTCTCAGACGCCCTGGGTTGTCGCTGCCCGCCGCTTGACCGCGGCTTCGCGCGCGCCCGCCCATTCGTCGCGGCCGCAGCCCGACCGTGACCGCCCGCCGCTGGCGCTTCCGCTTGCGGCAAAAAAAAAAAACACGCCCATCCAGAAACGATGTCAGGCAAATTGAGATCAGGGAAGTGGGGGAGCAACGAGAGGGACAGCCGATCCGTGCAAAGGATGAGGCGGAAGAGGAGGCCAGATAATGAGGGGGTGGCGAGGAACCGAGCGAAGGAGGGATGAGGAGAATGATGACGCTGGGTGGATGGTTGAATGCCGGTCGGATGCCTCTTGGAAGTCTTTTGAAAGCCTCTTCGGGCGTCTTGGGGGTCTCTTGGCGGTCAATGGGGGCTCTTGGGCGTCGTGGGTGCTTCGGGGGGAGCTCTTGAGGCCGCTTGGGATCCTCTTGGGGGGCTCTTGGGGGCCTGTTGGAGGCCTCTTGGGGGTCTCTTAGAGCTTCATGGCGGCCTCTTGGAGCCTCTTGGAGGCCTCTTGGAACCATCCTGGGAGCCTCTTGGGGGCTTTTTTGGGCCTCATGGCGGCCTCTTCGGGCCTCTTGGAAGCCTCTTGGGGCCTCCTGGGCGCTTCTTGGGGCCATCTTGGAGGAGATCGATAAAAGAAGAGGGGTTCCCTAATTAAGCCTGCCCTTCGGGACTTTCAAATCGCTTCTTGGACGCATCTTGGCGCTTTGGGGCGTTTTGGGGGCCGACTTGGGGCCCTCTTGGGCCCCTCTTGGGGCCTCCTTGGCCCCTCTTGGGCCATGCTGAGGCCTCAGATGGCCATCGGAAGCGAAAAGGCGAAAGCCGAAAATCATTGGTTTCCCTTAAGTTTTTGAAGGATGTTGGCTTCTTGGAGGGCCTCCTTGGGGAGATAATTGGCCTCTTGGAGCTGTCTTGGAGCGTTCTGAGAGCGTCTTGGACCATCTTCGGAGCCATCGTGCGGCATCTTAGGCTATCTTGAGCCATCTTGGAAGTCATCTTGGAGTACCCGATGCGCTCATGCAGCCATTTTGGACACTCTCGGGAGGGGGTCAGGGGGAGGGGTCAAGACACCCACCCCGCCACAAGCCGTTCCGCTCTTTCCCACCCGCCTTCCGCCGCCGCCGCTGCCGCCCCCTCCGCTGCCAAACCGCCGCCGCTGCCGCCACCGCTACCGGCGTCGCCGCCGCCGCCGCCGCCGCGCCCGCCTCCGCCGCCGCCGCAGCTCTTGTAGCGGCCGCCACCGCCGCCGCAGTTGCCGTAGACGCCGCCGCCGCCGAGTGTTTTTTTTTTGGACAGCGATGGTGGAGGGAGGTCGCATCGGCTTGGCTGCGCATGCGCCGAATTTGGAGGCAGAGTGTGTTTCGGATTGTCTTTTGCAAGGGATGGTGGAGGGGTGTCGTCATGGACCTAGTTAAATCCCTCCCCGAAGACGGGAAGATGGAAGAGGAAACTCCCTAAACCACCTACGCCCAGAGGGCTGGTGGGATTCAGAGATTCATTCGCCAAAGTGCTGGTGCCCACATTGCCCACGAAAGGCCCGCATGAACGGAGCCCACTGGCAGCACGGAGACGCGATTCCCCGAATACCCAATTCATCCGCTAAGGTGTCTGCGCAAGGTATATCATATGGTCTACACTTGGCTTACTACATAATGCAAGTGCAGCCGGAGATCTCGGAATCTCACAAGCGGATGGTGGTGAACAAGGGGACGCTGTATTGCTTAGCAACAAATGCAGCCCTCCGCGAGATCCAGCGACAACTACCACCAGGAGCTGAGATTTTAGCATATTTGGATGATTTGTATGTAGTCCGCGACCCAACTGAGGCAGCATATCTTTTGCACGTGGTTACTACGACACTACAAAACGCCTGCCATGTGAACGTGAACCAGGGCAAACTTGCAGCTTATTCTAAATATCCAGCCCCATGTCCTGAAGATTTCGGTGCTGTTACAGATAACGCTTGGACAGCAGACAGACCATGACCGGAACGAGGTCTCAAAATTCTGGGAAGTCCGTTCGGCAGTGACGAATATGTAACATCATTCGGAGAAACGCTTATTGCGAAGAGGGAGCAGCTCTTACACTACTTACCACAGCTCCCCTCTCTGCAGACGGGGTGGTTGTTATTGTACTATTGCGCAGTACCTCGAATGAATTACTTATTACGCACACTGCCCCCATGGCAGGCACACGGACTGGCTCAACGTCACGATGCAGATATCATTGAAACATTCCGAATGCTTTTCGCTATTCCTAAAACGTCGCAGTGGCATGCGCAGTTGCATGGTATATCATACGACACGTGGGTAAGGCAAGCGCAATTGCCATTGCGTTTGGGAGGGGCGGGGTTAGGGAATTCGGACAGGACATTTTACGCCGCATATTGGGCAAGTTGGGCGGACTCTTTGCCAGGATTGGTTGCACGATTTCCGGCAATTGGGAATCACATATTATTTAATTAACTACGTTGGAAGCGAACCTTGATACAAACAGTTTGGCAGGACCAGCTTGTTTGGTAGCAGCAGAGCAAGCAGGAAGGATTTGCACCAACAGTGGCTGGAGATGGCAACCATCTTGGACACAATTGGCTGCAGGATTACGACCACCAGACCCAGCAAATATGGATATCAATTTGGGCGAATGGAAACACGGTTGGCAATACCACGCATCAGTTCCGTTGGAAAACGCAGCGTAACAAGAATTACTTCGTCTCCTTGCTCTATTATACCAGAATCAATGCTGCAAGCACACGGAAAGCGCGCGTGCAAACGGCTACGGGACCATATGCTGCAATCTAGTTGTTGGGATGCCCTTCTACGGACAGTCGCGAATTGTCGAGTGCCCAACTCTTAGGTACCATGCGCCGGATTTCGACCGATGGTGCTGACCCCCACGGGTACGATGGCATGCGAGGCATGCGAGGCGTCAGATTGTGGTTACGACTTGGCGACAAGTAGAAGCAGGACGTACGGTTCCAGACAGACATGCGGAACGGCTCCTGACATACATAAATGCACCAGTCCCACCTGGAGATCTCCGTCGTTTGGACTCGGTAGTTCCTGGCCTGAACGTGGAGCGGGGATTACCACTGTTCTGTGATATCTCAGTTATCGCGCCGATTTCATGGAGCGGCTTACCACGATCAGGGACAAACAACTGGAGAGGGCGATTGCTGGAACGTGTGAACCGGGAAAATAACACAACATTATATCCAGTGATAGCAAGTTAGGTTCTTTGCACTGCCTAGGAGTCACAGTTTTCGGGCGGTGGAATCGCCAATGTATTTTGCATTCGAGGGTTCAGCGCGAAGCCGCAGGCATAGCCATTCAACGGGCTGTCACAAATGCAGCCTTCGGCACGTGCCCAGATCTTTCCCGGACCCAGCTGGGGCTTGCATGTCCTTTAGCGGACCTCTGCGAAATTTAATCACCCTCCTCCTCCTTGTCCTCTTCCTCCTCCTCCTTTTCCTCCTCTTCCTCCTCCTTTTCCTTCTTTTGCCTGCTTAGCGCGTGTCGTGGTTTCACGTTCGATGCCGTTTGTTCGGGCTGTTTCTCACTCTGCGTTTTGTTGTGGTCGGTTCGCATCGGGAACACACACACAAAAAAAAAAAAAATGATTTTCATTTTGTCCGGGATGGGATGGGCCTCCGGTATTCACAACGTACGTTTGCAGCGGCATGCTGGGATAGTTGGGCGGACGCCTTACCAGAAATCATCGGCGCGTTTTTTGGTTTACGCTAATGCTTCCACATTCTACAGCGAACGGGTCAGTTGGAATTGACCCCATGTTTACCAGCAGCGCAAATGGTACGGTCAAATTGGCAAAAACTGCGTGCGAATTGGGCCGTTACGGTTATAACCACCGGAGTATGAAATATTTTTTCGGCAAATACCGTCACGGGCGGGAATCCCACCAGCCCTTTAGGGCGTAGGTGGTTTAGGGAGTTTCCTCTGCCAACCCCCTTCTTCCCCTTCGGGGAGGGGTTTACCCCTCCCCTTACCCCTCCCCACTGACCTGGACGGGGCGTTCCGCGGGTCGTTGGGACGGCCAAGATGGCCCAAGACATCTCCAAGAGCGAAAAGGCGAGAAACACACAAAACATTGATTTTACACGACAAGTTTGTGAATGTTGTATGATGGGACCTCATTCAGCTGATAGTTGTTATCTTCGTGGTTCCAACCTAGGTTTTGGAAGGATTTTGGCCTCTCGGGGGGGCCCAAGAGGCGACTCGAGGCACTCTAGAGGGGCAACGCTAATATACGACCTCCCCTTTTTTGATAGATCTCCTCCAAGATGGCCCCAAGAGCGCCCCGAAGGCTCCCAAGAGCGCCCCAAGAGCGCCCCAAGACGGCCCCACGAGGCCCCAAGAGGCCCCCAAGAAGCCTCCAAGAGACTGCCAAGAGACCCCCAAGAGGCCCCAAGAGCCTCCCAAGATGGCCCAAGACGGCTCCAAGAGCGAAAAGGCGAGAAAGCAAAAAACATTGATTTTACATAGGTTTTGGAACGATTTTGGCCTCTTGGGGGGCCCAAGAGGCGACTCGAGGCACTCTAGAGGGGCAACGCTAATTGGGGACCCCCTCTTCTTTGATCGATCTCCTCCAAGATGGCCCCAAGAGCGCCCCGAAGGCTCCCAAGAGCGCCCCAAGAGCGCCCCAAGAGCGCTCCAAGAGGCCCCAAGAGGCGCCCAAGAGGACTCCACAAGGCTCCCAAGAGACCCCCAAGAGGCCCAAGAGGCTCCCAAGACGGCTCCAAGAGCGAAAAGGCGAGAAAACACAAAACATTGATTTTCCTTAGGTTTTGGAGAGATTTTGGCCTCTTGGGGGGGCCCAAGAAGCGATTCGAGGCACTTTAGAGGGGCAGCGCTAATTGAGGACCCCCCCTTCTTTGATAGATCTCCTCCAAGATGGCCCCAAGAGCGCCTCGAAGGCTCTCAAGAGCGCCCCAAGAGCGCCCCAAGAGGGCCCCAAGAGGCCCCAAGAGGCCCCCAAGAGGCCTCCAAGAGGCCCCCAAGAGACCCCCAAGAGGCCACAAGAGGCTCCCCGAGATACGCAAGAGGCCCCCGGGACCGCCAAGAGGCCCCAAAGAGGGCCCAAGAGGCTCCCAAGCTCGCCATTGTCCTCCTCCTCCTCTTCTTTTTCTTCCTCCTCCCTCCTCCCCCCTCCCCCTCCTCCTCCTCCTCCTCCTCCTCCTCCTCCTCCTCCTTTTCCTCCTTCTCGTCCTCGCAGTTCTCCATATCCTCCTCCTTATCTTCCTCCTCCTCCTCCTCCTGCTTCTCCTCCTGCTCCTCCTCCTGCTCCTCCTCTTCCTCCTCCTACTCCTACGACGACGGCTCCTCCTACATCCTCCCCCTCTTGGGGTATATGGCGGCTCACCCCGCCCTTTGTTCTTCTGCATGCTCCCCCGCTTCCCTCATAACCTCCACTCCCCTGGGACTCATTTCTGGACGGGCTGGTGGGGATACGCGAAGCGTCTAGAATTCCACGATTTCAAACCAGGTAGAAATCAATGTCCACTAATTTTTGCGAATGCTATCACAATAAAACACGGGGTTCCTGGGCCGTTTCGTTGCTGAATGGTTTTTGGTATGTCTTCCAACGGACTTTCTCTGAATAGTTGCATGTCCGGCTAATCCGAACCAGTAGTAATCCGCAATCGTTCTCTGTGCGAGAAAATCCTCGTGATAAATAATGTGCCATCTTCGTATTACAGCTTGGAAAACTTACAACAAACGTGCTTGTCGTCAATTTAAGGAACGTGCCCATCATATACTTTGTAGGCTTGCGTTAGATTTTTTATAGACGGAACAAAAAGAAACACAACCCAAAAATGCTATCGTTTCGCCACGGGATTAGGATGAAATGCTTTGATATTTTCGGTGGTTCAGACGAATCCAACGAACTCATTTTATGACTCGCTACGCGATGCGAAATTTGATTCTCTTGTTTGAAATTTGCATAATTATTTTGCAAAATCACTGTAGATTGTCACATAGCTTTTGCAACCTACCCGAAGCATGCATTCACGCAAGCTGTTAATCTTTTTTTCGTGACTCTGACAAAAGATGGATACGAAAAGGAAGGGTATCTTTTAATGGAATACTGCGGGTGGAAGACATGCACCCCTCGTCATGGATATCGTAATTTGCATACGTAATCTTCAGGAACGTCGAAAGAACACCCTGGATTAAATGAAAACCAAACGAATAGTCTTACCGAATAGTGCTACGATATCTTTGTGTGTCGCAATGGAGCTGGAAAATGGATTCGCCGACGTATCTCGATGAAGCCAAGAATGGGTCAACCAAGCTTGGGTGTGGTCCATTCCGCCCAATCTTTCTGCTCCTGTTCGAGAAAAGACGCAGACGCGGGGGATGAGGGGAGGCGTCATGGAAACAGGGCCTGCTAGGGGCAGGAACAATAAAATATACGAGGACACTGAGATGACAAAAGAGGGAATGGGCGGCGGGCGAGCGGATGAGTGGATCTTTAAAAAACTTGTGCCCTCCCTGGCCGCGCCCGTGCATTGCGGGAAGGGTTGGCGGTTGCAAGCAACTGCGAGGTGCGACTCCTCGTCGGCCATTGGGATCTGGCGCGAAAGCGCGCTCCTAGCTTTGAGAGGCTTTCGTTCCATGCTGTTGGCATTCCACGGGCTGCGCTTGCACTCTCTTAAGGATTCTCTGCGTTTCGCACGCGCCTTTGGGGTTTTTAGCGCGGCGCTAAGGAGGCGCGGGGGGGATTTGGGGCAGGGAATTAAGTGAATCGGGTTGCTGGTTTGAAGCGGGTGGCCATGTGCGAACGCCTCCCTTCTCTCAAAACCTCAGCGGGGTCGAGGAAGGAGCGGGGGCAACCGAACAGGAGGGACTGCTGAGAGGAAGAGGGGACCGGGACAGAGAAGACGAGGAGGGGAGGAGAACGAGTAAAAGGGGAGATGAATCAGATGAGGAAGATAAGAAAAGGGGAGGAAAGGGAAGAGGATGCGTCGACGAGCCGATTCGAAACTTGACCGCCATACCAATGGGGAAAGGACGGGATTGTGGCGTTGCGCCCGCCCCTACAAATTTATTCATTAGCTACGCCACGCCGCTGACCCTGGGGGCGGCAACTATCGTTCCCCGCGTAGCCCGTCCTCTGGACTTGTGAGGCCCCTCTAGACACGTTTTGGAACCCTCTTAGGACTGTCCTGCCGTTCACCCGGGCCGTTGCTATGGTTTCTGAGGCCTTCGTGGGGCGCCCGGAGGCCGTGGTGGAGCCTTTTGGAAAGTTTCTTCGGGTGCCAGAGGTCGATCGTGGAAATTTACTGGGCCTATGTGGGCCTCGTGGAAGCCCACCGGAATTTCCAATTGCGTAGCCAACATGTGTCTCCCCCACCGAGTACAGCGTTTCGCTGCCCCATAGGGAGCACCACCGAAGGTCACAATGTCGCAGCCCGCATGCATCTCCCCCATCCAATACAGCGTTCAGTTGCCCCGTAGGGACCTCCACCGAAAATCTCAATAGCGCAGTCCGCATGTGTCTCCCCCGCTCGGTATAGCGTTCTGTGGCCCTATACGGGGGCTCCACCGAAGACGATGCCTACAACTGCGGTGTTCACGGTTGCACATGGTTGGGCCCTTCGCCAAACAAATTGACACATTTTGGCATTTGCTTCGTTTCGGCCCTCCGACGGCCCAAGACGGCCGAAGAGGCCCTCAAGATCCCCCACAATGGGGCCTCCCAAATGGGCCCATCATTGCTCAAGAGGCCTCCGAGACAGCCCCAACAAGGCCCCAAGACGGCTCAAGAGGTCTCTAAGCCGCCCAAGATGGCCTCCAAGATGGCCGAGAAGCGCCCTAAGAGGGCCCCGAGTCGATTCAGAGAGGTATCCAACATTGCTTCTGACGGCGTCAGGCAGGCCAGGAATGCCCTTAGATTGCCAAAGAGGCCTTCAAGGAGCCCTGAAGGGTCACCAAGCCCAAAGGCTCCCAGGAGGCGAGGCCCACAAGAAGCACCCAGAGGGCATCAAGAATCCTCCTCCTCCTCCTCCTCCTCCTCAGCATCCCCCGCCTCCTCTTCCTGCTCCTCCTCATCCTCCTCTCTGTGTCCTTCCTCTCCTCCGCTTCTTCTTTCTCCCCCACGTGTTCCCCAACGGCTCGGGGAACACACGGTCGGATAGCTTGGCAGAGCTCTGGCCACAACGTTCGGCCACATGGGCGATTCCAAAAGGCGGGGAGCAGTCCTTGCAATGCTCGAGTGCAGCCCTTCTGATGTGCCAGCACGGCCCTGTTCTCGTCCTACTATCCACATCCAGTGCAAATGTTGTGCCATAGCGGTCGCTGCTATGACACTCCTTCCGGCGACTACGACCACTGTCACGCGAGGACGACCACAAATATGTCAATTCTACGAGCGAGCCTGCGATGGCAAAACCAGGCCTGTATTTCCAACTCAAGCAATTTCCAAATACTCAATTCAATATTTGCCACCGCTTTTTCGACACTTTGCCACACGTTTGTATGCTGTGTGACCGTCGTTCTATTGCTACGGCTCCAGTATGATTTGCTACTCTATCACATTTGTAGATTACCGATGCGGTTCGATCGATTTAGACCTATTGCTGTCACACGTATGCTCTGCCGAAACCACTCTTCTTATCTTTGCTACTCTCATTTTGCATTGCTGGAACCATGCGCTGCGGTACTGCGATGCCGCAGTAACAAAGCAAGCAAGTCTTTCGTACGCCCGTCTCAGGACAGCATGGCCAGTCTGATACAATACGATCAGAACTCTTTCGTGGCCCCCATCAGCCGATTCAGCTCCACCTCGACGACGCGTTTGCCCTCGCAGGGGCGCGAATGGCAGATGGGGGACATCGCGCCCGAGAGCTGCAACTGCGATCCGAGAGGTGCTCCGTGGATGGAAATTCCATGATGCGACAGAGTAACAGACGATGCAATGCGGGCGCGGTCGCAAGAAACCATCAAAAGACACCCACCCCTGAGAACCCGTGCGCGAGGTGCACCCGAGGGGAAACCTGGAGCACCCTGAACGCAACAGCTTCTTCAACGGCTGCGGGAAATCACCGCGCAGCGCGAGGAGCGAAGAAACCCAAGATACCCTGACGAAAAACATATGGTTGCTGGGGACACCAAAAGGTACCGATACCGCTACTCCCCGGACCTCTCCTGGGGTGTTTTCTGACCAGGATCTCGAAGCGAATCCAGCGGTGGCGACGAGGGAGGCCTGGGAGGCCGAAAAAGGGGAAAACGAGGGGAGGGTAGAGGTATGGGTACCGTTTCCTCCTCTGAAATGCTTGATGCGCGCCCCCACTGTATGTGCTGGTCGAACCGGCCTGAAGGGCTGGACATGTAGCCAGAGCATTCCGCCACCGTGCAATAGGCACGGTGTGTGCCCAGACCCCTGCCCAGGGCGGTCCCCGAATGCGAGGCTGGGAGCGTGGCCGCGTGCCCCAATCTCCGATGTGCTCCAAAATGGCCACCTAAAGTACACGCCGGTCGGAAAAAATGGGTAGAAACATGAAGTAGGAAGGCGGATAAAGTAGATTGGGTTCAGGCCCTCCCACATAATAACAACACATAGCAACATCATATCGATTCTTGAAGTAGGAAGGCGCTTGAAGTAGATTGGGATCTGGGGTTCCGAAAATACCTACTTTCAACGACTAGCGTGTATTGAAGAGCCAGGAGTGCTTTCGTGACTTCCTCGTATGCCATACTCGCTTCTTCGGTCGTCAGAGCGCTCAAGACGGCTCAACGGGTTGAGGAAGGGAGGGCAGTGGAGGAGTAGGAAGGGGATAGGGATGTGGGGGAAGGCGCAGGAGAATGAGCAGGAAGAAGAGGATTGGAGAGGAAGACGGACACGACGTCGCCGATGACGACAGAAGTCAACGATCAAGGTCGTTCTGGATCTGTCGCTCTGGGAGCGTCTTGGAAGCCAAGTGAGGCCATCGTGGCCCTCTCGGGGCCATTTTGGAAGCCTCTTGTGCCGCTCTCCAGCCCCTCTTGGGGTGCTCTTGTGGCTCCCTTGGGGTCACCAGGAATGCCCAGGAGGCGCCAAACTAAAAAGATCTCCCAATCAACGCTTCATACACACTTTAACACTCCCGCGGCCCGCGAAACGTCCCGAGAAAACGATCAAGTGTAAGAGCCCTTTCACGCAGGACCACTTGCCGCCATGGCGAACATGGGAAATTCCCCCCTGTACCCCTCCTGGGGAATCCAGTCGTGACGCGTACAAGGGGAGACGACTACGCCAACATCTCAAAATCCTCGAAGCTGGCTCCCACCCCATACATCCGAACTGGTGTTGTTTCGCAACTTGGCTTCCCAACGGTCTGGACCCTGTCCCGAGGGGGGGGGCGATTTTTCATGGACATATTTTTCTGGCCAAGGGGCCCCCGAGGAAGAAAATTGTCAAACATCTGCCGTCGCGACATCTTCATGACGCGAGGCCCGTCTTTTGGCTTATAACTTGGGCCTCTGGCGGCTGTCCGGGGGCGATCCTGGCACCCCCGAGGTGCAGGCAGCCACAAGTGCACATCCCGAGGCTGTAGCACCTCCAGGAGCGCCCCCGACAACATCCGAGAAAGGCGCGAGGAGGCCCGTGCACGGGCAAGGGAGGAGAGGCCCGCGACGAGGGGCGTCTCCTCTCCTCCGCCTGTTCCTCCTCCTCCAGATCCTCCACCACCTCCTCCTCCTCCTCCGCCTGTTCCTCATCCTCCCTGTTCCCATTTCCTCCTCCTCCTCCTCCTCCTTCTCCTCCTCCTCCTCCCCCTCCCGCCTCCGCCTCCTCCTCCTCCTCCTGATCCTCCTCCTCCTCCTGATCCTCGTCCTCGTCCTCGTTCTCGTCCTCGTCCTCGTCCTCCTCCTCCTCCTGCCTCTCCTCCTCCTCCTACTCCTCCTCCTCTCCTCCTCCTCCTCCTCCTCCTCCCCCCCCCCTCCTCCTCCGTTTCCTCTTCCTCCTTCCCTCGCTTCCTCTATCTAATCCTCGTCCTCCTCCTCCTCCTCCTCCTTCTCCTCCTCATTCGCCTCCTCCTCCTACTCCTCCTCCTCCTCCTCCTCGTCCTCGTCCTCCTCGTTCCCTCGTCCTCCTCGTCTCCTCCCCCTCCTCCTCCTCTCATCTCCTCTCCTCTCCTCTCCTCTCCTCTCCTCCTCTTCCTCCTGCTCCTCCTCCTCCTCCTCCTCCTGATCCTCGTCCTCGTCCTCGTCCTCGTCCTCGCCGTCGTCGTCGTTGTCCTCCACCTCCTCCTCCTCTTCCTCCCCTCCTCCTCCTCCTCCTCCTCCTTTCCACGCTTTGCACGCAGCCGCAGTCTCCCGCATCCGAGGCGCAAGAGACTGAGCAAACACACGCTTACACCTCCCCGAACTTGACTTGGGAGCTGCGACCGAACTGGCACCTCGAGCTGGGGTCCTTGCCGGCAAGGGGCATCGACAGACTCTTGTCTGCCGCCCGATTCCGAGGCCGTCCAGTGCATGTCTCCTTCAAGAAGCGGGAGCGAAGGACCCCGAACGCAGCGCATTTCCGACACCAAACGACCTTCCCCGAGGGCCCTGAGCCCATCCAAAGCACGTGGGAGGGGTGGGCCGACGCGGCAATCTTGGGGATCCTTCGGCAGGAGAACGCGGCGGGGGCTCCTCTGGACTTCGCACGTTCCCCGCAGATGTCACACAGATAAGATTTACCTTCCCTACAGATCGTGTGTCCGTTGGGCTCTAGAACTAAAGCCAGCTGGGGGGCGTCAGGGGAGCGGCGGGGGGCCTTGGACTTGGCCTTGCAACGCTCCACATCCCTCAAGCCCCTCCGAGACGCTTCCCCCAGCATGAAACCTACAAGCTTCCCTACCTGCTTGATCCTTTGGCAGACCGCATGATACCAGGAACGGAGGGCCTCTGGCTGCTCTTGCAGCAAGGTGCCGTCCCGAGCCAGGCTGTCGGCAGTCCTGTTGCCGACCCAGGCATAGAAGGGGAACCCTTGGACCTGCGCCTGGTTCCAAGAGAGATGGGAACGAATCTTACATATAGAAATGAAACTCCAGCCTATGTCCAGAGCTTTGGCCAAGACCTTGACCCACACCCCAGAAAACGCAAGCCCCGAAACATCCTGGCCGGGGCCTAAGCTCCAGACATCAACGATAACTTTACAGTCCGTCCATATTTCCAGGGGGTCAGCATCGGCATTCATGAGCGCCATTCACAGGGCCCACAACTCCCCCCCAGGTTGGACTGTAAGGCGGGGAGAGAGGCCCAAACAAGCTGCCCGAGATCTGGCCCCCTGGGTCCACGCTCACCACGGCCCACCCAGCTCGAGAAAGCCACGGCAGAGTGGGGTCGAGGGCGGAGCCGTCCAGGCACACAATCCATCCGAGACGGCCAGACCTCGGGGCGATGTGCCACCTCCAGGGTTGCTGCACGAGGGGGCAGGGTGAGTAACGAAACGCCGAAGAAAGCAACCCGCTAGTATAGAAGAGCCGCCACTTCGGGGAGGTAGCCGACTCTCCAGTCCTGACTAAACGATCGAACCCTAAAAGTTGACGGCAATCATGGAGCGCGGGGCAGGAGAAACAGCGGTGCTGCTTGGTTCCCCAAGGGTGCCCACACGCCTGACAAGCAGCACTGCAAGAAACCCGATCCAGGTAGAGGTCGGCTTGGGCAGCCATCCCCCCCGAAGCCACAGCGGCCAAGGGCGAGGCCTCCAGACCTTTGCCTGAAGCACGGGATTCCTGACAGACCTCCTGGAGTGGGTCCAAGAGGGGCGCAAACGGCGCTACGCAACCTAGGCAGGCCTCATCGTTGAGGTTCAGGTCCCGTAGAAGAGCGTCCTTGGTCCCAGAGTCGATGATAGCTTTCACGGTCCTGGTCCCATAATCATAAACATCCAGTATCAGCCCACAGTGAGTCTCCCAAGAGCACCAGCTGGAACTTCTCCAGCCGAGCCTCCGAAGGGTAGCCAGCGTTGCTCCAGTGGGCCCATTGATCTTCTGCCATGGAGGGCCCCCTTCGGCCCCCAGGGTGTCGAAGACCCGCTTCATCTCAGCAGCAGGGGCCCAGCCAAGCCTAGCCGCGGTAGCCCAAGCCGTGAGGGAAGCCGAGTTGCCCACGTAGGCGGGGTCTGCCAACGGCGTCGGCGACAGCATAAACCCAATGGTTCGACTCCTGCCTTCCCAAAGAGCGACTCTCCTGCCGCTGCGCGCAGCATCCTCAGGGTGCGGTCGGAGACGCCCATGACTGAGGCGCCGTAAAGTCCTGCAGGGTTGGCTCCTGCACGGACGATCCTGGTAAGCTTGACGAATGAGGATCGAAGAGCTCGGAACCTGTGGGCCCTTTTGCGAACCTTGGAGATTCGATCGGCCTGAGTGAGATTCCGACGAGTTTTGCCCATGGTGAAATCCACGCCCAGGTTCTTGACAACCGGAGCGCCCTGGGATCCCCAACGAGAGAGGTTCCGAGTGGCCCTTTTGATAACAAACTGGTGCGCAGAGAGTATTTTCCCTTTGGTCCTGGCGGGTACAAGGTCCAATGCCTCCAAACGCTTGCAAGTATATCTCACCACGTCGACGAGCTGCCTCGCAACAAACTTGACAGGCCCACGTACTTCTAACGTGCTGTCATCGACCACATTCGTCATCTTGGCGTAGGGGTACAGCGACACCACGTCGTCCAACACAGGTAGCAGCAGCATATTCAGGAGCGTCGTCGCGCATGCGCACCCTGCAATGATGGTTTGCCACACCACCGCTGGGAGCGACGTAACCTGTCCCACTGCCACTAGACGAAGAGAACGATAGATACGTATGGGCAACCTGAGCACATCCAAAGGGAACTTCGTCTTGACTGCGATGTCGATCAAATGGACGTGCTGTACTCGCTCATATGCTTTGGATAAATCTAATAGCCGCGATCCAACACAGCCTCCAGTGACTCTCGCATGCTCAGCAACAAAGGCCTGCTCCCAGACTCCTCGTTCACAAGATTTGCCCGAGCACCCGCAGAAGTAGCTTCGCTTGTTTGAACCTTCCCATGCACGCGCAACCGACCGTGATCATCTGCCCCACACACGAATGAAGGTATTGAGGAGCCCAATCGGTCTGAATCCCCCATCTGGTTTCGCAAGCATTGCCATCGTGATCAGTGAAGCCTGGGGTGGTACCTTTCCGATGTCGAGCATGATGTGCCACAACAATCCCAGTGTCGTAAGGCACCTGTCAGAAACCCATGCCAAGTCACGAGGGCTGATCCTGTCAGAACCGACTGCAGTGCGCCCCCTGAATGATCTGGCAGTCTTGCGACTGTACTCGGCGCCGAATACAGGGATGCTAGCAGCCTCATTGGGATCAATTCCTTCACGGCGCAGGATATCTGCAATCAGTATGCGTGGGTCCTTCTCATCGGGGCCTGGCGCAGCTGGTTGATGTGGGCTCACGTCCCAGATCGTGCACCAATCTTCGTGCAAGGCCTCCACCTGTGCGCCCATGCCGGGAGGCGCTCCATCGGATCCTGCAGCTGAAGGCTTCCATCCCGCTGGCGTCTGAGAGAACTTGTGGGCGCGGCCTCCGCCCTTCTCGCATGCATCAACTACCTGCTTACGCCGAGCCATGCCCCTCGCGCGCGTAACGGCCTGCTCAAGAAGGGATGCGGAATGCGCTGCCTCGGAGCCGTAGCCGTCCAACTCGTCTGCGCTCATGTAGAGCACATCTGCAAATGTAGGGCACCACTTCTCCCAAAGAACTGGATCCTCGTCAGGCGGCCTGCTTCTCAGCACCTTGGATATGAGCCCCATACCGTATGACGGGGACCCTCCATCCGCGTGGCGCACAATGTAAGCGAGCTCCTGGAACCTGGTAGCCACCTTCCTCCAGCCCCGAGCCTTCGCGCAGGAGAGGGCATAGGGCCCCCCAGTGGTCTGCAACTCAGGTACACGCCTCAACTTACAACCGTTGCCTCGACCTCGATATCTGTTCTCCTTAGGTCCCTGAAGCCCATGTGCGGCGATGAGCTCCGACTCCATCAGGTCGAAGAAGCCTCCGCATGCTGCGTTCAGCGCATCCTGTGTGCAACAGGCGGGGCTCTCGCTCATGCGCGTCACCTCGTCTTCAACGGTGCTCCAGTCTGGGGGGGCCGGGAGAGGACATGCGGGCGCGGCGCTGGGAAACCTCCTCGGACCTGCCAAAGCGAGACATTCAGTGCGCACTAACTTTGACTTCAACGCCAACTTCACAGGATAGCGCGGTGTAAGAGCCGCGTCATGCATGACCGAGATGGATTCAATGGAAGGGGCAAGCCCCGACGATACAACAAACTGATCGATCTCTCTCCAAACTTTCCCTTTCCTGCAAGTAGGCCGACCTGCCGCGGCAACGTGTCCTCCCACCTTCCCAACCCAGCCGGAGCTTCTTAACTGGGGGGGCGGGCAGTTCCAGTCTCCGCCCGCGATGTACGGCAACTTGAGCGTGTGGAGCACATCTCCCGCTCTGCACAATAGGTGCGACCCTTCTGTTCCCAGTGCATCACCCGTCGGAAGGTACAACGAGACCGCGAGGAAACCTCCAGGAACAACACTACTTATCCAACTCATGACCACTCTCGGCGCCGATGGTAACTTGGGGCCCTTCCAAGGATCCCCAGCCATTCCAACATGCGAGGGTATTGCGATAGCAACTCCAGAAGAAAATCCACCAGCCTCCGTGGTGCGGCTAGGGCTGACCGCTGTAGTCCACTTCCTAGATCTCAACTGCGATTCCCGCTCAGATTTGGAACCTGGCGAGGTTTGCACTTCTTGCAATAGGACAATGTTGGCCCCTGGGGCCTCCTTCTCCATGAGCTTCTGGCAATTGCACCAGTCCGAGGTGTTGGCCGTCGCGATCGAGACCGAGCCCTCGCTGGCGATGACCGATGCCGCCGGCTGCATCCCCGCCGCCACCCGTGCTGCCTGCCGCCCGCGGTGCCCGACGCGGGCTGGGCGGGCGGTGGTGCCCCGCTCGCGGGGGCCGCTGCTGCTGCGGGGAGGGGGGGGGGGGGGAGGGGGGGGCGCGCCGCTAGCTGCTCCGCTGGCTGCTCCTCTGGCTGCCCCTGCACCTCCACCTCCTCCCTTCTTGGGCAAAGCCTGGGCACGGGCGGCCTGGAAGAGGTCCTCAGTAGATGGCGTGGGGCTGGGCTGACCAGGGGCCGAGGGGGCCACGCAGGGTTCCTCGGGCGTGGCCTCAGCGGGGGCGGACGCAGGCTGGGCCCCAAGGTGGCCAGGAGGGCCAGAGCCCACAGGGGCCCCCTCGGCAGCCCCACTCTCGGTACGCCTCTTCTTGGCCGCCAGACGAGTGCGGAGCTCTCGCTGCTTCTGGACAGTCTCCTTGGCCTGGGCACGGAAGGAGCCGAAGGCCTGCTGCGCTGCAGACTGAAAGAACTTGAGCAGCGCCTCCTTCCTCCTCTGGGCCTCCCCAAGCTTCGACGCCTCCCAGCCCGCCTCCTCCAATCCAAATAGACCACCATCGTCCAGCTCGACACCCTCCAGGCCCCCATCCATGAGAGTTTCCAGGGGCAGGCGGGGCTTGATGGGCTGCTGGCTGCTGGGCTGCTGTGGTTGCTGCTGGACCGAGGCTGCGAGCTCCCGTACTGCTTCTGCATACTTTTCTTTTGCTTGCAGATGAGCCATAAAAGGCTGCGGCCGTATCCTCCTTTGTCTGCACGAACTCTGCCTCGAGACGGTTGGCACGGGCGACCTGGCGACCCAACGCTGCCTGACACTTCTCCATCTCCTGCTTCGCAGGACCCCACTGCAACTTAGGAGGTGGGGGCTCAAGAACGCGGAGCTTCTCCTTGTACTTGTTGGCAGCCTCGAAATCCGAATTGGCCACCAGGAATTAGATGACAGACTCGATCTCCCCTTTGTTGGAACTCCCCAGGGTGTCCACAGAGGCCCCTCGAGTGTGCAGTCCCCCACGTACAAGCCCAGGGGGGTGAGGACGGCCCAGATCACCCCACACACCGCTGGCCCTTTTCGGGAGGTCTTCACTTTCCCAGACGCCTGACCACTGGCGGCCGCAGTGCTTTCACCACGTCCACCACGACTTATTGACCTTGCACCCGCAAGCTCCACAACACCAGTTCCCTGCACGAGAGCCATGCGCTGGCATAGCGCGCACCCCGCGCGCCGACCGAAGGAGTGGGGCCACGGCCCCCCCCACACAGCACACTAGGCACCTCGAGCAGAGGTTGGGAAGTTCAGGAGCAGGCCCCTTGAGCCAAACTGGCTACGGAGCCTCCTCCTCCTCCTCCTCCTCCTCCTCCTCCTCCTCCTCCTCCTCTGCCTCCCGAAGCCAGCGGCGCGCGGGCCAGTGGCGTCTCGGAGAACGCCACGAACGTCTCCGCGGCC
>CAUYUJ010016393.1:297506-325006 GCA_963575745.1 Prorocentrum cordatum | reverse complement strand
CTCCGGAGCTGGCGGAGGCTGCCGCGGGTGCCCCACGCGGCACTTCGGCGCCAACGTCGGCACCCTGTCAGAGGACGGCCGCTGCGGCGGAGAGCTGACCAAAGTGAAGGGGCCCCAGGACACACAAATAAATACACACAAATAAAAAGATTCCCCATATTTTCCCATATTTTCTGGGTTTTTGTCTTCCCCCCCACTTCCCATATTTTCACATATTTTCTAGGGAATCGACGATTAATTGTGTCTGTGTGTTTTTTCCCTCCTGACAAAAACTCCTCACGGTCGAACTTGGCCGGAACGGAATACGACGACGTCGTGATTTTTTCGCAAGCTCTCCACAAGTCTGGACCCCTCCCCCGGGACCGTTCTGTGTTTCATCTTGGGTAGTCTTTTGACGTTCCCGCGAGGGCTCCCCGAGGCTTGGGGATCTGCTGACCCGGGTCAATGCAGACCCGGGTCAGTCGGGCCTGGCAAGATCCTGCACCCAAACCCGGGTCAATGCGAAGGATTCTGCAAGATCCTGCAGGATCCTGCACCCAGACCCGGGTCAATGCGACCCAGGCCCTGCAGGATCCTGCAAGATCGGGCGCTCTGGCTGACCCCGTTTGCATTGACCCCAGTCTCAAGGGCTCCCGAGAGGCCTCTCCCCACTTCCCTCCGGGCCTTCCTTGCTGTACTAGTGCCACATTCGCGCCGCAACAACCCTGCCGCAGCCGCGACCGCAAGCTGGATCCGAGGCGCCGCCGATCAAACAAGTGCCTTTCACAGAGCATGGATGTCTGAGTCCCCTCCTCTCTTCCTCCCCCTCCTCCTCCTCCTCCTCCTCCTCCTCCTCCTCCTCTCCTCCTCCACTTGTCTTCCCCCTTCCCTCCAATCCTCCCCTCCTGCTCCCTGGTGCTATCCCCCTCCCCTGCTGCTCCCTCCGCGCCTCCTCCCCTGCTCCCCTCCTCGACCCCCTGCCCTCCCCAGCACCGTAGCGCAATGTGCACGCGGCAACACAGCTTGACACAACATTTCACGTTGCGGGCGCGATTGCCACCACGATTGCTTGCGTGCTCTGTCCGACTGCGCGCCGCGCGCCTGACCAGAATCGTCCTGGTCCAGCGAGTGGAATGCGAGCTTCGCGCGCGTCTTGTTCGACGCCTTCCCTGCGCGCGGGCCCGGCGTGTAGTGCTAGAGGCGCTGAACGCAGCCAAGGATGGAGAGGTGAGGAGGTGAAGTGAGAATAGCAGGAACATTTCGAGTACGGAGATGAGGATGGGGACGGGAGAGGGTTCGAAGCCTGGGCTGTGGAACGCCAAGGGACTCCGTGAGCCAGGCCTTCCAGGGCAAGTGCACAGTGCCTCATGCCACCGCACGCATGCAAAGGCGGTAAACACGTGGGAGGCCAGGGGGAAGGGAACGGACCGCCTGCTGCTGCTATTGCCGCTTCTGCTGCGGTAGCTACGGCTGCCAATCCCGCCCTTTCTTACGAACTTATCTGACCTCTACCACTACGCCTCCGTCTCCGCCACGTCTACTGATATGTATACTGACACTGCTACTTCTGCTTCTACTTACCCGCCACCATGCCGCGGGGCGCTGAGCGGAGCGTTCCCAGCTCGTCAACAAACATTTCAAACCTCAACATGGAGGGTTCTCAAAACTCCTTTAGGGGATGAGTGCTTTCGGGAGAACGTCGCATGGCTCTTGGGGCGTCCCGTATGAATTCCACCAGCACTCTAGGGCGTGAGTGGTTTAACACGTTTTCTCTTCCACCCCCCCTGCTTCCCCTTCGGGGAGGGGTTTACGCCTTCCCCTCCTCCCTCCCCTTGGGTTTGGAGGGGGGTGGGTCGCGAGGCATTGAAGCGTCCAAAATGGCCTCGGCGAGGAAGCCAACATCATCGATTTTACTTAGGTTTTGGCCACATTTTGGTCTCCTGGGGGGGACCCTGATTCAGATGCTCTCCTCCTTTGAGCGTTTTCCTCCAAGATGGCTCCAAGGTAGCCCCCGAGGCTCCCAAGGGTGCCCCAAGAGGGCCCCAAGAAGGTCCCAGGAGGCCCCTAAGAGGCCCCCAAGAGGCCCCCAAGAGGCTTCCAAGAGATCTTCGAGAGACCCCAAGAGGCCCACCAGAGGCACCCACGACGATCCAAGAGGCCTCGCCGAGAAGGCCAACATCAACGATTTTACTTAGGTGTTTGCAACATTTTGGCCTCCTGGGGGAGGGACCTGATTAGGCAGCCCACCTGCTTTGATCGATCTCCTCCATGATGGCCCCAAACTGGCCCCCGAGGCTCCCAAGGGTGCCCCAAGAGGGCCGCAAGAAGTGCCCAGGAGGCCCCACGAGGCCCCCGAGAGGCCTCCAAGATGCCCCCCAAGAGACTACCAAGAGATCCCCAAGAGGCTCCAAGACGCCAACATCATTGATTATACGCGGGTTTTGGCCACATTTAGGAGCCCCCCTTCTTTGATCGATCTCTTCCAAGATGGCTCCACGACGGCCTTCGAAGCACCCAAGGGCGCCCCAAGACAGCCCCAAGAGGTGTCCGGGAGGCTCCCAAGAGGCCCCCACGATGCCCCCAAGCTGCCTCCAAGAGGGTCCCAACTGATCCCCAAGAGAACCCCAGAGGCACCCAAGACGCCTCAAGAGGCCCCCGAAACTGCCAAGAGATCCCAAAGATGCCACAAGAGGACTCCAAGAAGCTGTCGAACGACATCCGAAGAGACTCCGAGTGGCATCCAAAAGGCCTCTGGTCCTTCTACCCGCCCTCTTCCTCCTCTTCCTTATCCGCGAAATCCTCCTCCTCCTCCTCGCTTCTTTTGTCTCCCTCCTCCTTCCTCCCCCTCCCTCTCCATTCCCTTGTACATGACTCCTCCCTGTCGCATACCGAGACGTGTTGGTAGGGCAAGACGGGCGTTCCGCCTGAGACTTCCTCATCACTTGTGATCCTCAAACTTGAATTTTGCAACAATTTCACGGATACATGGCGGGAGCTCGTCTTAAAGAATTGCAATTTCACGTATTGACGACGGACCATTTTTAAACATGTGGCTCTCGCCTTCGCGCCGCACACATTCGTCCTAAGCTTTTGCACGAATTTCATGAATTGAGGGCGGTCCGCTTTCAAAATGAGGCCTTCGCTTTAGCGCCGCGCAAATTCGTCTGGCAACATTGCAGGCAAGTTTCACTGACGGAGGGCGGTACTCGCCATAGCACCGCGCACAGTCGTCTTTAGTTTACGGCCGATTCAGGAACTTGAATGGCGAGCTTCCCAGAAATTGCGTTCTGAGAAGATGTAGGACTGTCAGGGCGCAACAGTTAAGTTGACTCACGGTGTTGAAGTCTCAAGAATGGTGTTCTGGCACGATTCAGCATCGTCAAGACGCAACAGTAAATTTGCTTGGTGGCGTTGAAGTCACAGGAGTGGTGCTCTGGTACGGTTCAATATTTTAGACTGTTGTCTTCCAACGGGGCACTTCACTCAGTGGAAATGAATCCTTTTAGGGGCCTGTGAAGAGGGAGCTTGGAGAGAGGGTTTGATGCAACACCTTTGATGAATATCGGGTTTACACTGGTCATCCTCCTCCTCCTCCTCCGCTGGTTCCTCCTTCATCCTTTCCCTCTCGGGGTACGGCGGCTTCCCAAGCTTTCTTCCACTGCGTGCTCCCCCACGTGCCTGATCTGGGCAACTCGCCCGGGCATCGTCTCTGGATGGGCTTGTGGATTGCGCGAAGCGTCTAGAATTTTCATCATGCCACAAAGCTTAAAAACGGGCCCAGAGGGTTCCAAGATGCCCCCGAGACGGTCCAAGAGGCCCCAGAAACAAGAAACAGCTCAAGAGCACCTAAAGACGGCCTGATGACCTCAAGACGGTCCAGTTCCCCCCCAAGACGCCCCAGGAAGGCTCCCAGAGGATTCCATGGCCAAAAGAGGCTCCAAGAGGCCCCCTTGAGGCCAGTCAAGAAGACCCAGATAAAAGGCCGCGATGAGAAATATGCTTGATTCGCCCGAATTTGAGCAGGGACCGACCGTCCTGGCATTCCTATAGCCCTACCACGAAATGTTCTTAGATCACCAAAATGCTCTGAGAGCAGAAACAATGTTCTTAGAACATTAACCCAATGTGTTCAACCAAGACAGTCTCAATCAGACATGTTCTAAGAACATTTCGTGCAAACCATGGAAAGTTCTTAGAACATTCTTTGATGGGCCTATAGGCGAGCTGGGACACCTCGCCACTGCTTGACAAATCTCGATTCGCCCGAATCTCAATTCGCCCGAATCTCGATTCGCCGAATCCCGATTCGCCCAGCTCGAAATGCCCCAGCTCGATTCGCCCGGCTCGATTCGCCGAGGCTTTATTCGCCCAACTCGATTCACCCGGCTCGATTCACCCGGCTCGATTCGCCCGAGTCTCGATTCGCCCGAGTCTCGATTCGCAAGGCTTGCATCGCCAAGGTCGATTCGCCCCAGCCCGAACCGCCCAGCTCGATTCGCCTGGCTCGATTCGCCCCAGCTCGAATCGCCCAACTCGATTCCCCCGGCTTGATTTGCCCCAACTTGAATCGCCCAACTCGATTCGCCCGATTCGCCCAGTTCGATTCGCCCGGGCTCGAGTCGCCCGGCTCGATTCGCCTGGGGCTCGATTCGCCCAAGTCTCGATTCGCTCAGGGCTCGATTCGCCCTGCTCGATTGGCCCGCCTGACCCGACGCGCGCTTTAAGGTGCGCCCGTCCGATCCGACCTGCCAATTAGGGTTCGCGCGTTCTGAGTCGATGCTGCGTTCTACTTTGATTTCCCGCCCAGCAGACTCGACTTGCCCGTCAAGGTCCGCCCGCCCGACCCGACACGCCCGTTTATGTCCGCCCGCCCGATCCGACCCGCCCGTCAGGGTTCGCGTGTGCCAAGTCGATGATGCGTCCTACTTGTGTGTCCCGCCCAGCAGACACGACCCGCCCGTTGGGGTTCACGCGTGCTAACTCGACGATGCGTCCTACTTTAATGTCCCGCCCACCTGACCCGACCAGCCCGTTAGGGTCCGCCCGCCCGACCCGACCCGCCCCTAAGGGTCCGCCCGCCCGATCCGACCCGCCCGTGAGGGTTCGCGCGTGCTAAGTCGATGCTGCTTCCTGCTTTACCCGCATGATCTGACCCGCCCGTCAGGGTCCGCCGGACCCGACGCGCCCGTTTGGGTCCGTCCGACCGACCCGACCCGCCTATTAGGTCTCGCGTGCTAACTCGATGATGCGTCATGCTTCAATGTCCCGCCCGACCCGACCCGCCCGTCAGGGTCCGCCCGCCCGACCCGACCCCCCTGTCGTAGAGTTCGCCCGCCTGCTCCCCCTCCTCCACCTCTGGATCCTTCACGCGCCCGGCGAAGCGAGCCTCGGCGAATCAAGCCCCGGCGGAACGAGCCCCGGCGGAACGAACTCTGGCGAAACGAGCCCAGGCGAAACGAGACTCCGGCGAAACGAAATTCTGGCGAAACAAACCTCTGAGAAACGAGCCCAAGCGAACGAGACTCCGGCGAAACGAGAATCCTGCGAGACGAGACCCCAGCGAAACGAGACTCCGGCGAAACGAGATTCCGGCGAAAGCAGCCCTGGCGAAACGAGACGGGCAAACCAAGCCCTGCAGCGAACCGAGCCTCGGCGAACCGAGCTGGGCGAATCTAGTCGGGCGAACGGAGCCCCGGCGAAGCGAGCCCCGGCGAACCGCGACTCTGGTGAATCGTGTCCGTGCTCTCGATAATGCCTCTGCCCCACGATCCAAGCAGTGGCGGGAGGGGTCGAAGAATGCCAAGTCACTTGTCTCCTTGGAGTGGGAGACGTCTTGGGACTTGAAAGCCCCGGCGAGCGAACGAGCGCGACAATCCCCCAAGCCGCCGCTCACTCCAGCAGCTGCACCGTGCCGCGCAGGACCCGGGGGGTGGGTAGCCGAATCGCTGTGAGGCCTTGGTCTGCGCGGTTACCCTGCAGCGAGCGCAATGCCACCTCTTGGCACGCCCGAGTGGGGACGGGCAACATGGGGACGATGCCCAACAACAAACGTTTACAGGCGGACCTAGGACAGAAAGACATCCTTCACTAACACGAGGCCCTGCGCTGGCCATACTAGGGAACAACTGGGGTACCCTCCCCGAACCGTCCTCGATCTTATCACCTCGGTCTGACCGTAAGGTTGCCAAAGACCTGCAGCGGCCGCTGTAATTAGGGCAGAAGGCGTTCGTCCCAAATGGCCAACGTCCGCGGCGACACCGACGACGAATCTGGTTCAAGACTGCCGAAGAACTGCTGTCGGCCTTCCAGGACAACCGACTGCGTGATTTCTTCACGTGGCTCCCCAAACCTCTGGACCACTTCCCAAGGACTGGTCCTGCAGCCGGGGTCTTTCTTCGATGGCCCCATGGGGCCTCGCAAAAGCCCCAAGAGGCAGAACTTACCGAGGACTACCGCGAACCAAACAATGTTGCCATCTCTTGGGGGCGCATCTTTTACTTCAGCGGACTTCCGCCGGCGGAGGCGGTCTCGTTTTACTTCCGCCAGCTTCCGCCACCCTTCCGCCGAGGAGATGGCAACTCCTTCGGTTCTCTCAGGCGAGGCCGTTTCGGGAACCCGCCATGCCTGGCGACTGCTGTCGGTCTTCGCCCCCGTTCCCCCCGTCCTCCTTTCGATCGCACCGAGCCTCCCGCGACCGGCCCAGCGGGCAGCCCGGCAGCATGCCGAGCACCACGTGGGGGACGCTGTGGGCGCACGGCACCTCCGGCGGCAAGGTCACGGTGCCGCAGGCGACGTCCTCCGCGACGATGATCTCACACATCGTCACCTCGAAAGACTTCCCCCGCAACGCCTCTCGGGGAGAACGGAAAGGGGGATGAGCATCGCTTACCTATCCCTATCCCCACTGGCGTGGTGTGGACCCACTGGCCGATTTCCCCCCCACTGTAAGCTGTTCCCTTCGGATTTCGAGGGGCCTATCCCCCAACTAGGGGGGTGGATGGTGGGGCTGAGATGCCATCATACAATGACCCAGTGGGGATGGGGATATGTTGCAGTCGGACCTAGGCCAGAAGAACATCAAACAAGAACATGAGACCCTCGTCGACAAAGACAAACCGAACATCCAAGGGTACCCTCCCCAGGATGCACAAGAAACTCCAACAAACACTAAGAACACTAACGTACTCTCCCCGAACCGACCTCGATCTTACACCTCGATCCGACTGTAAACGAGACGGAGGGGAGGGGGCTTTACAGTCGGGACTGGCTGCAGAGGACGCCCGAGAGGGCGCATGACTCATTCTTTTATTATTTGTTTTTGCTTTCGGCGGAACGCCCCTCCCCCCCCTCCCCCCCCCCCCGTAGAGAAGTTCCGGGCTGATTTTGGCACCTGCTTCAATCGATCGGACGAACTACAGGGGCCGGCGCCCCCCCCCCCTCCCCCGGTAGAAACTCGAATCGCTGATGTGTGCAACTGTGCGCATTTTATCGTGCTACTCTTCTGGAACCACAACGAAAGGGCTCAGGGGCGCCAGACCCGATCGCCAGAAAGCATGCCTCCGGCTGGGCCCTCCCCTGTTATGCCAGCGACGGCCTCGTGGAATCATGAATAGGTGATCCCTAGCAATTCTGGCACAGGCTTGCCAAATCACGCATAGCCTTGGCGCAGCCCCGCGCAGCCGCTGCGCGATTCCCCCATGGGGGGTCTCCCCTAGGATTCCCTCATCGGCATCTCCCACAGGATTCCCCACATGATTCAATCGGAGGCATTGACTACGGGCCGAGAGCCGGACCCCCCCCCCTCCCCCCCATGCGCCTAAAGCCGGAACCCAGAATAAAAAAATGCTCACGGACTCCCTGGGGCAGCCCTGGCCCCAGACATGAAGACGTGAGACGCGATTGGCAAGGCACATCTTCAAGCCCGCGGGCGCCAGGGTGTGCGACGGTCAAGCGCCTGTCAAAGCGAGCGGTGGGCTGCACCGGAAGTTAGTGCAGGCACAAAGCGGAAGAGCAAGAGACGAGAGAACAAGGCAAAGACGAAGTCCGATCAGACCCTTGTGTCCTGCGTGTTGACAGGGCACAAGGGTGCCTCTGATGTTGCAGGTGCGAGCTGCGAATCAGACCCGACTGCAGTGAGAGGAAGGCCCAGAAGTCAGCAACATGCAGCTGGGCTCCTCGAGAGGCGTTACTTTTCTGAGAACGTCAAAGGTCTGGAACCCTCCCCGGGGACCGGCTTTTCACCTCGAGTCGATCTCCGGCGGCTCGGGGGCCTGGTGAGGGCCCCCTGGAAGCCGAAATTGCCCCAAGGCCCAGCGCCGACACGAGGAATCCGCGCGGGCCTCCGAGAATTAATCCTTATGCAGTGTTTCGTGCTTCGAGAACTTTGAGAGGAGCAGCAGGACGAGGACGAGGAGCAGCAGAACGAGGACGAGGACTGCGTCCTCGTCCTCGCTCCTCCCCACCTACTGCTTCTCCTCGTCCTCCTCGTCCCCCTGGATTTTGAGATGAGGGGCAACGATGCGGGGGGGACTGGCCAAGGGGCGGGCACATCGACCTGGAGTCGGCGTTATATCGCCGATAGATCGGCGATAGGTCCCCGACAGCGAATCCGCACCTTCCTGGGCTGGATCAATGGGCGATCTGGGGTCGGGTCGATGCATCCCCCCCTGTGCCTATCCCCTAACGTTAATGGTTCTCGGGTCAGAACTCGGGCCTCAAGCAGCCGTCTGGAACGGCTCTGGCACCCCCAGAACGCCTTCGGCGAGGCGCAACTGCTGGAACGCGGCCGCGAAGCGAGGACGACGACCGGAAACGTAACGTCTCCCTCGAGCCTGTGCCTATCCCCCCCGACCGGGGCCCCCCGACGAGAGCCCTGCCCCGCAACGCCTCCATCGCCCCGCCCGCGAGGCGGGGGGGAACGGCCCCGCCCGCGCCCGCGCCGACGAGCTCCGCGTGCGGGCGCGCGGGCGGCGCGAAGCCGGCGGGGAGGAGCTGCTGGGCGCCCTGCGCGAGGATGCCGGAGACCTCTG
Organism: Prorocentrum cordatum; assembly: GCA_963575745.1. Lineage (NCBI taxonomy): Eukaryota > Dinophyceae > Prorocentrales > Prorocentraceae > Prorocentrum > Prorocentrum cordatum. The sequence goes on along the minus strand of CAUYUJ010016393.1, from coordinate 315,998 downwards.
CGCAGAGGGCAGCTCGGGCGGTCGGCAGCGGTGAGGGGCAACGGTAAGGGGGGGACTGGCATTAGGGGGGGATGCATCGACCTGGAATCGGCGATACATCGCTGATGGATCGGCGATAGGCCCCCGACAGCGAATCCGAACCTTCCTGGGCAGGTTGGGGCTATCGGGCCCCTATCGGCGATCAATGGGCGATTGGGGGTCGATGCATCCCCCCATACGCCTATCCCCCCCTGTCGTTGCCCCCGAAATAGGGGGTGACCCAGATGGGGTTAGGGCCCCAGCTATGAGGGGGCCACTCCGGGCCGGGCCCCTCTTGGAGCCAGCAGGGGCCCCTCTCTTCACCCCCCCCATGTAGGTCCCCCCCCCCCCTGACGACCCGCCTGAGTAGCGGCACACCGCCGCAGTGCCCGGCCGGGACCATCCTGGGCCCTGCGGTGCCCTGGCAACGTGATGCGCTCATCGTCGATCTGTTTGCTTGCTGGGCGGCGAGCGAGGGGGGGGAAAATGAGAAGGAGAAGGCCTTCTGAGAAGGCTCGGAAGTCTCCCGGCCTTCTGAGAAGTCTTCCAAACCTGCCCCGACGACACACGAGGGCTTCGGAGAAGTCCCGCCGCTTTCTGGGAAGGCCTTCTCCTTCTCACCCCCCCCTCGCTCGCCGCCAGTTTGCGCCGCAACTGGCGTTTCGTGGCTTTTGGCCTCTGGTGGGGGCCGTCTTCGGGCCCTGGGGCTGAAGATCCACACTCGGGTCGGGCGAAAGGGAGGGATAGCCAAGCGGGGGTTTGAGAATCAGCTCACGTAGCTGATCTTCCCGGCGCCTCCCAGCGCCAGAGGCGGCTACGTATCGAGGAATGGGCCCCTCGGTGGGGCCGAAACCAGCTGCATGCAGCAAATTTCGTAACTTGGTAGTCCCCAAACGTGGTGGTGACAACACCTGGCGGTGAGTCTCGGGCGATTTGATGTCACCACCCGGTTTGGGGACTCGTGCGGTTTTCCGAGGATGTCCCGGACACTGGTGGGCCCAGGAGTCACAAGACCCGGTGGTGACCCCGCGTCCCCAAACCCAGCGGTGACCTTTTTGGGGATTCCAGGTCGCCACCTGGTATCTCACCACCCGGTTTGGGGGTTCCCGAGTACCCCCCCTTTCCCAACCCCCCCACCCGGGGACCGCCGCCGAACGTTGCTTCGACGCGACCTGCAGACGCTGCGCGGCTCTGCCGGGGAGCCCATGGGATGGTACGTGCGCCCGCCTGGCCTCGGCCAGGCGGGTACAGTCGAGGCGCTGCCAGAAGGAACGCCAAATCCGCCGACCCTGTCGGCGTGTGGAAGATGCTTTTCCGTTCGTCGTGAACGTCGTCGTCGTCGTCGTCGTCGTCGTCGTCGTCGTCGTCGTCGTCGCCGCCGCCGTCGTCGTCGTCGTCGTCGTCGTCGTCGTCGTCGTCGTCGTCGTCGTCGTCGTCGATGCTCTTCCGTTCGTCGTCGTCGTCGTCGTCGTCGTCGTCGCCCTCCCCTCAGGCGCGCCAGCCAGAGCGGAAGCAAAGCGAAATCGAGCAACGTCGTAGCTGAGTCGAAGACAAAGCGAAATTGAGCAACGTCGTAGCTGAGTCGAAGGGAAGCCCCTTCCCTTTGATCCGTTCCCCGAGGGGGGGGGGGGGGGTCCCGGGGGGGGTCCCAGGGGGGTGGTCCTGGGGGGGGGTCCCGGGGGGGGGGCGGGGGACGCATCCCCCCCGGGATGTCCCGGGACTTAGAAAAGCCCCAAGACTGGCCAAGAGTGCCCCAAGAGACTTCCAAGACGGCTCCAGAGGGCCCCGAATCGCCGAACCATCGGTCGAAGACGCCAAAGTAGCCTCCAGACGGCCCAAGAGATTGCCAAGACGCTCCAAGAAGTCTCCAAGAGCACTCCCAAGAGGGCACGAAGAGGGAAAAATCAATGATATCCTTAAAGTTTTGGAGAGATCTTGGCGTTCTCGCCGTTTCAACTTGCCGACGCTCCAAGACGGCCCCAGATGCCCCCAAGATTGCCCCAAGATAGCCCAAGAGGCCTCAAGAGAGCCCCAAAATGACCCAAGAGAGCCTCAAGACCGTCCAAGATGCCTCCAAGATGGCCCCAGAGGCTCCCCAAACGGCTCCAACAGGGTGCCCAGACGGGGGGCCCGACGAGCCCTCGGCGACAGAGGCTCCCAGGAAGCCCCAAGATGCCCCCAAGAGTCCACCACGAGATCCCCAAGAGGCCCCCAGGAAGCCCCAAGAGGCCCACAGGAGCTTCCCAACACGTTCCCAAGAGGCTCCAAAGAGGCTGCCAAGATGCTCCCAATAGGCCCCAAAACTAGCCTTCAGAGGGCCCCCGAGAGCGCACCGAAGAGACTCAAAAACCATCCCTGAGGACTCTGACCCACGTCAACATCGTCGTCGTCGTCGTCGTCGTCGTCGTCGGCCAAAGACGCCCCCGAGAAAGCCTCACGATTGCCAACAACGGCCCCAACACGACCCCCCCCACACGAGACCCAAAGATACCCCCAAGAGGCCCCCCCCGCCGCCACATTATCAGGGGGACGTAAGACCTGGGTACAGGGGACTCGGAAATCCCCGACGAGGTCGTCAAAAAAATGACGAGGCCGAACCTGCATTTTGACGAGGCCTCCCGCTGCAGACATCCCACGAAACTCCTCCTCGTCAAAATCCGAGGCGCGGTCGTCAAAAAACGATGGCGAACCCGAGTCCTGGCAAACCCGGGTCTTACGCTCCCCCGACATTAGAGAACGCATGGGTCGCCCTCCAGGGTCGGCGGCACCGGCCGCAAGGCCTTCGCAATTAGGAACGAGGGGGCTTTTCGGGCCACGGCGGGCCTAGGCCACAAACAAATCCCGTGGCATAAACCTTCAAGAACGACCCAAACGCCCGAGCCCCTTCCGAGCCCAAGGCGGCCCTTCTTTCAGCGCCTTGGCTGTACAGCAGGGGCTCGTCCACGAGAACCCGTCCACCAGAAACCCAACCCTGAGACCCCAGGGCGTCCACTGACTTTCGGTGTGGGCACGCCGCGCCTTCCACAGCAAAACCACCGGAGCCCAAGAGACCCAGGGCACCCTGAAGGCAGGCAGTGCGTCTCCTGGCATGGGTCTCCACTGTGTGCACCACCCTGGGGGCCCAAGACGGTCCTGGCCAGGCACGGTGGAGTACATGCGCCTTCTGCGGGACCTCGGGCAGGTCCATGATCCAGCAGGGCCCGCCCGCGGCCTGGCCGTGCGCCAGAGTCGGCCGCATGCAGGGGTGCCCCCAGGCCAAGAACTACCCTCAGGTCGGGCATGTCCTCCTACTGGCGGATGCTCGACGACTACTAACAACACATACGCAACACATGCTCAACAATAGTCCCCAACGGCAAGGAAAATCGCCCCCAGACTATTTTCTGACTACTTTGGAAGATTCCTCCTGTAGAGGGACATGCCCGACATAAAAAACTACCTTGTGGTGTGCAGCTTGCCCAATCGCTGCGTGCGGTGCGACAAAGGCGACCCGCGCGCTCGGGCTAGCCCCCCCCCGGCCCCCGCAGCCCCTCGGGCTGGGCGAAAGAGGGGGATAGCAAAGTGGGGGTCTGAGAATCAACTCGCGTAGCTGATTTTCCCAGCGCCTCCGGCGCCGGAGGCGGCTATGTATCAAGGAATGGGCCCCGCGCACCAGAGGGTCACTCCGGCGAAGGGCTCACTGTCCTGACGGGCGTGCAGCCGCCAGGGGGGGGCCCGAGGGAGAGGGCTTCTGGGCTCTGGGCCCCCCACGGCTTCCTTGGAGCCCCCCTCGTACGGCGAAGGGTCACTGTCCTTCCGTACGTGCAGCCGCCAGGGGGGGCCCCGAGGGAGAGAAGGGTTTCTGGGCTCTGGGCCCCCCACGGCTTCCTTGGAGCCCCCCCGCAACCTCCCCTGGCAAACCTCTGCCCTCGGCTCTCGTCTGTCCAAAAGACGGCCCTCCAACAGTCTGGACCTCCTCCTTGCCCAGGGGCCGACTTGTCACCCCGAGCCGTGTTTCGACGACCCAACTTCCCGGATAGGAGGAGGGAGGAGGAGGAGGAGGAGGAGGAGGAAGCGGCTGCAGAGCCCCTGCCCCTCGGGAGCCCTCTGGGCCAGCGGCGATCGTCGCAAGGCCCTCCTGGCCCGCCCGGCAGAACAAAACAACTGCACACCCGAGCGACAACTTTCCGACGTCCGCGCCGCGCGGACTTCGGAACGTATGTACTCCTCCTGTGTTCTCTTTTCGCCTCGGGCCCCTGGGGCCTCCCACGGGCCCCAGGGCCATCAAACAACGACTTAGGATCAATAGTTGGGCCCTGGGGGAGCCCCGAGAACTAAGACCCATTTGCCTCCCTGACCTTCGAAAAAGGGCAGACAAGAAAACATCTGGTCTTTTGAACCCAAGCTCCAGTACAGGCTACAGTCAACTCGCATAACAAGGATGCGCGGTAAAGATAGAGGCTTCGGAATAACGTTTTTGGAAGCGCGGCCGCAAACCGAAGGATGCAAACGGTACTCAACAATCTTGCCGAATTGATACCTGGGCCAACAACAAGGTCAACGCAAGGATGCAAAGATACCCTTGGATGCCGCGCGTCCCTTTGGACACGGCACCTACCCTCAAAAGGCATCTCTGGGCGGTGCCTACGGCAAGGACGCGCAAGGGCGCCCTGCTCGGCCCGCGTGCTTCAACTTTGCTCCCCAGATGCGCGACGGTGCGCACAGTGCAGCCGCAAGGATACGCCAGGGCGCTCCTCCTGGCACGCATCTTCAGCGACGCCCCCAAGGTGCGCGAGGCGGTGCAGTTTGCGGCGGCCAGCATGCGCAGGGGCGCCCTGCCAGTCCACCATCCAAAACCAGGCACTGCGCAAGTGACCCGCGGGCGGGTGGGTCCGCGGGAAATCCGTTGAGACAAACCAATCGGTCCACTTGCCTTCTGGGGCTTCACATCAGGTGGTGTATTCAACCCAATACATGTCCTGCGTGAAGCAGACACCACACAGGTGACCCACGGGCGGGCGGGTCACCCGAAAACTGGTTCAGAGAAACCAGCTGTTTCGCTTGCGTTCCTGGTCCCAACATGAGATGGTGCATTCCCAACCGATACATTTCCCGCACGAAGCAGGCACCACGCACGTGACACACGGGCGGGTGGTTCATCCGAAAATTGGTTCGGAAACAATAGTTGTTCACCTTACATCCTGGGCTCCATCATGAGGTGTTGCACTCCCACACACTACTTTACCCGCATGAAGCACGCAGCACGCAATTAACTCACAGGCGGGCGGGTCACCCGAATACTGGTGGAGAAAAGCTAACTGTTTGACTTGCACTCTGGCCTCAACACATGAGGTGCTCTATGGGTATATATATATTATATACACATACATACATACACTAGAACCATCGCGCGCGCTTCGCGCGCGCGCGCTCAAATTCTAGCTGGGCTTGATGGGCTAACTCATGAAATCTCATGTTCGTCGTTTCTTGCATCCAAGAGCTCTCTTGGAAGCCCTGCGCAAGCCTCGGAAACGTATAGAAGCGGAACGGTGGAAACGCAGAAACCATCAATTGTTGTTAGGTGTTCAACGATTTGGAGCCCTCAAAGGCTTCCCGGGTTCTTTTCTGGGAGCTGAAGGGGGGCCTTAAGTGTGGTCTGTTGCGTAAGAATATACAAGGGGCGAACTTGGAACAAACACAAGTGCGGGATGTCCAAATTGTTTCAAGTTGCCGTGCCTGGGCCGTGGGTTAAACCACATCGGGATGCATGCCACGGTCTGTTGGGATGCCTCTCGGGGCCTTCGTGCAACAATAAGCAGCGGGTGAGTTTGAAACACAACAGGGTTCTAACATTACTTTTTTCCAACTCATGTGATCATGGGATCGCGATTTCTACGGTGGTTCCAGGGGCAGCCGATAGGACAAGGAGACGATCCAAGAGAGTGCCAAAACAGCGTCAGAGAGTTCAACAACATTCCCGAACCATCTTCGCATGTGACCCCGAAGTCTTGATGCGACTTGAGGAGGAGGATAGGGAGTAGGAGTCCCAATTTGAAGAACAAACGAAATCTCTGGAGTTCCCTGTTCTTCAAGTTCCTCCGACTTTAAGCGTTGGAAGCGGGAAAACGTGAGAAGGGGACACACGTCGAAAACACCAGTGGAAATCAACGATGCTACCCTCTTCGGGCTCTCTCGGGACTGCTCTCGAAGCTCTCTTGTGCTGTTTTTGAAGCCTCGTCGAGGCTTTTTTGGGGCCTCTCAGGGGTCTTGGGTGTGTTGGGGTTCTCTGGGGGATTCTGAAGTCCTCTCGGAGGTCTCTGGAGGCCTCCTGCTCCCAGTCTTGGGCTCATCTTGGGCCTGTTCTGGGCTGGTTTCGAGCGTCCTGGGCGCCTCTTCGGCAACCTCGGGGCCTTCTTGGCCCGTATTGGGGCCGTTTTGGGAACCTCTTGGGCGGTCTTGGGGCGGTCTTGGGGGCCTCTTCGGACGTGTTGGAACGTGAGAAGGCCAAAAGCATCTCTGGGCGCTCTCGGGAGGCCTCTCGGAGCTCTCTTGAGGTCTCTTGGAAGCCTCCTGGGAGCCTGGAGAGCCGCGCGGAAGCTATCTTGGGTTGCTTGGGAGCGTCTCGGGCCGTTCTATTACGTTTTGGTGGCTTCTTGGGGTCGTCTTGGTCTGCCCGTGGGAGTTTTGGGGGCTCTCCGGGAGGCTGGGAAGCGCGGTACCAAGAGCGTAACGCAGACGTCACAGGGAGGTGTAGGACCCCCGGGAGGGGGGAGGGTATTTGCCCATATCTTATATATAAATTACACATACCCGCTCGATACGTTTCCCGTATGAAGCAGGCACCACGGGCGGGTGAGCCACCCGAAAACTTGTTTGTTTCAACTGGCATCCTGGGCCCTAGCATGAGATGATTACTTCCGATTCAAAACATTTCCTGCATGAAGCAGGCGCCGCGTTGGTGAACCACGGGCGGGTGGGTCAGCCGAAAACTGGTTAAGAAAAAACAATTGTCAAGTTTTCCACTAGCCTCCTGGGCCAACATGAGGCGATGTATTCCAGCCATATACGTTTCCCGCATAAAGCAGGCACCACGCAAGTGACTCACGGGGGGGTGGGTCATCCCTCGGCCTCCAATCGCCTGCTATCCGACGCGGTGTAGACTGCGCCTGCAAGGATACGCCGCGACCTCAGCGAATGTGAGGGCGACAAAGACGGACCCGAGGATGGCCAAGGGCTAAGGGGGCCTAGCACAACCAACATCCTTTGGGCTCGGCCCACAAGGGCGTCGCACCGCGCAACCGAAGGATGCAACCCGCCCCTAAGGAACCGGCCAACGAAAGTTGCCAAAAATGGGCCGAAGGGGCAAGGATGCAAGGGCAACCTTGGAAAATTGCTCATCCCTTCTATGCGACCTGACTGCGCTCTGTTCTGTAAAGCGTATTATCTCTAGCACTCTGGAAATTCAGGGCTCAGGACCCCGCTCCGTCATGGCAACTGCCTCGCAAACCACCAATTCGCCGGCCTCGGCGCCAACTCCTGATGGAATTTTTTCGTGACCTCGGCTTTCATCTTCGACCGCTCCCCCGGGCCGCCCCTTCATCCTGAGCCAATGGTGGGGAGGCGGCCCCCTCAGCCGACAAAGACGAACCATTTGCCGACTCTCCGTTTGTGTGACGCCGTGGTCTGAGGACCCAGCCTGCAGTCTCGAGGGGCCGCGCAGATTTCCTCGACCGGCGACAGACACTCCTCTGGCGCGCGGAGCGTTCCGAAAATCTGCGCGGATCTCCGAACGTGTATGTTGATGAATTTTTCAATCTTACGAGCCTCGCCAGCCGCAATCGATGTTTGTGGGCCCTGAGGCGGCCGAAACCAGATAACAAGGTCCCGCTTTGATTTGTCAAGGCGTTGGAAGGCTGGGCTTCCTTCATAGCGACAACCTCGCCAGTCGCAATCTCGAAGGCCCGCACGGAACTCCGAATGTCTATTCGGGGAGACGTTAGGTTGGACTTTCTGAGACTCGAACTGCCTAACGGCCCGGCAAAAAAATTGAGGGACCGAATCTGAAAATTGACGCGAACTCCCGCTGCAAACACCTCACGAATACTGGACCGTCAAAATTCGTGCCAGGACGGTCAAAAGAGCGGCGGCAAAAAAACGAGTTCTGGCACACCCAAATCTTACGCTCCCTGACTCATGTTTAACTTTGCCGTTCTGTCTTCCTCGAGCATCGTCAGCTTCTGACGGTGCGAAGAGCTCTGAATCGATTTCATCCTGAATCACCTTTTGACGGTCGTGGGGAGGCTGGAAACGGCACGGCCCCAGGGCCCCCCCGGGAGGCCGAAAACGGGGTGGAGCCTCCCCCTTGATTTTCTGTCAAGGGTCACCGCAATGAATGTCTGTGCTTCCTTCGAGGGGATACCCTGGCAATCGGCAATCTCGAAAGTCTGCGCGGAACTCCGAACGTAGATCCGGAATTCCGAACGTCTGTCCGCGTTGGACGTCTGGGTTCCCTTTCTGGCGACAGCCGGGAGACGTAAGACTGGAATTTGTAGGGTTCGGGTTTGCCTGATGGTGCCGTCAGAGAAAATTGAGGGGGCGACGCATCGCCGACAGATCGGAGATAGGCCCCCGATAACGAATCCGCACGTTCCTGGGCGGGGCGGGCTATCGTGCCCCTATCTTGCGATCAATTGTCAATTAGAGTTGATGCATCTCCCCGCGAGCCCCCCCGCCCTGACGTTGCCCCTGACCCCCACACAAACACTTTGTTTTCACTCGTGCCCCGGGCTCTGGTGGCAGCCGCACGGCCACTCCCCCCATTTGAGCAGGGACCGACCGTCCCGGCATTCCTATAGTCCTATCACGAAGTGTTCTTAGAACCCAAACATTTTCCAAACACAAAAACGATGTCCTTAGAACATTAACCCGATGCGTTAGAACAAGACAGTCCCAGCCAGAAATGTTCTAAGAACATTTCGCAGAAACCACAAAAGGTTCTTAGAACATTGTTCGGTGGGGCTATGGGCGAGCCAAGACGCTTCGCCACTGCTTGACCCATGAGAGCCGGGCCGCCCGCATGTGGGCCCGATCGAGGGTCGGTGAGCCGAACGTCCGATCGTGACCCTGAGAAATGGCGGGCTCAGGGAACTCTGAACCCAAGCTGCCCTCTCTTGGGGGCGCCTCTCGTACTTCCGCCGGCTTCCGCCGGCGGAGCCGCCCTCGCTCGACTCCCGCCAGCTTCCGCCGACCCTTCGCCGAGGAAGAGCTGGCAGCTCCCTCGATCCTCGATGGCGAGGTGGAACGCCTCAACTGGGGGCGGCCAAGAGGGGGGCGTCCAAGAGGGGGGGGGCGCAAATCGTGGCTGGCGGCACTTGCGCGGCCCAGGGTGGGGGGGGAGGCAGGGACGTAATGAGATAAGAAGAGGCACCATGAAATCTGAGGAAATATCATGGCCCACGCCATGATCTCCCCCCCCCCCTACGGCAAGTTCGCGTCGTGTCGACCCCGGCGTTGGTTCCTAACACGGTGGGGATCCTTCAAACTTGAACGATCTGCCCTTTCAAAAAGGCTGGATCGTTCAAGGATGGGCCGAATCTGGGCCACAGACGGCGTTCAACCTTAAATGCACGCGCTGGGGTCGCCGCTGGTCGACAAGACGCGAACCTGCCGTAGTCCTCCCCCCCCTTGGCCGCCCCTGACTCAAGTGGCGGGGCCCGCGCCTCGCCCGCCGCAGCCTCCCTCGCCTCGGCTTAAGTTGGGCATGTCCGCCTACAGTGGATTTTGGGCGAAAATCAACAAATACAAACAACAATTAAAAACAGCAAGAACGAACAACACAAATGATAGAAACATCGTCCCCAGACTACGCATATTCCTCCTTTAAGCCTTCCGCCGAGGAAGAGATGGCAGCTCCCTCGATCCTCGAAGGCACGGCCCGGCCTGGATCGCCTCAAGTGACGGGGCCCGAACCTCGCCCGCCGCGAGAAGGAGGAGGAGGAGGACCAGGATGATGATGATGATGATGATGATGATGATGATGATGATGATGATGATGATGAGGAGGAGGAGGAGGAGGAGGAGGAGCATGAGGAGGAGGAGGAGGAGCATGAGGAGGAGGAGCAGGAACAGGAGCAGGAGGAGGAGCATGAGGAGTAGGAGGAGGATGAGGACGAGGAGCATGAGGAGGAGAAGGAGGAGGAAGAGGAGCAGGAGGAGCAGGAGGAACAGGATGAGGAGGAGGAGAAGGAACAAGAGGAGGAAGAAAAGGAGGAGGAGGAGGAGGAGGAGGAATCTCGTCTCGAACCCATTCAAGCAACGATCCTTGCCTGGTCGTATCTGCTCTGGGTCGGGGGCGTGTCATAGCTCGCCCTCCCTCTCTCGCATTGCGTCACTCTGGGGCCTGCCGTGCCGAAATCAAGCTGGCACGGGCGGGTGCGCCCCGCTTGGCGCCCGCACGGGGGACACCGTGGTGAGGCGCTCGCGAAAACGGGAAAAGACGTCGAGATCGCCCTGTCGCGATGCATCGGGGTGCCATGGCAGGTGCAGCTTTCGCTCGCATTTGCGGACCGAATGTCGTGACATTGTCATGGCTCGTGCATGTCTCGGGCGGCCTTTTCGTCAGCTGCGAAGGGGTCGGGTTCCTGAGCGGAGGGGTCGGGGCGACGCGCCGAGGTCGAGGCAGGCCCGAAGAGGCGACGAGGGGAAAGGGATACGGGCGCCCAGGAAACGCGACGGTAGTGGTGCACTAGTCCAGGCGGCGGTCTCACTCTGTGATGCGACGCGACTGCGAGGCTCACTTGGGCCTGCCCTTGCCCTTGCCCTTGCCGCCTCCGCCGATCTTCCTGGCCAGGTTGCCCCTCGGAGCCTTGTTGGCGAGGTGGCGCCCGCCTGCCGCGCGAAGCTGCTCGGCGATGAGCAGGTTGATGTCCACCAGATACCCTGGCATGTTGAGTATGGTGGTCGGGGTCTCGGTCGGACTCACCTGCTTGATCGCGTCGTCGCCGCCTCCCTCGATGGCGGCCATCAGCTTCTCGTGGTCGGACACCTGTGTCGTCATCGGGATCTGGCCTTTGAGGTTGAAAGTAAGGCGTGGCTTCTGAGCTTTGCCTGGCTGGTCGAATGTTGGGCTCGCCGCCATCTCTGTGATCCACGTCTCGGCGATGGTCGGTCCGCCGTGCTCGATCATCTTCGTCAGGCGGCGGATGCACATCTCGCAGGCGGACCGTCTCTGTGAGATGTCCTCGAAGGCGAAGTTGCTCAAATCGGCGAGAACCGCGAAAGCACTCTGGCACGCTGGCGCGCCTCGCTCGTCCTCTGGATTGGTCTTCTTGTTGGCGAGGAACCGCTGGAACGCTGCGTTGCTCTCCACGGTGCACGGGTGGTTGCGGTCCAGGAGCGCGCCGATGAACCCCGCGTGCTCGATCGCGCGCATCCTGGCCTCGAGCTGGTGCGCGAGGCTGCGGAGAGGGCCTGGCGCGTACTCGTCCTCGCCCTCGTCCTCTATGTCCCCCAGGCGGCGCATCTTGTGCTTGCTGCCCCTGTCCTCGCCCGCGCCGCTCTTGTCCTGCTTGTGGGGGGTCCAGGGCGCGGGCGTGGGGGCGAGGGCGAGCTGCGACGCTGGCGCTGAGGCGGCTTCCCCTCCACTCGGGGCGCCCACGGGCGGTGCCGGTGGCCTCGCGAGTATGAGAAGAAGAAGGACTATGATACTGAATGTGAGCTGCCGCGTGCTCGAGAAAGCTGGCTACAGACGACTGCTCTTCGAAACGCACGGGGCGTTCCAGACTTTTGGGCTCAATGATGGTGGCCTCGTATCTTCCACGATTCATGGGGCAATCGTTTCGTCTCATGCTGGCCGCTACGTGATGGACGGCACTGGCTCGATCTCTGAATATGATCTTGCAAATGGGGCACGCGTTTGTGACCGTAAGTACTCGTCCGATGTGTGGCCTCCCGTGAGAGCCCCCTTTTGAGTTAGCCATGCGCGCCATGCGCTGCTTTCTGCTGGGCCAGCAGGTTCCACGCATTGTGCCGTCGTCCCAGACCTCCTGGCAGATCAACTCCCCCCGTCCTAGCCGCCTCCTGCCTGTCCTTCTCCTCCTCCTTGGTGTAGAAGACGGATCTAAGCTCGGTGGCGTCAATTTTGATGAAGTCCGTGGGGTCCTCAAACAACATGCTACATGTGGCCTGGTTCTCTAGCATTGCGCGCCAGTCTTCGAGGTCGTGTAGTGATTGGATATATTGCTGGGCCTGCCTTGCCCGAGGGTTAGCTTTGTCGGATCTTGCCTTCGTTGAAGACCCCCCCGTCACATGCCATGCTTTCAAACGCTGCCGCTCGAAGCTGTGCATGCGCATCTTTGTTAGCAACCGTAACCTGCATCCAATTAAATCTTCTTATACGTAGTTCCAAGTGCAGGCTGCCTATTTTAAACTTCTTAAGCATATGTCTATTGGTGTCGATGATGATGTGCGTGTCGTGCTCATTCCTGCGTGCCGTGCCTTGGGGGATGACCTACATTTACCCAATGTGTAAGATTGATGAGGCTGGTGGTCCCGTTCCCGCAGTGGCCCTTGTCCATGCGCGCGCACCTCAAGTCCTGATGAGGCGGCGTTGACCAGTAACCCCTTCGCTAAAATCCCACCAGCCCTCTGGGCGTCGGTGGTTTAGAGCGTTTCCTCTGCCACCCCTCCTTCTTCCCCTTTCGGGGGGGGGGGGTACCCCTCCCCCTGCCCCCTCCCCACTGACCTGGACAGGGGGGTTCCGCGGCGCGCTGGAGCGCCCAATATCGACCCCTGGGAGGGCTAAAATTCGACACCCCTCACGAGGATCGTGGCTCCTGAGGGGGGGGCTGTAATTAGGGGGGCCCCCTTCGTTGATCGATCTCCTCCGAGATGGCTCCGAGGCCCCCCAAGAAGCCCCCAGGAGGCCCCCAAGAGACCCCCAAGAGGCCCCAAGAGACCCCCCAGAGGCATCCAAGAAGCGCCCAGGAGGCCCCAAGAAGCGCCCAGGAGGCCCCCGAAGGCCCCAAGATGGCCCCAAGAGGCCCCCAGGAGGCCCCAAAGGGGATCCCGAACGGCCCACAGAGGCCCCCCCCGAGGCACCCAAGACGCCGAAAAGCCCCTCAGGGCGACCCTCTACTCGCCTGGGCGTCGTTTCTGGACGGGCTGGTGGGGGTGCGCGAAGCGTCTAGAATTTCTTTTTGCCCCGAAGGGGGCGTCGCTGTGCCAGAGTGCCCCCCTGCTGTGGAAGCTGGGCTTGACGGCGAACAATCTCTTCTGCAGCTCTGGCAGCGGCGAGCGCGTGGGCGCCGGGGGCCCGCCCATGTACTGAACGCGGTGAACGGCCTCCCCATCCAATGCTGTTTCCTGTCTGGAGAGTGCCCGTGTAGCCGTGTAAGAGCCCCGCCCAGCTAGATAACGCACGTTTTCCTCCTTCTCTAAATTCTGACTCGCCCCGATCTCTCTGAGCCCCCTGTCGACCGCCTCGTTCTCGAGTGCCCCCCCTTCTCTCGATCTGCTCTAGCATGGCCCCTCCCCCGCCTCCAACACTTTAGCGCCGATGTCGTCGACGAACCCCGCGATTCCGACCCGTATCTTCTTCGCGCGATCCCAGGGGGGGCCCGCTTCTAGGACGGCGCGCCACCGATTATCGATGGCGGCGTCGGCATACTTGGCGAACGGGGGAGGTAAGTCTGATTGAAGAGTCGAGTGGCCCCCGTATCTCCTGGAAAAAGCACCCCGATGAGCCCGCGTCCAAAAACTGTCTGTTTCATCATATATGTGCACCAAGCTTTTCTCGACGCGATCTTCGATGAACTGGAAGTCCTGGGGCCGGTGGCAACTCTCGGCGGCCGCGAGAACCTCATCCTGATAGAGACTGTAGAAGGAGTTGACAGCGTCGTGGCACCTGAGCAGGTGCGACGCGCCTCCTGCGTGCAATATGTAGGGCGACGCGTGCTGAACCCCCATGGCCGCCCCCCTCCTCCTTCCGCGTATACCTCCGCATATCCACTCGGGTGCGATCCACGGGGGCTGTTCCCTCCTAATCATTGCGGCAGTGTATGTCCGACCGAGGGCGCGCATCATCATTATGGGCCTCTCCCCCTCGCAGTCCAACTTACGATTGGGCATGGGGGTGCGGGCAGCCTGGGCGCAGTGCCAGTGGACGGGGCATCTTCGGATTCGCCTGCTTGTCCCGCGCAGCGCCTGCAGCGTGCCTCTCGTGCGAGGGATCTTCGGCCGCTCTTGCTGGTAGCCGATTCCTGATGCGACGAGAGGGCGACGTTCGTTCACTTTGCGGGGATGGAACGCCATGCGCAATCGCTCGGGCGGGCGCGCCCCACGCCGGCCAGGCCCTCAAAAACTTCAGTTTCCAGCCCGTGGGCGACGTCCCCCCCCAGTCCTCCACCGGAAGATAGGCGGCCTCGCTGTCCTCCATCCTCTCCCGCCTCTCCTCCTGCAAGTCCCTCCTCGTCTCCTCGACGCTGTAGGGGGTGGCGCTGCGCCCTCCTCGCTCGGGCTCCAGCATCAACCTTTGCGCCCGCGCCTTGGCTGGCGCCGTGGACCCAGGGACTGCCGCGAACCCCCCCCACCTGGGCCCCCCTCTCTTTCCTGCGATGCCGGGCCAACTGCTGGACCAGATATCCATTCTGCTCTTTGAGGGCTTGCTTCAATTCAGCTCATCTTCGAGCTCGGATACCTCCCCAATATTCTTTAGCAGTGCGCCGTAATGTCGTGCTGATAGGCTTGGCGCGTGCGCTCATGTCCACGGTGTTGTGCTCGTCGTGCTCCTCCTTGTACCTCCTCCTCTGCGTGCGTAGTGCTCGTAACTCCTGGGTGTGCGCCTTGCGGTCTTCGGTGCGCATGGGGCTGTCACGCAAGACGTCGGAGACAGCGCTGTTCAGGATATTGATAAACGCTGTGTTCATGTCATCAACGTCCTCGTCCTCCCTGTCTTTGGCCTCGTTAAGCGCGTCGGCATTTGCTTCCGCCGGCTCCTCCATCCTGCTGAGTACCTCCCGCCTCCTATGCCCGACCTGCAGACATTGGTAGAGGGCTTCCCGATTGGGTCTGGGTACACGTTCGCGGTCGGGTATGTGGGGCCGATTTTGTAGTATGAAGCTCGCGCATGCGGGCCTGTGATCTCTATCCGCATGGCCTCGATAGAGCTGAACCCGACGGGCGGATCGTCGCATCACGAGGACTCTCTGTGGCAGGAATGAGCTCGCGGGGAGTGAGTCTGTGATCGATGTGCGACTGCCCATTGCTGCCCACGAAAGTGGGGGGTGGCTCCCAGTGCAAGCCAATGCTACATGTGCCCCGCCCATCAAGGAGGGGGCGCAATGCAATGCTGCTGGGGGTCGGATTGCCTTTGCCGTGTAGCCCCGCGACGTGGGCATGGCTCGAGTATGGCAGTGCACCATTGAGATCCGTCATGATGATGGGCGCGGCCTTTCTCTGCAGGAGGAAGGACATCACATTGCTCAACCACTCATTCAATACCTGAGTCGTCTTGACGTAATTCGGTTTGTTCTGGTTTGTGGTCTGTTTGGGCGGGTAGTACATCACCACAAATCCGTACCGCACACCACCGCGCTCGTACAACACGCCGTGTACTCTCCCCCAGATCTGCTTAGGTGCCGTGAACACGTGCTTCGCACAGTGGAAAGGAAGTCGTTCTCGTCGTAGCATAAGTGCCACTCCACAGCTAATGCTCACGAACCGCCCTTTCACATACCCCGCCTCCACTACCGTGTACTCCCCCACGTCCTTCTTCTCCTCCCACTGCTCGCCTCTGTTTTTCCTCTGTGCTCCTGTAAGTCCAATCACATCCCGCCTGCCTAACTCCTCCGCGATGTAAAGGAGGCGGGAGGAGGAGACGGCCGCACACGGGTTGTAGGCGACAGCCCGCAGCAGGCCGGCGGGGGCGGCCATCGCGAACGGCTCGCCGTCCGCCGCCAGGCCCCATCCACTAGAGAGAGGGACGGGCCCCGCGCTGGCTTTCGGGGTGAGGACTCCTCGTGGTGGCTGGAGGAGAAAGAATCCGAACAGCTCGTGCCACCTGGAGGAGGAAGAGGAGGAGCAGGAGGAGGAGGATTAAGTAGTAGTGGTGGTGGTAGTAGTAGTAGTAGTGTAGTAGTAGTAGTAGTCGTCGTCGTACTAGTAGTCGTAGTAGTAGTCGTAGTAGTCCCAGTAGTCGTCGTCGTCGTAGTAGTAGTAGTAGTAGTAGTAGTAGCAGTAGCAGTAGCAGTAGCAGTAGTAGTAGTAGTAGTGGTAGTAGTAGTAGTAGTAGTAGTAGTAGTAGTCGTAGTAGTAGTAGTAGTAGTAGCAGTAGTAGTAGCAGTAATAGTCGTAGTAGTAGTAGTAGTAGTGGTAGTCGTAGTAGTAGTAGTCGTAGTAGTAGTAGTAGTAGTAGTAGTAGAATATTCGCAGTAGTGTTCGTAGTAGTAGTAGTAGTAGTAGTAGTAATAGTATGAGTAGTAGTGCTCGTAGTAGTAGTAGTAGTCGTAGTAGTAGTAGCAGCAGTAGTAGTAGTAGTAGTAGTAGTACTCGAAATAGTAGTAGTAGTAGTAGTAGTAGTAGTAGTAGTAGTAGCTGTAGTAGTCGTAGTCGTAATAGTAGCAGAAGTAGTAGTGGTAGTGTTCGTAGTATTCGTAGTAGTAGTAGTAGTAGTAGTAGTAGTAGTACTCGTATACGTAATAGTAATAGTAATAGTAGTAGTAGTAGTAGTAGTAGTAGTGGTAGTAGTACTAGTAGTATTAGTAGTAGAAGGAGTAGTAGTAGTAGTGGTAAACATAGTAGTAGTAGTAGTAGTAGTAGTAGTCATAGTAAAAGTAGGTGTAGTAATCGTAATAGCAGTCGTCGTAGTAGTAGTGATAGTAGTAGTAGTCGTAGCAGTAGTAGTAGTAGTAGTAGTAGTAGTAGTAGTCGTAGCAGTAGTCGTAGCAGTAGCATGCGTAGTATTATTATTAATACTAGTAGTAGTAGTAGTATTTTAAAAATAGTAGTAGTAGTAGTAGTAGTAGTAGTAGTAGTAGTAGTAGTTCTAGTAGTAGTAGTAGTAGTAGTAGTAGTCATAGTAGTAGTAGTAGTAGTAGTAGTAGTAGTCGTAGTAGTAATAGTAGTAGTAGTAGTAGTAATAGTAGTAGTAGTAGTAGTAGGGTCACCCGTCGTCTATGGCCGGCCTGTTTATGGCCGGTAGTTTGGTTGCGTTTCTATACAGGTGTACGAAAACCCGATATAAACTACGCGTCCTTCACACTTGCCTTATGGCTGGCACGCTGTGAGGAATCCTCAGGAATTCTCTAGGAATCCTCAAGGATTCTCAAGGAAACTTAAGGAATCCCACAGGAATCCGAAGGAACTCTCCAGGAATCATAAAAAACAAATAAAAACAATTGGTTTCCAACCGAAAATGAAGTCAAATCATTGGTTGCCAATAGAAAACTTATTAAAACCATTGGGTTCCAGTGGGGCACTAATTAAAACTACTGTTTTCCCGAATTAATTAAAGCCAATGGCTTCCCAATAGAAAACTAATGAAAACCATTCGTTCCCGATAGAAAACTAATGAAAACCATTGGTTTCCAATAGAAAACTAATTAAGACCATTGATTTCCCTAATTAAAACCATTGGTTTCCCAATAGAAAACTCATGAAAACCATTGGTTTCCAATAGGAAACTAATACAACCCATTGGTTTCCACTAGAAACGAATAAAATCAATTGGTTTCCAATGGGAAACTGATTAAAACCATTGGTTTCCAATAGAACTCTCATACAAAACAATGGTTGCCAATGGAAAGTTAATACAAAACCAATGGTTTCCAATAGAAAGCAAATTAAAACGGTTGGTTTCCAATGGGAAGCTAATTACAACCAGTGGTTTCCCAATAGAAGACTACTAATAAACCATTGGTTTCCAGTAGAAAACTAAAACACACAAAACATTGGTTTCCGATAGAGATATAATAAAAACTATGGGTTTCCAAGATAACTAATAAAAACAATTGGTTTCCAATAGGAAACTCATGAAAACCATTGGTTCCCAATAGAGAACTAATAGAAACAGTTGGTTTCCACTGAAGCCATGGGTTTCGAATAGAAAACTAATTAAAACCATTGCACCCCCAACAGAAAACTAATACAAACCATTGGTTTCCAATATGAAACTAAGTAGCACAATGGGTTTCCAATAGGAAACTTATAAAAACCATTGGGTCCCAATCGAGAACTAATAGAAACAGTTGGTTTCCAATTGAAACCATTGATTTCGAATAGAAAACTAATTAAAACCATTGCCCCCCCAATAGAAAACTAATACAAGCCATGAGTTTCCAATAGCAAACTAAGTACAACAATTGGTTTCCAATAGCAAACTAATAAAAACCATTGGTTCCCAATGGGTAACTAATTAAAACCATTGGTTTCCAATAGAAAACTAATTAAAACCATCGGTTCCCAATAGAAAACAAATTAAAACCATAGGTGTTCAATAGA
>CAUYUJ010016393.1:252500-297406 GCA_963575745.1 Prorocentrum cordatum | reverse complement strand
AGGAGGAGGAGGAGGAGGCGCGCCGCAGCCTCGCCCGCCGCAGCCTCGCCCGCCTCGGCGCCAGCTCCTGGGGGCCGCGGCCGCGTACGTCGCCGGCGGCCGGAGCGGCTGCGCGCCGCGCCGCAGCGGGAGGCGCCCGGGCTGGGGCTCGGCCGCGGCAGCAGGCGGCCAGCGCCAGCGGGGACCCTGCGCCCCCAGCTTGGATCGGGGAGACGTAAGACTCGGGTACGGGGACTCGGGTTGGCCTGACGGGGCTATCATGAAAATGACGAGACCCAATCTGAAATTTAACGCGAGCTCCCGCTGCAGACATCCCACGAAAACTGCACCGTTAAAATCCAGGACGCACTCGTCAAAAAACGTAGGCGAACCCGAGTTCTGGCGTACTCGAGTCTTACGTTTCCACGGTCGGAAGGTGCTGTCTCCTGGCTTCCTCTCGTCGCGAGTGGGTCGCCCAGACATGCTCGCGTTGTGGCAGACATCAGGGCGGGTGGCTTTCTTCGCCGTTCTCGGCCTCTGTGGGCCTTCCCCTTGCCCCTGGCAGTGTGACAGGCCCAGGGGAAGGGGTAGGGAGCTCCGGGGGCCGCGCGTTGAACAAGCACAGGGCGTCGCGTGTCTGGGAACGCTTCGTGCTGCGCGCAGACAGCCCTCCAGGTAGTCCTGGCTGGCCTCCTCGGCCCTCCGAGCAGCCCCAGCTGGCCTCAGCAGGCCTCCCCGACTAGTCCGGGGCGGTCTCACCACCCCGTCGCCGCCTCTGGTGGCGCGCCACTGGGGCGCTCCGCGCCCGAAGGTTGAAATGTAGAGACCGCCCCTGACTACTCTTAGGTCGGGCGTGTCCCCCTACAGGCGGACTTTGGACGAAAAATAGAAGATAGTCAAACATACACAGAAACGGTCAAAAGTAGAAGAAAAATCGTCCCCAGACTATTTGTTTACTATTTTTGAATATTCCTCCTGTAGAGGGACGTGCCCGCCTAATGGCTGATCGGAGGGCCTGTTAAGGCCAGCTGGGACAACTTGGAAGGCCTCTTGAGGCCAGCGTGGGGCTCGAAGCCTTACTATCGCGAGTTTTTGTGTTTTTCCTCGTGCTGCGATCCTCCTCCTCCTCCTCCTCCTCCTCCTCCTCCTCCTCCTCCCCCTCCTCCTCTCCACCTCTCCTCCTCCTCTCCTTCCTCCTCCTCCTCCTCTCCCTCTCCTCCTCCTCTTTCCTCCTCCTCCCCTGCTCCTCCTGTCTCCTACTTCTTCCCTCCTCCTCCTTCTTCTCCTCCTCTCCTCCTCCTCCTCTCTTCTTCCTCTCCTCCTCCGCCTCTCCTCCTCTCTCCTCTCCTCCTCCTCCTCCTCCTCCTCCTCTTCTCCTCCCATCCTCTACTCCTCCTCCTTCCCCTCCCCCTCCCCCTCTCCCCCCTCCCCCTCCCCCTCCTCCTCCTCCTCCTCCTCCTCCTCCTCCTCCTCCTCCTCCTCTCTCCTCCTCCTCTCTCCTCCTCCTCCTCTCTCCTCGTCCTCCTCCTCCTCCTCCTCCTCCTCCTCCTCCTCCTCCTCC
Organism: Prorocentrum cordatum; assembly: GCA_963575745.1. Lineage (NCBI taxonomy): Eukaryota > Dinophyceae > Prorocentrales > Prorocentraceae > Prorocentrum > Prorocentrum cordatum. The sequence goes on along the minus strand of CAUYUJ010016393.1, from coordinate 295,866 downwards.
TCCTCCTCCCCCTCCTCTGGGGGCCCTTCGCTGGGACCTGGGGCCGTCAGAAGCCGGCGGAGGGTGAAACGCCAGCCATCGGGAGGGGGTCCGGATCTTCGGAGGGGCGCGCGGGGGGACAAGTCGCGTCCTCGGATGTCTGAGGATGCATTTTAAAGTTTTAGGACGCCTTCGTCGGCCCTGGAGTTTCTCTAGCCTCGGGGTGCTTGCCTGCAATATCGAGGCCGAATATTTTCGTTCACTGCAGCATCTTTTCGCGCCGTCGTGATGATCTACACCTTTGCTGCTATGAGAATGCTTAGCGTGTCTCTTGTTGGTTGGGGGGGCGAGAAGGCGTTGCTTTGCTGCTCCCCCCCAAGGTCCGTCCCAACGCCTCCAGGCAACGACTCGGCGCGAAAAGCTGGTACTGGGAGGAAGCCCTGGGGCGGCCAGGCCCCGTGCCCGCCAGGACCCGACTCTCGAGTCCTCCTGCAGATGGGGTCCGAGTAGATGGGGTCGGAGGGTCGCGGCGCATCCCCAGCGCGTCGCCGACGCCTCGGCGACGTGGGTGACGCGTCGGCGACGTCGGCGTGGAGAAAATCGGGCTCCAGATCGAGCCGCATCGCGGATGCATCGGCGCTGCGGCACGATCCCCCGATCCCGTGCTCCGACCCCATGCGGGAGAGGAGGGGGAGGAGGAGGAGGAGGAGGAGGAGGAGGAGGAGGAGGAGGAGGAGGAGGAGGAGGAGGAGGAGGAGGAGGAGGAGGAAGGGATGAGGAGAGGAGGAGGAGGAGGAGGTCGGAGGAGGAGGAGGAGGAGGAGGACGAGGAGGAGGAGGAGGAGGAGGAGGAGGAGGAGGAGGAGGAGGAGGAGGGAGGAGGAGAGGGGATCCCCTCACGGCAATATCGGGGGGCGGGCGGGGGCGGGCCCACCGATGCCGCTGGCCGGCAGGGACCGAACGCACGGCACCAGCACGTCCAGCGCCTCCGCCCCGCGGCCCTCGAGCGAGAGGTCCAGGGCCCTGTTGACCTCTGGGAGCTCGAGCAGCCACTCCTGGGGCGGTGGCGCCCCGCGGGGGGGTTCGCCGCCTCGGGCGCTCCGGCTGCAGCCTGAGGCCCCGGGCTTTCAGGTCACGGCGCGTCTTTCACTTCGGCGTGCCGTGGGGCGCCAGCACTCTTGATCCGACGAGCGGCTGCATCCAGACCGCGGAACAAGACGCAACGTGGTACGGATGCCTCGAATTGGCTGCCCTGCCCTGTGGAGCCCCAGCGGCAGGGTTTGCATGGGTTCCCCAGCCAAGTTCGGCACACCCCTCACGAAGATCGTGGCCCCGCAGGGAGCTCCACCGAAGGCCCCAGCGGCAGGGTTTTCATGCGTCCCCCCGCCCATTTCGGCACACCACTCACGAGGATCGTGGCCCCATAAGGGGGTTCCACCGAGAGCTGTACCCACAACGCGATACTCACAGCTGCACATGGTTGGGTCCTTTGCCAGGATAACTTTTAGGAGGGGGCCGCGAGGTGTCAGAGGGTCCTTTTTCGGCCTCTGGGAGGGTCACTTGTTGACACCCCTCACGAGGATCGTGGCCCCCGAGGGGGAAAGCTACATTTAGGACCCCCCATTTTTGACCGACCGCCTCCAAGATGGCGCCCAGAGGCCCCCCCCCCAGGGCTCCCAAGAGGCCCCCAAGAGGACTCCAAGAGCACCCCACGAGGCCGCAAGAGGCCTCCAAAACGCACCCGAGAAGCACCCAGGAGGCCCCCGAGCGGCCTCAGAGAGCCCAAGATGACCTCCAAGATGGCTCAGGTTAGCCCAAGCTGGCTCAAGATGGCTCCCAAAATGCTCCAAGAGGCCCCAAGACCGTTCCAAGACGGCTCGAGATGGCCACGGGCCTGGAGATTCCCCAACACGCCGTCCAGGCCAGCCTCCCTCGCTGTTTGACTATACGTGTCTCTTCCTCTCTCCCTGCGCCAGCTCTCATGGGCATCGTTTCTGGATGGGCTGGTAAGGATTTTTTGGTCGCGGTCGCAAGCCAAGGCGCAAGCGGCGTCAGAAGTCGTCCCGGGCTACGGGCGAGAACTAATTATCCAGCGAATGCACTCACGGCTGCCAGAGCTGCCGCTGGGGGACGTTGGGCGGCGCCGGGGGCTGAAGGCGGGCTGCAGGAGCTGCCAGGTGTGCCAGGCGGCCGAAATGCAACCATCCCAGAGGCGAGACCACCAAGAAGATGAACGAATTGTACCCTGTCGCGCCAGGCGCCAGAGGTAACCGTGCCACCGAGCGTGGCAAAGCGCGGGGCTGCGCGAACAGTCCAGGCTGGTAGGGATACGCGAAGCGTCAAACATTGAAAACAACTTCCCGTCCCTGATTTTTTACGACGCGATCATGTCTGGGTGTGGTTAGCAAAGGGTGTGGTTTGCAGTCGGCGCCCTGGGGGGCACCCTGGGGGGCGGGCGAGGACCTGGACAGCACTCCCCGCCGCGCCCCGAGGAGGCCCGAGAGGACAGCTGCGTGCTCCCAGGGCCGCAGCTTGTCCCGATCGCAAACCACACCCCGGCGGAACTATCTCCTTTGTGGCCGCCGAAACTCGCACAACAAATGGCGAAAGTGCCCTGTGGCAAGCATGGACCCGGCGGCGGGCGGAGCCCGCCGAGGAGCGACCCGGCGGGGGCGCCAGCCGGTCGTGTCAACGCGCGGAGTGGGAGGCGACCCGAGCAGGGCCTGCCACGAAGTGACTACAGTTAAGGCGCTGAAAGAAAGAACAATTTGGATGCGGAAGGGGCTCGATGTTCCTGACGTCCCTCCGCGGCTGTTCCTCTAGCCCTTCTCGTGCACCCAGGCTTTTTTGAAGCCGCAGAGGGGCTTCATTCCTTATTTAGCGTTCCTTATTTCAGCAGCCCGACTGTACACTTTAACGGACTCCTATCCCCACCGAGGTGGCCCGGGCCCCAGAGGCCGATTTACCCCCGTAGATGGAGATGCGGGCCGTTTCCTTCTGGATTCGAGCGGTACATTTCTCACTGGGATGCTGAGATGGTGGTGGAGTCTGGACGGGGATGGGGATGGGGATAGGGGTGTAGGTTAAACGATACTGAGGAAGGAGAGGGGAGGAGAGGCCCTGGGTGCCGCTTTCTGACGCTCCGAACGGGTCCTGAGGGGAGCGGGACCTAGACCCGGGGGCCTTTCCCGGGCCCCCGCCAGCGGCTTCTCGTGTCGTGCTCTGCTCCTTCACAGCGACGAACACTCCGAACGCACGTGGCCCCCGTTCAACTGCCACAGCCGCCCAACCTTCGCAGGCACCAGCGCTTCTGACACACAAACCTGAGACTCTGTTAGATGCCACTGCCCCTGCCCCCTTCGCCTCTCGAATCCCCCCTCCTCCTCCTCCTCTTCCTCCTCCTCATCCTCCCACCCTCCTTCTCATCATCCTCCGCCATGCCCCCCCCCCCCGACCTCCCGCCCCCCTTCCTCTTCACAACCACTGCCTCCTCCTGCTCCTACACTTCTACCCTCCTCCTCCTCCTCCTCCTCCTCCTCGTCCTCCGCCTCGTCCTCCTCCTCGTTCTCCTTAGTCCCGCCTCCCCCCCCCCGCCTCCTCCTCTCCCCTCGTCCTGCTGCTGCTGCTCCTCGTCTACCCCCCTCCTCCTTGTCCTCCTGCTGCTCGCCCTTTTCCTCCTCGTCCTCTTCTTTCCTCCTCCTCTTCCTCCTCCACCTCCTCGAGGGCTCCAGGATCGCCGCCTCGTCGTAAGCGTGCATCCCGGCGCCGCCGCGCCCCGCCAGAGTGGGAGGGGAGGGAGCGAGGAGTAGGAGGGGCGCAGAGGATGTAGCAGGAGGCAGAGGCAGATGAGTGAGGAGGAGGGAGGAGAAGGAGGAGGAGAGGGAGGAGGAGGAGGAGAAGGAAACGAAACGCAGGAGGAGAAAACAGCAGTGGAGGATGAAGACTAAGGATGGACAATAACCGCAGTAACTCTTTAGAACCCACCCGGTAATACGGGCAATTTTTCCCAGCCATCCTGTGGTGTTGGGTCCTCGTTTTGAAGAGACGGTCCCCGCGTTCCTTCCTCCTTCCTCCTCCCTGACCTCCTCCCTCCTCCCGTGCCCCCCTCACTTTGGCGCACCCCTCACAAGGTTCGTGGCCCTATAGGGAGCTCCACCGAATGCCCCAGTGGTTGCGTTCGCATGCGCCCGCCGCACCCATGTTGGAATAGCCCTCACACGTTTCGTGGCCCCGTAAGAAGCTCCCCCGAAGGCCCCATTGGCTGCGTTCGCATGTGCCCGCCGCGCAAATTTCGGCACACCCCTCACACGCTTCGTGGCCCCATAGGGAGTTCCACCGAAGGCCCCACTGGCTGCGTTCGCATGCGCCCGCCGCACCTAACTTGGCACACCCCTCACATGCTTCGTAGCCTTGTAGGGAACTCCACCGAAGGCCCCAGTGGCTGCCGGCTGCGTTCGCATGCGCCAGCCGCACTCATTTCGCCACACCCCTCACACGTTTCGTGGTCCCACAGGGATCCCCCCCCGAAGGCCCCAGTGGCTGCGTGCGCATGCGCCTGCCGCACCTATTTGGGTACACCAGTCACACGTTTCGTGGTCCTGTAGGGGGCTCCCCCGAAGGCCCCAATGGCTACGTTCGCATGCGCCCGCCGCGCCCTGTTCGGCACACCCCTCACACGTTTGGTGGCCCCGTAACGGTGCTCCACTGAAGGCCCCAGTGGCTGCGTTCGCATGCGCCCGCCGCGCCCATTTCGGCACACCCCTCGCACGTGTCGTGGCCCCCATAGGGAGCTCTACCGAATGCCCCAATGGCTGCGTTTGCATGCGCCCGCCGCACGCATTTTGGCACACCCCTCACACGTTTGGTGGCCCCGTAAAAGGGGGCTCCACCGAAAGCCCCAATGCCAACGTTCGCAAGCGCCTGCCGTACCCTTTACCGGCACACCCCCAACGCATGTTTCGTAGCCCCGTAAGGGGGCTCCGCTGAAGGCCCCAGTGGCTGCCTTCGCATGCGCCCATTTCTGCACGCCCCTCACACGTCTCGTGGCCCCGTGCGGAGCTCCACCGAAGGCCCCACTGGCTGCGTTCGCACGCGCCCGCCGCACCCATGTCGGCACACCCCTCACACGCTTCGTTGCCCCAAAGGGAGCTCCACCGAAGGCCCCCATGGCCGCGTTCGCATGCGCCCGCCGCACCTAACTTGGCACACCCCTCGCATGCTTCCTGGCCCAAGGGGGGGCTCAAACTGCATGTGGTTGGGTCCTTCGCCAAGCTACTTTTATCGGCTGCCTTATTCACGGACCGGGGTTCCACCGACAGGAGGAAACGTATTATTCCCAACCATCCTGTGGTGTTGGGTTGGGTCGTCGTTTTGAAAAGACTGTCCCCGCGTTCCTCTCCTCGCCTCCTCCTCCCCCTCCCCCTCCTTCCCCACCTCGCCTGTGCCCTCCGCAGGTTTTTGTGTTGGCACGCCCCTCACGCGCTTCGTGGCCCCATATGGGGGCCCCACCAAAGGCCCAAGCGTCAACTTCCGCATGCGCCCGCTGCAGCCCAGTTTGGTACACCCCTCACATGCTTCGTGGCTCCATAGGGAACCCCACCGAACGCCCACATGCCAGCGTTCGCGTGCGCCCACCGCACCAGATTTGGCACACCCTTCACAGGTTCCGTGGCCCCATAAAGAACCCCACCAACGGCGTAAATGCTAGCGGTCGCATGCGCCCACCGCACCCACGTTGGCACACCCATCACACGTTCGTGGCCCCACAGGGAGCCCCACCGAAGGCCCAGATGCAAGCGTTCGCATGCGCCCACCGCGCCAATTTTGGCACACCCTTCATACGTTTCGTTGCTCCATTGGGAGCCCCACCGAAGGCCCACATGCCAGTGTTCGCATGTGCGCACCGCGCTCATGTTGGCGCACCCCCCACGCGTTTCGTGGCCCCACACGGAGCCATACCGAAGGCCCAAATTTTAGCCTTCGCATGCGCCCACCGCGCCGATTTTGGCACGCCCTCGCACGTTTCGTTGGCTTGTAGGGAGCCCCGCGGAAGGCCCAAATGTCAGCGGTCGCATGCGCCCGCCGCAGTCATTGTGGCAAACCCCTCGCACATCTTGTTTGCCCATAGGGAACCCCGCCGAAGGCCCAAATGCAAGCGCTCGCATGCGCCCACCGCGCCACTTTTGGCGCGCCCGTTCACGCGTTTCTCGGCATCGCAAGGATCCCTACAACAAACCAAAATGCCAGCGTTCGCGCGAGCCCGCCGCAGCCCAGTTTGGCACGCCATTCGCGCGTGTCAGGGCCCTTCGGAAGCCCCACCGAAGGCCCAAACGCAAGCGTTCGAACGCGCGCACCGCGCCCATTTTGGCGCGCCCCTCGCATGTTCCGTGGCCCTATAGGGAACCCCACCGGAGGCCCGCATGCCCACCCCACCCATATAGTCACACCCCTCATACGTCTCGTGGCCCAACAAGGAGCCATAGCGAAGGCACGCATGCTAGCCTTCGCATGCGCCCACCGCGCTCATTTTGGCACGCTCGTGGCCCATGAGGAACCCCACCGAAGGCCCAAATGTCAGCGTTCGCATGCGCCCACCGCGCCACTTTTGGTACGCCCTTCACACGTCTCGTTGCCCCATTGGAAACCCTACCGGAGGCCCAAATGCGCGCGTCCGCGCGCGCCCACCGCGCTCATTTTGGAGCGCCCTTTTCACGCGTTTCTTGGCACCGAGAGGAGCCCTGCAGAATATCCAAATGCCAGCGCTCGCATGCGCCCACCGCACCGCGCCCATTTTGGCACGCCCCTCACACGATTCAGGGCCCCATCGGGGGGCCCGCGGAAGGCCCAAATGTCAGCGGTCGCGCGCGCCCGCCACGCCCATTTTGGCACGCCCCTCACACGCTTCGCGGACCTATAAAGGCCCTACCGAAGGCCCAAATGCCAACGTTCGCATGCGTCCACCGCGCACATTTTGGCACACCCGCTCACGCGCTTCATTGCCCCATCGGGAACCCCACCGACGGCCCAAACGCCAACGTTCGCGCGCGCCCACCGCATACAAGTCGACACGCCCCTCACACGCTTCGCGGCCTTATAAAGGCCCCACCGAAGGCCCGAATGCCAGCCTTCGCATGAGCTCACCGCGCCCATTTTGGCAAGCACCTCGCACGTTTCGTGGCACTATAGGGAGCCCCGCCGAAGGCCCAACTGCCAGCGTTCGCATGCGCCCACCGCGCTAATGTGTGGCACGCCCTTCACACGTCTCGTTGCCCCATAGGGAGCCCCACCGAAGGCCCACATGCCAACGTTCGCACGCGCCCACCCCGCCCAATGTGGCACGACCCTCACACGCTCCGTGGCCCCAGCGCCAAGCTAGTAGACGTCGTAGGAAGTAGTAGTGGAGGTCGTAGTAGAAGTAATGGTAGTCGTCGTAGTGGTAGTCGTCGTAGAAGTAGTAGCAGTAGTATGCTCAAAAATAATTGACGTAGTAGTCCCACCAGCCCTTTAGGGCGTGAGTGGTTTAGAGAGCCCCCTCTGTCCTCAACCCCCCTTCTTCCCCTTCGGGGAGGGGTTTACCCCTCCCCCTCCCCCCTCCCCCTGGGTCTGGAGAGGGCGGGCCGCGGGTCGTTGGAGGGGTCTTTTTCGACTCCTGGGAGGGCCAAAAAACGACGACCCTCACGAGGATTCTGGCCCCGTCGGGGGGGCCGAGAAAAAATGCTCTCCTCTTCTCTGAAGCCAAAATCATTGTTTTTACGAAGGTTTTGGCACCATTTTGGCATCCCGCGGGGGCCGCGCTCATCTTCCTTCATCGCAGAATCATTGATTTTACGAAGGTTTTGGGCTCATTTTGTCCTTCTCAGGGGGCAGCGCTTCTTTGCGCTTCTGAGGAGGTCGCAAGAGGCCCCAAGATGGCCCCCAGAGGCCCCCAGGAGCCTCCCAAGAGGCCTCCAAGAGGCCCCCAAGAGGCCCCCAAGAGGCCCCAAGAGGCCCCCAAGAGGCCCCCAAGAGGCCCCCAAGAGGCCCCCAAGAGGCCCCCAAGAGGCCCCAGAGGCTCCAAGAGGCCCCCAAGAGGCCCCACGAGGAGCCCGAACGACTCACACCAGGACGAGGGGCCCGAACGACTCACACCACGAAGAGCCCGAACGACTCACACCACAAGGAGGGGCCCGAACGACTCACACCAGGACGAGGCGCCCGAACGACTCACACCACGAGGAGCCCGAACGACTCACACCACGACGCGGGCCCCGAACGACTCACACCACGAGGAGCCCGAACGAGTCACACCAGGAGGAGGGGCCCGAACGACTCACACCAGGATGAGGGGCCCGAACAACTCACACCACGAGAAGCCCGAACGACTCACACCAGGACGAAGAGCCCGAACGACTCACACCACGAAGAGCCCGAACGACTCACACCAGGAAGAAGGGCCCGAACGACTCACACCAGGACGAGAACCCCCAAACGACTCAAATCACGAGGAGCGCTTTCTCTCCCTCCTCCTCCGCCTCGTCCTTCTCCCGCTCCCCCCACAAGGAGGATGTACAAGGAGGCGGGAGGAAGGAGGAACAGGGGAGATATGCGGGGCCAAACGGACACACGCCTGAAAAACACGACTGTCGGCATGCTTCGCATGAGTTGCTGTTGTGAGATGGGCTGGTGGGGATACGCGAAGCGTCAAGAATTATAGTAGTAGTCGTAGTAGTAGTCGTAGTAGTAGTAGTAGTAGTAGTAGTAGTAGTAGTAGTAGTAGTGGTAGTAGTAGTAGTAGAAGTAGTAGTAGTAGTAGTAGTTGTTGGTAGTTGTATTAGTATTATTATTATTAGTAGTACTGGTAGTAGTAGTCGTAGTAGTAGTAGTAGTAGTAGTAGTAGTAGTAGTAGTAGTAGTAGCAGTGGTAGTGGTAGTGGTAGTAGTGGTAGTAGTCGTAGTAGCAGTAGTAGCAATAGTAGAATTCGTAGAGACAATGGTAGTCGTCGTAGGGGCGATAGTCGTAGAACTAGTAATAGTAATAGTAGTCGTAGTAGTAGTATTCGTACTATTACTATTCGTATTATTATTATTATTAGTAGTAGTAGTAGTAGTAAAGGTAGTACTAGTAATAGTAGCGGTGGTGGTAGTACTAATCGTAATAGTAGTCGTATCCGTAGAAGTAAAATGCTTAACAGGAAAAGTGGTAGCCGTAGTAACCATGCAAGTGGTAACCATAGAAATGATACTACTAATCGTAGTATTAATAGTAGTAGTGATCGTCGTAGTAGTAGTAGTAGTAGTAGTAGTAGTAGTAATAGTAGTAATGAAAGTAGTAGCACTAATAGAAGTCAAAGTAGTAGTAGAAGTCGTAGTAGCAGTCGCACTCGGAGTAGTAGTAGAAATAGCAACAACAATCGCAGTAGCAGCAACCACTAGTAGCAGCTGTAGTGGAAATCGTAGTAGTAGTAGTAGTAGTAGTAGTAGCCGTAGTCGTAGTAGTACGAAGTAGTAGTAGTAGTAGTAGTAGTAGTAGTAGTAGTGGTAGTCGGAGTAGAAGTAGCCGTAGTAGTAGTAGTAGTAGCAGTAATAGTAGTAGTAGTAGTCGTCGTCGTAGAAGCAGTAGAAGTAGTAGTAGTAGTAGTAGTAGTAGTAGTAGTAGTAGTGGTAGTAGTAGTAGTAGTGGTAGTAGTAGTAGTAGTAGCAGTAGTAGTAGTAGTACTGGTAGTAGTAGTCGTAGTAGTAGTAGTAGTCGTAGTAGTAGTCGTCGTAGTACAAGTAGTAGTAGTAGTAGCCGTAGTAGTAGTAGTCGTAGTAGTAGTAGCCGTAGTAGTAGTAGTAGTAGTAGTAGTAGTAGTAGTAGTAATGCTAGTAATAGTTCTAGTAATACTAGGGAGCCGTAGAAGTAGTAGTAGCAGTAGTAGTAGTAGCAGTAGTAGTAGTAGTAGTAGTAGTAGTGGTAGTGGTAGTAGTAGTAGTAGTAGTAGTAGTAAGCAAAGTAGTAGTCGTAGTAGCGCGCGTCGTAGTAGTAGTCGCAGTCGTAGAAGTAATCGTAGTAATAGTAATCGTACTGGCAGCTGTCGTAGTCGTAGTCGCCGTAGTAGCGAATTTAGGAGTGATGTAGTTAGATTTGAACCAGTAGTCGTAGTAGTAGCAGTAGTAGTAAATAGTTGTAGTAGTAGTAGTAGTAGTAGTAGTAGTAGTAGTAGTAGTAGTAGTAGTAGTAGTAGTAGTAGTTTCGTAGTCGAGTAGTAGTAGTTAGTAGTAGTACTGCTATACTAAGCGATCGGGAAAACTTAGTTGCTTTACAGCTGTAGTGGGTAATAGTTTAATCGTCGTAGTAGTAGTAGTAGTAGGTTAGGTCAGTGTAGGAGTGTTCATTTAGTAGTAGTTAGTAGTAGTGGTAGTAGTAGTAGTAGAGTAGTAGTAGTAAGAGCTTTCAGTTAGGTGGTAGTACCTGATTAGTAGAAATGGTAGTAATGTAAAACCTACCAGGTGTGTAATAGTAGTCGTGGTCGCTCGCCGTTTAGTGATAGTGAGTAGTAGTTGGTAGTAGTAGGTAGTAGTAGTAGTAGTAGTAGTAGTAGTAGTAGTAGTAGTAGTAGTAGTACAAGTAGTAGTAGTAGTAGTAGTAGTAGTAGTAGTAGTAGTAGTAGTAGTAGTAGTAGTAGTAGTAGTAGTAGTAGTAGTAGTAGAAGTAGTATAGTAGTGTAGTAGTGTAGTAGTGTAGTAGTAGTAGTAGTAGTAGTAGTAGTAGTAGTAGTAGTAGTAGTAGTAGTAGTAGTAGTAGTAGTAGTAGTAAAATAGTAGTAGTAGTAGTAGTAGTAGTAGTAGTAGTAGTAGTAGTAGTAGTAGTAGTAGTAGTTGTAGTAGTAGTAGTAGTAGTAGTAGTAGTAGTTGATGTAGTTTACTAGACGTTGAGTAGTAGTGTAGTAGTAGTAGTAAGTACTAGTCGTTTAGTAGTAGTAGTAGTAGTAGTAGTAGTCGTAGTAATAGTAGTAGTAGTAGCAGCAGCAGCAGTTATAGTAGTAGTAGTAGTAGTAGTAGTAGTAGTAGTAGTAGTGTTATACGTAGTAGTTAGTTGTAGGGAAGTTAGTAGTATAAGTAGGTCGTAGTGGTAGTAGTAGTGTAGTTGTAGTAGTAGTAGCAAGGTCGTAGTCGTAGTGGTAGTTAGAGTGGTAGTAGTAGTAGTAGTAGTCGACGTAGCAGTAGTAGTAGTAGTAGTAGCTATAGTAGTAGTAGTAGTAGTAGTAGTAGTAGTAGTAGTAGTAGTAGTAGTAGTAGTAGTAGTAGTAGTAGTATACGTAGTAGTAGTAGTAGTAGTAGTAGTAGTAGTAGTAGTAGTAGTAGTAGTAGTAGTAGTAGTAGTAGCAATAGTAGTAGTAGTAGTAGTAGTAGTAGTAGTAGTAGTAGTCGTCGTCGTGGAAATAATCGTAGTGGTAGTAATCGTACTGGCAGCTGTCGTAGTCGTACTCGCCGTAGTAGTGAATTTAGAAGTGATGTAGTCAGATTTGAACCAGTAGTCGTAGTAGTAGCAGTAGTAGTAAATAGTTGTAGTAGTAGTAGTAGTAGTACTACTACTAGCGATCGGGAGAGTAAGTAGCATACCGCTAGTAGTGGTAATAGTAATCGTAGTAGTAGTAGTAGTAGTAGTAGTAGTAGTAGTAGTAGTAGTAGTAGTAGTAGTGGTAGTAGTCGTAGTAGTAGTAATAGTAGTAGTAGTAATAGTAGTAGTAGTAGTAGTAGTAGTAGTAGTAGTAGTAGTAGTAGTAGTAGTAGTGAAAGTAGAGGTAGGTGGTAGATGTAGTCCTAATGCTAATTGTATTAGTAGTAGCCGTTTTCAGTGGATCCCAGATGAAGCCAAATAAGATCCCGATGGAAGCCTATAGTATCCCGGTGTAGCGCGATGTGATCCCCCATGGCAGCTTATGGAAATTTCGGATGGAATCCTATAGGATGCCCATGGACTCGTATACGGTCCCAATTGAATCCCACAGGATCTTTATGGAATCTTATGGGATTGTGATGGCATCCTGTAGGATTATAATAAGATCCCGAATGTATTCCAATAGGATTCCGATTACAACCGGATTCCATTTGGATTCCAATACGATTCCGATTACAATAGTTCGAAACGCCGTACTGTGTGGGTGAAACGCTGGGAGGAGGGAGGAGGGGGCCACGAAACGCTTTACTGGGTGTGCGGGACGCATGCGGGCGGTAGACCTGGGACCTTCGGCGGGGCTCATTATGTGGCCACGAAGCGCTGTACTGGACGGGTGAAGTACAGGGAGGAGGGAGGAGAGGGAGGAGGGGGAGGGAGGAGGGTTAGGAGGAGGGCGAGGAGGAAGAGACGAACGCGGGGTCACCGTCTCTTCAAAACGAGGACCCAACACAGGATGGTTGGAACAAACACACGAACGCGTCCGAAGACCAGTAGACGACGACGACGACAACGACGACGACGACGACGGGCAGCGGGCGCTGGGGCGCCTGAGGTCTAGAGGGGGCCGTGCGCGGCGGCTGGTGCGAAAGTCGTCGGCGGCGGCGGCGGCGGCGGCTCCTCCTCCTCCTCCTCCTCCGCCTCCTCCTTCTGCCTGCTCCTCCTCCTCCTCCTTCTCCTGCCTGCCCTGACCTCCTCGTATCGTGAAACCAATCGCGACGGAAAACTTTTGGCGCATTTCGGCGCCTGGGCCCTTACCGGGCCCTGGGACCATGAGAAGAAGACTGAGGATGGGAAGCCCGTCCCCGGCACGGGGCCGAGACCTGGAGCCCCGCCGTGAACAAATCACGACGTCAGACGTCAGTCGTCTTGGTCCCATCGCTCCTCCGTCCTCCCTCAGCCCTTCCCGTTCGTCCTCTTCCTCCTCCTCCTCCTCCTCCTCCTCCCTTCTCTTGCTCGTCCTCATCTTCCTCCTCCTCCTCTTCCCCCCCTGCCTTCTTCCCCCCCGCTCCACCTTGAACCGCGCATCGCCACAAGACAGTCCCGCAAATAGACAGGGCGAACCTGCTCCTCCCACTCCTCCTCCTCCCACTCCTCCTCCTCTCCTCCCTCCTCTCCTCCTCCTCCTACATCGTACGCTTTCCTCCTCCTCCTCCCTTCCCTCCTGCCTCTCCTCCTCCCTCCCCCTCCTTCCTCCTCCTCCTCCTCCTCCTCTCTCCTCCTCTCCTCCTTCTCCTCTCTCTCCTCCTCCTTCCACTCCTCCTCCTCCTCCTCCTCCTCTCTCCTCCTTCCTCTCCTTCTGCCCTTCTTCCTCTCTCCGAAACGCAAATGAGAGGGGGGGGCGGGGGGGGGTGGGGGGCGGCCAGGGGGCTCCCGTGGGGAGCGCGCTGATGCGAGGGCCCCGCTGCGGAAGCGCAGCTCTTCCGCCGCGCGCCCCGAGGCCGCACTGGGAGCGCGGGCGTGAAGCAAGGGGGGCTGGAGGAGGAGACCCGCAGGCGGAACGTACGAACGTGCGAACGAACGCCGGAGTCGTGCGTGCTCCTCTTGGAAACTCGACCGTGCCCATGAAGGCATGGCGTGGAGGCCGTGGCCTCGACAGGAAGATCTTCTATAGACCCGCAGGCGGGGGGGGAGGCGGAGGGAGGCGGAGATACCTCCATCCCCTGACAGTCACAGTGCTACCAGAAGGTACGCTGAATAGGGAACGCAGGGGCTCTACTTTCCCCTACATGCATGTGAAGAGCGGCCCGAAAACCATCTCCCCTTGTGAACCCGAATTGATGATTACATTAACGTCTTGATTGTACTCCCTCACTCTCCATCCTCCTTCCCCACGGAAGCGCACGGGGTGGCGGTGGTGCCGGGGCGGGGTGAGCGGTGCGGTAAGGCGAATGCGAAGAGGTCTCCCTCACCTCCTGCCTTCCCCGCTCCTCGGCCTCGTCCTCGTCCTCCTCCACCACCTTCTCCGGACCCCGCGCGCGCGCGGGGGGTGGGAGGCTGGGGGTGGCGGAGGCGGAGGGGAAGGACAAACAACTTTTGTTCTTCATCCGTCGCTCCTTTCCGTTTCTCCCTTCCTCCTGACTTCCCCTTCCCTTTCCAGGTCTTCATTCGGCAGAAAATAGCGTGGATGCCGAGTTGCGCGTTGACGATTCGGAGGAAGCGTGGCTGGTAGCCAAATATCGCAACCCGTCATAACCCTCTGGGTTTTTGGTTCAGGAGGGATGCCTCTGAGGCGAATATTATACACGATCTGCTCGTCAAGTGAAGGCATCGCCCGGCCCTGCTCCGAAGCGGCCACACGAGCCTTTCCACGAATGGCCTGGAGCGTTTCTGCCGCCCCTCTCTTGTCATACGTAATTCAATGTTGTTTGGTATCGAGACAGGTCTCAAACGAATTTCGCGGGATAGCTTTATCGTGTTTCGAGAGCGTGCGGTGGGCGCCTTTCCAAATATTTTGCCATGCGAAAGCTTTGTTCGAAATGAAACGCGAATCCCGGGACCCATTCCTGATGAACGTGGCAGCCCTGATTGCCACGTCCTGGAGGCTGGGACGCGCTGGAGGAGTCCAGCCAGATCTCATGGCTGGGTGGGAGGGTGATCCGCGAGTTGTGCCAGCGCAGCGACAATCAGGCGGATTGCGTCCGTTATCATGCTTCGCCAACGCGTTTGGTATCTTCCGCGCCGTCGTCGGCCGCACTGCAAGCGAAGTGCTGGCTGAGGTTGCCGGGAGGGGCCGCGCAGTGGACAAATGTACGTTTCGTTTGGTGTTTCGGCGCTTCGTGCACTATTCGGAACTTTTGGTGTGCCAGAAACATCGTTTCTGGGAGGCGGCGAGCTAAGGGGGGCTCTCTTGGGTGCCGATTGGGCGGAACTTGCATCACATGCCTTCTTCTGTGCCTGGAGAACATCGCGTCTCGCTCACGAGGCAGCTGTTGAACGGCAAACTGACCTCAGGCCGGCTTGCGCCGGTGTTAGGGGAGCCAGTTCAACCATGCCCTGTCTCTGCGGAGCTGAGCACGGCGATTTTGCAAGGCATTTGGATGAGCGCGGCGTCTGACTTTCCGTTCGCAGGGGGCTCGCCCCAGAGTGCGCGAAACTGACTGTTGGCCAGCTCTGGCTGCAGGAGGATGTTGCCAGCGGGGGTGAGCTACAAAGAGTCCTTGCGTACATGAGCGCGGTGGTGCGACTTCTTTTACAACCTCGCTTTTTACAACCTGCACTTGAGCGAGAACCCGTGGATTACAGGGTCCCCGGCTGAAGGTACGCGGGCCGAGCGGCGTGCCCTGCGCGCGAGACCTTCCACCTACGCTGAGGAGTGGGTCGTCGACGCGTCGGACGGAGCGAGCTGGCGCCAGGGCACAGCAGAGGCGAACTCATCTTCATTCGGTTGTGTTCGTTACGCCGAAGGCAGCCACAAACAATCTTGCGAAATACACTGGCTTGTTGGGAAATTGGCAACCTGATTTTCTGCACTCTGCCAAGCAATGAGGTTCCGCGTCGAGGATGCTTGCTCGTCAGGTGAAGTGCCAGTGGCGGTGCCGAGCGCCTTCGTTGCGGCCGCTCTTCGAGACAACACTGCGCAGACTGCGAGAGCTGCGCCGCATGCCTGCCATGCGCGCGTTTGTGGTCACCATGCTTACCGCGAGCTTAAAGTTGATGCCGACGCCGTGTGCAACAATGTTTTGGATATGGTCGCTGACGGCATCGCGCCAGACCGTACGGGCCCCCATGCTTCACAAACTTGGGAGCTTTTGTCACAGGCGCCTGAGCTAGATGCGAATCGGTGCAAACGGTGCCAATCCGATTGGTGGGCTGCTCTGCGGAGCCGCTTTGACCACTGCCGCCCGACCAGCTGTCTGCTCGAAGGGAGGGTGGGACGAAGGGAGGTGGAGAGGCGCGCACGAAATAAACTCTAGATGATGACGATACTAGATCTGTTGGCCGCGGGCCCTATTTTACGGCCCGTACAAAATTAGGTCGCGAACCCCGCAAACGCGTACGCACGACTTCTCTTCACAACAACTCATCTTGTTGCTCGCTCAGCGGGAAGCTTCGGCAGCCGCACATTCGTGCACACATGCTTCATTGCTCATCTTTCTATACATCCCTCTTTTCCCAAGTACTGTATCCCCTCCGTCCTCCTTCCTCCCCTGTAGATACGAAGACTGTCTGGATCACTTCAAGCATGCCTCAATTCCTTCTGACCGTTTGACACGTTCATCACCGCCAAAAGGTATTCCGTGACACGAGGACTTGCCGTTGCAGAAGGTTCGTCGCCCGGAAGGTTGCTTGAGTTTCCCTTGAGGAAAAACCCTTCCTCCTCCCTCCTCGCCTGAGGGGCAACGATAGGGGGGGACTGGCATAGGGGGGGATGCATCGACCTGGAGTCGGCGATACATAGCCGACAGATCGGTGTTAGGCCCCCGATAGTGAATCCGAACCTTCCTGGGCAGGTTGGGGCTATCGGACCCCTATCGGCGATCAGTGTGCGATTGGGGGTCGGTGCATCCCCCCCCCATGCCTCACCCCCCTATCGTTGTCCCCGATCGCCCCCCTCCTCCTCCCTCCTCCTCTTTCCTCCTCCCCCTTGCCCGTCACCCCGCGCCTCCCCCCGAGCGGCTTGGGAGGGCGGAGATCGGAGGAGGGAGGACGGGAAGGGGCCGAAGGGGCAACAAGCAAGGGGGTGCCCGCACAGCGGTGCGGTCGGCCCAGTCGGCCCCTGTGGCCCTTCGGCATTTTCTTGACTCCTCCTCCCCCCCTCCTCCCCCCCCTCCTCCTCCTCCTCCTCCTCCTCCTCCTCCTCCTCCTCCTCCTCCTGGTGTTCCCATGCCCCAGATGCCCCTTCGCGCTCTCTGGAGGAGGGGGGACAGAGGAGGCTGCAAGAAGGCCGGGCCCCCTCTTCCTGCGCAGGACGTTCCGCGCCGGAGGGCCCCTCGGCGAGCAGCAGAAGCCAAGCACATTGCTCAGGACCTCGGAAGGGCCTCCAGAGTCCTGAGCACTCTGGAACTGCCCGCTGAGATGTGCAGACCCTCTTCTATTCTTCCTCCTCCTAGTGCTCCTTCTTCGCTCATCCTTCCTTCGGGCCTCTGGGCCCTCCTCCTCCTCCTCCTCCTCCTCCTCCTCCTCCTCCTCCTCCTCCTCCACCCCCGTCCTCCGTCGTCTTCCTCCCCCTCCTCCTCTTGCGCCCTCCTCCCTTGGCGAGGGAGCCCCAGGAGGCCAACAAGACACACCAGCATTGGCAATCTCGATCCTCGAGCCTCCTTCGCCGGTCTCCGCCCCCTCGTCCGCCCTCCTCCCTCCCCATCGCTCCTCCTGTCTCCTTCGGCATCCCCCTCTCTCCTCCTCGCCCTCCTCCCTCCTGCCTCCTCCTCGGGCGGCCACACCCGAGGCAGAGACCGCGTGCGCGGGCGGCGGGCGCCTGACAGCGCAGCGAGGCCGGCGACCAACTCGATGTAGCTGATCGTGCCGCTGCCTCGGGCAGGGGCCCGGACTCGACGAGCAGCCCAGACCCTGCGCAAATCCGCCGACCCTGTCGGCGTGTGCGACGGGCTTCCCCGTTCGAGTTGGGCTTCTCCGTTCGAGTCGTCGTCTCCGTCGTCCTCCGCTCCAGTTCTCTGGGCCCCCCTCCTCAAGCGCGCCGTGCAAAGCGAAATTGAGCAACGTCGGAGTGAAGTCGAATCCCCTTCCCTTCGATCCCGTCCCTGCCAGGGGGGGACGGGCGTCCCAGGGGGGGCCCGGGAAAGGTCGCCACCCAGATGCGCTTCCCCCCCGCGCGGTCCCGGAAGCCCGAAGAAGTCCCCACGAGATCTCCAGGAGGCCACCGGCGCCGTCGTCGTCGTCGTCGTCGTCGTCGTCGTCGTCCCCCTTCAGGGTCGGGGGCACTGGCCGTAAGGCCCTCGCAATAATCGAGGAGGAGAAGGAAGAGGAGGAAGAGGAGGAGGAGGAGGAGGAGGGGGAAGAGGGGGAGGAGGATGAGGACAAATATCCAGCTCGGTTAGTCTGATCGCCAGCCCGTCGTTTTGCGATTTGCGGTCGATGATGGCAACGACGATGATGACGATGATGCTGATGCTGATGCTGATGCTGCTGCTGCTGATGATGCTGCTGATGATGATGATGACGACGATGGTGGTGGTGATGATGATTCTGATGATGCGGAGGATGATGAGGATGAGGATGGCGATGCTGGTGGTGGTGATGATGATGGTCATGAGAGGGAGGAGGATGAAATGATCTGAGATGGGATGAGATGGGATATACTGATATGAGATGAAATGAGATGGGATATACTGATCTGAGATGGGATATACTGATATGAGATGAAATGAGATAAGCAACCGGCCTGGAGCAACGTTCGGTAGGGCCACGCCGGCCCGCCGCCGGAGGCTTGCGATGAGGCCTCCCCGAAGTCGTCGAGGGGCTCGTCTGGCCCCTCCTCGGCTTCCTCCTCGAGGAGCCTCGCTCCTTCCGCACGGATGGCGGGGCTCTCCCTCCTCCAGGCCGAGAGCCCTCAGCACCTCAGCTCGGGACGTCGCCCCCCCCCCCCCCCCCCCCCAAAGAGTGCGCCCCCCAAAGCCCCGCCTCCCCCGCGTCCTGAGCCGAGGCGCTGGGGGAAAGCTCGCTCGAGAACCGAAAACGAACCATTCACTAATCGACGTGTCAGGGTGGGGGTTCTGCCCACCCCTGATAGGCTCGCTAGAGCCAAACAAAGCAGCGATGCACACGCGCACAGCGTAATTACGGGACGCCTTCGGGGGTCTCCAACCGAAGGTCCCTCGGACCTTCCGTGGAACTGGGGTACCTGCCAGCCTGGAGCCGAAGGAGCTGCGCTCTTAGGCCCGAGGGCACGAGAGGGGAACGAAGAAAATGACATAAACATAAAAACTCGGAGGTCCGCGCGGATTTCTCGGATCGGCGCTGGGGCCCCCCTCCGGCGACGCTCCTGGCGCGCTCCGCGCGCCAGGGAGGGGGGTCCAGCGCGGATCCGAGAAATCCGAGCGGACATTCGAAATTCATGTTTTTCAGATATCAGTTTTATTTTTGTATTTTTGTATTTTATGTTTTCTATGTAATTTCTATGTTTTTTTTTTATTTGTATTTTTGTATTCGTGTTCATTCTATTTATGTATTTCTATGTTTTCAGTTTTTATGTTTTGTATTTTATGTTTCAGTTTTTTTTCGGACATTCAAAATTCATGTAGTGTTTTGTGTATGTTTCTATTTTTGTTGTTTGTATTGGGTGGCCATTTTGTTAACCGATGTCACGATCCCGGGCGGCTGCAGCAGGCAAGCACCATCGTCCCTCGGCGCTGGCTCTGCCTCGGGCGGTGCCTGTGACTGTGGGTCTGGCGGCGCCTCGTCGGCGCCTTCGCGGCTAGCAGCATGCAGCTCCATGGGACCGGTACGGTCCTGGAAGGCCCCCCGTCCCCAACCAACCCGTGCAACCGCGCGCCCCGCCGCCCAGCCCCGCGGGGGGCCTCGACCAGGCCTCGCCAGAAGTGATACATGCTCTCCTCCACTCCATGGAAGGTGGCACCACGCTTCGCGAATTCGTTTGCGGCGTCGTTGCCGCGTTTCTCCCACAGCGTGGTGCGATCATTAAGCGCGCCAGCCATGCTGCATTGTGCCTTCGACTTGTGGGCCGAAAATCGTCCGACAAGAACGCCGCCCCAACAGGGGCCCACATGTGGGCCCGAGGGTTGGCCGCCCCCGCCCCCGCACAGGGGCCCGCCCAAAGAGTGGCCACAGTGCCCATGGAACCAGTGCACAAGTCAAAATGAGGAATCGCCGCTTGGCAAGCCATGCTCGCAACACAATCTTCAGCCTCCCTCAACGACTGATACAGGGCCTGGTCTCGAGGTGCTGGGCCGTGCGCCGCCGCCTGCGCCTGGCCGATTCCGATCGCACATCGCAATAGACCGGCCGGCTCGGCCAGGAACACAAGGCCAGAGAGGTAGCCTGACGCAGGCTGTTGCCACCACAACACCGTCTGTTGGACCTGGGCTTCCCGCGGCAGAACACAACCTGGGCTGGGGTCGGGGGGGGGTCCCCGCGCGAGTTCCCCGGCCTCGACGTTCCACGCATTCACTTTACCGGCCCTGTGAAGCAGCGCTGGCGACGCGTGGTCTCTCCCAAGTCGTGCGTGCGCGTCGCATGCATATATAGCATCGATGCCACAGGGGCCCGCCAGGGTGGCCGCGCAAAACGCAAGCGGCATAATCCGAGAGCCCATGCTTGTGCAATAGGACCTGGAACCACCAAACTCCAGAAATAAACGCCCGAAGCGCAGGCAACCAGCTGGGCAAACTCCCGTGCAGAAACAGAGCTGCGCTACACCTTGACGCGGGCTGCGCTCGCGGACTCATAATCGCCCTAAACGCCTGTCGGCCAGACTCACGCCTCACTCCTTCCCCAGCAAGCCGTTTCACTGCTGCTGGACTCAGACGCACAAAATGTAGAACATCACCGAAATCGTTCCTGATGGCCCAGGCCCATGGAGTGCTCCAGTCCACGCCCTGCACCCGTAGGTAATGCGCATCGGCGGGCGACGCCGCAGCCGCCCATGGCCGCCTGGGCGCCGAACATTTCGCGCGGGCCAGCCCAAAAAACTTCGCGAGGGCCTGGGGCCCCGGCCCACCTTCGATTTGCACCGCGCCCCGTTGGAATGCAACCTGGCAGATAGCTACGACCCAAGGATCGACTCGAGGACCACCTCAAAACGCGCGCATGCGGAGCCCGACAAGGGCCCCCCCCCTGGGGTGCCTGCCAAGATTCCTTCACGTCGAAAGTCTGAGCCTGCGGAGGCCCGTGGGGGCGATGCCCATGGCGCGCCCCCCCAAATGCCGTCGGCCCCCCCCGCTGAATCCACTTCGCATCCGTGCCTGCTTCTCGCAGGTTGACGAGGCGCCTTGACGACCTAGCACCCCTGCTCCAACGTCCCCGGGTGATCCTCGCGTATCTGAAGGCCCCGAGATTCGCGCCCGCCCCGAGGTTCCTGGTGGAATCGGCTTTATCTGAAGCTGGGAGCGACCACCAATTCTCGAGCAAGGCTGCCAGCTCTGGCCTGCTGGCCAAATACTTGCACTTCTTCAAATGCACGGGGGGCTCGAGCTCGCTGACAAAAAAGGAATGTGAACCGCTGCTGCCGGGGGCTGGTCGGCCATCAACTCGCGGGGCCCGATGCGCTGCAGAGCGGCGTCGTCGACGACGTGTCGACCTGCGGTTGGGGCCTGCCGCGGCCAGCTGCACTGGGGGGACCAACCGACGAGGGTTTAGCCAATGTCGTGGCCGCCGAACATACCGCAATGCTGGCCCCAGAGGCCTGTGGAAACTCAGCGACAACCCCATCGTGAAGCAACATTTTGGCACCCGAAAAAATCGAAGCCAGGCCCCACCCGAAGCCTCGAGTTGAACCCGAACTGTCGGCAGGCCGCAGCGAATTAACCATGTCGCACATGCTCGTGCAACTCTGCCAATTCGAGGAGCCGCGCCCATCGTGCGGCTGAACGATCCGAGGGGGTCGCGGTTTCAACTGGACTGGCCATCTCGCGCGCGGTCGCCGGGCCGCTCCCCCAGAGGAAGGCCGCGTTGTGATCCCGCTCCCGAGCCCGACGCAGCGGTTTCCTGAGCTTGCACCAGAGTTTCATGAAGGGGCCGAGCAGTCCGATGGGCCGCGCCCCCCCTTCGGGTCTCCGGGCGAACGCCGCGCCAGTCGCGGATTCCATCATCCAGGGTGGGCCGCCCTCGAAGGCCCAGATAATCTTACGCCTGGTACTCAGCGGGCAACTGCAAGATCAGCTCAGGGTGAAACTCGCCTTAGCCAAGCCCCGCAACAAGACTTGCCGCGCGCCTGCAAGGCCTCCCAAGCGAGCGGGGGAAGCGCCGCGCGATCGCCTATGTCCCAGAGGAGGAGGAGGAGGAGGAGGAGGAGGAGGAGGAGGAGGAGGAGGGGAAGGATGAGGAGGAGGAGGAGAAGGAGAAGGAGGAGGACGAGGAGGAGGAGGGGCCCACACAGGGAGCTACTCGTCGAGGTGCTGCTTGGAGCTTTGATGCCCCAAATTTTCTTGGATGGCATGCCATTGCATGGCCCCGAATGTTCAGTCCGCGCCTCACGCAAACCTATCGGCAGACTGCGTGAAATATCTGAACCAAAGACGGAGGGAACCGAACGCACCATAAGCTAAGATCACACATCGCTAGGCATTCAGCACGTCGTCAACCAGGCGGAGAGTTCATCTCAGATCCCGCCTCCTCCCCCCTCCCCCTCCCCAAGCATACCAGAGCCACCCTCAGGTTTTCTATTCCCCAACCTAGCGCAAACACATAATGGGTCACCAACCTTTCCAAACAGCGATGCCCGATTTGGATGTCCCAGCAACGAGGGGGAACAACGTAAGGGAGGGACCATTCCGATAGGGGCCTAGCTTCTCCCTTGCCTTGCAATGCTGCCTACCTTGTTGTGATGAATCAAGCCTCCTCGCGTGGGTCGCCCCAATCACCCTTCCTGTACATTCCCATGCTCCTCTAATGTATCACCTCCGCCGAGTAAGGCGGCCAAGGTCCGGGGATGCTGCTCTAGAGGCGGTCCCTTCTGCATTTACGCTCACTGCTATCTTGCCACGGCCCATCCCAACCCATGGGGCTGTGGTCCAAAGGTGACTCAGGGTGAGGGGCATGGTGAGATTGCGATCGGAAGGGATCTGTAGCATCAGTGGCGACAGCGACAGCGGCGCGGTGGCAAATGCGCCCCACGCGCTCCCGCTCGACCTCAGGCCGCCTTATCGCAGGCACGCCACCTAGGATAATGCATCTGTCGTGTACTTTGAAAACGATTTTGAGTTTCTATGCCAAAACGGCCTATGAAGACCTGGCCTGGTTAGTTGGTTGGGGCCGCGGCGGCCTTTAGCCCCCCGGGTAGGGCGGCCATGACTGCTACAACAGATTTCAAGGTTTGATGCCTCCACCTTCAGGCATGAAAGCTGTCCTTGACGGCGGTGCGGCTTTTGGCAAGCCCATTGGCCTGATCGACCGACCGACCTTCCTTCCCTGCCTCTGCCTTCCGCATGCCATCATCGCCTCAACCATCACCGTCATCGGTATCACCATCACCATCACCATCACCATCACCACCACCACCACCATCAACATCAACATCAACATCATCACCATCACCATCACCATCGGCATCAGCATCGGCATCAGCATCAGCATCAGCATCAGCATCAGCATCATCATCAGCATCAGCATCATCATCATCATCATCATCATCACCAACACCATCATCATCATCATCATCATCATCATCATCATCATCATCATCATCATCATCATCATCATCATCATCATCATCATCATCATCATCAACACCATCATCAATACCACCGTCACCATCACCATATCCATCACCGTCACCACCACCACCAACATCTTGATCACCATCACCGACGGCATCAGCGACACGCCCCGACGCCCGGCCGCCGCTCCCGGGGGAGGGTGGAGTCCCTACCGGAGAGGCCCCGGCGTCGGCCTCGTCTCACCTCCTCCCCTCCCTCCCCTCGCCGGACTCGGAAGCGAGCTAGCTAGGTTGAGTTGGCTCTCCCTTTCTGGTTTTGGGGCTTCCCCACTTCTTCTGACTCCGGCTGTGTGTGGCCCCAGGCGACGTCTGGCCGGCGTCTTCTACACCTGCAGCTACTTCTCGGCCTTGGCCGAGGGCGTCAACGGCATAGGCACCGTGTCGCCGTCAATCACAACAAGCATCAGCGAGATAGAGGTCGATGGCCTCAAGCGGGTGCGCTTTACCAGCCCAGCCACTGCCATCGTCCCGAACTCGCCGCCGCGCCCGTCGCCCTCAGCGTTTGCGCCTTCGGAACCGCGGCGCGGCAGGGCTAAGTGTCCGCGGTGCGGCGTCCAGCCAGGCAGAGCTGCTGCCCACCGACTCGACTCAAAGGTCCACCTGCCGCGGCGCGCGGGTATCGCCTTGTTCGTGGGTGGCAGGGTCGTCGGACGAAGCAACTGTGACGTGTGCGTTTCGAGCTCCAGGTGAGCGACGAAAAGAAACGGTCCTTACGTGAGGTGACACAGCCACCTTACGCTGTGGCTTACCTGGGCTGCTAGCGCGGCATGCTTCATTGGACGCAAGCAACTTGCGCGCGAATGTCGGCGCAATCGAACCCGTTTTTGTGCGTCGCTCCA
The DNA here is from genome assembly GCA_963575745.1 of Prorocentrum cordatum. Taxonomy (NCBI): domain Eukaryota; class Dinophyceae; order Prorocentrales; family Prorocentraceae; genus Prorocentrum; species Prorocentrum cordatum. The sequence continues at coordinate 271,782 of CAUYUJ010016393.1, read as the reverse complement.
GTGCGCCCTCGTGACCCAGTGCCAACCTGATGAGAACACGACGGGGAACAACCGGCGCAGGAGAATCACGTCGCCTCCTCGAGCGCACCCGCCCGACCACGGAGGTGCAACTCCCACCGCCGAGGGAGCTCCGCGTCGCGGATCCTGACTTGGCCTGGCCCAGTAATCTGCCCGTCGCCCGCTGCAGCTTGTTGCGTGGTGCTGTCGCGCACTCTCCGCCTCCTGCGTCTCCGCTTGTCGGCTAACACGTTGGTCGCCATGTCTCCCGACCGACAAGGGTCCGCGAATCTCCCGATCAATGGTTCGTCGCGCACCCTGTGCGGCCTCGAACGCTTGGCAAACCAACTGCGCGGTGGCTGTCGCTGTCCGCCGTCCGTTCTGTGGGGACCGGAGCAATTTTACGCTGCTCTCGTGCCGTGCCGTGCCAAAAAGATTCGTGCGTGCATGTCGGTTCCTATTCAAGGTCTTGCCGCGGCAAATCAACGTGGGTCGGGAGGGAAAGGTAAGGGGTGGGTCGGTCGCTGTGTCCTTCCATCTCCGCCTCGCGGCTCCGTCGCATTGTTGTTAGAAGTGTCATCGATCACTGCTCCTATCATCATCATCATCATCATCATCATCATCATCATCACCATCACCATCCCCATCACCATCATCATTATCATCATCATCATTATTAAAATCAAAATCATCATCGTCATTATCAGCATCATCATCACTATGATTAATAACATCATCAACATCGTCACCATTGTCATACTCACCACCATCACCACCACCATCACCATCACCATCACCATCATCATTATCATTATCATCATCATCACCATCATCATCATCATCATCATCATCATCATCATCATCATAATCATTCTCCCGCTCGCGCGCTAGCGAGCTGTCTCCGAGCGCGGCCGCGGCTCGCGCGCGCGGGGCGGCCCAAAATGGGCAGGCCCGTCCCGCGCGCTCGTGCCGGGGCGCCGCGCGTCAGGCGGGGGAGACCGCCTGCTCGCCGACGACGGCGAGGCAGCGCCCATCAGCCTTAGATTGGGAGAGGAGGGAGGGGGGCAGAGAAGCTGCGGAGACAGCAGGAGCTTGCTCACAGAGAATAGAAGAGGCATTCTCCCGCTCGCGCGCTAGCGAGCTGTCTCCGAGCGCGGCCGCGGCTCGCGCGCGCGGGGCGGCCCAAAATGGGCAGGCCCGTCCCGCGCGCTCGTGCCGGGGCGCCGCGCGTCAGGCGGGGGAGACCGCCTGCTCGCCGACGACGGCGAGGCAGCCATACCCGTGCTCAAGGACCTTGCGAAGTGACAAGGTTTCGGCGGGCGGCCGCAAGTAGGGCAGGCCAAGCGGCGGGGCCGACTTGGAGAAATGAAGCGACAAGGCGGTCGCTGGCGGTGGCGAAGAACAGGATCCGCGCCCGTGCGGGCACGGGCAGCGCAGCAAGAACTGTGGAAGCGGCGGCGGCTTGCAGGTAGCGCTCAGCACTGGAAGCCTGACGCCAACGCCCCCGCCAGAAGACGCGAGGGACGTCTTCCGTAGCGATATAGAAGTCTGTTGCGCCAGAGCCCCGCAGACATGCGGGCGTCAGGTTGAGCCCCTGACCCGCTTTGGCAAGAGGGACGCCCAGGGCCGAAAGCAAATGATTCCACCGAGTACGGAAGCCGCTCGCACCGAAAGGGGCGAGAGGATCGGTGGAAGCCAACCGCCCAAACACTTGATTCAGAATCTTCACCGTGCCCCGATCGGAGCAGCGAGCATGCTGCGTCGGGTACGTTCTCCTGGTCTTGGGAACAAGAATCGAAAGAAAAGCATCCCCTTCAACTTCGAGGCGGTCGCAAGGAAGCGACAAGTCACAGCGGCGTGACGCCAGCAGCTCGCCAGGCCTGAGGAACATCGTAAAGCCCATGAGCAGCAAGGCCGCCATCACAGGCCAGTCCCAGGCGAAACAGAGACCGACCATAGCGCGCAGCAGAGCGCGAGGTAAGGGCGGGCGGAGCTTTGGCGGCTCCGCGAGCTTCCATTGTTTCGCTACGTCCCAAGCTTCTGTTAGAAAGGCCTTCCAATGCGGATGAGCGCTCTGGATTCCCAAGATGGCATGAACCAGAATATAATGAGGGAAACCTGCATCATGAAGCCACACGCCGAAGGTCGCGAGGAAGCGGGCGAGAAGTAGCCCGCTACGGTAAAGAGTGGCGGGCGGCACGCCAGTGTGTTCTGCTAACCACAGTTCGAACGCATCAATCGATCTCGAGCGACGATCGAGATACGCGGAGGTGAGGTGAGAATCGCGCACGAAGGGAGTGCGCGGAGGGCGAGCGGGCGCGGAAGGCGCAGCCCGACTAAGCCCTTGGCCTGCGGTCGGCGCCGCGGCTCCCAGAGAGATGCAGAGGCCGCAGACGCACCACAGGATGAGCGCAGGGCGGCCAGGGCTGGGAGAGCTGATCAGCGTGGCGGCCCTCCTGCTCCTGGACGCGTAGAAGGGCGGAACGAGGGTGTCCCGCCCGTCGGTCTCGAACCCCGACGCCTCCGCCAGCATCGCCCGCGCCGAGGTGAAGGATCCGCCCATGTTACGGTGAGCACGGCGAGCCCCTGCTTCGATGTCGGCGGGCAGAGCGCCCCCTCCCTCGAGGGTCGCCCAGTCAAAGGGCGGGCGCGGCTCGGCGCGCGCAGCTGCGGCCGATTCGGCGAGCTCGGAACGAGCTGCCGAGGACGTGAGGCCCGAATGATGTGGAACGGGCACCACCTCCGCGAACGCGTCGAGGATCTCGGACGGAGGGGAATGAGATCCCCACAGCGCTGCTGGGATGGCGCCGTGACCGTCCTGCACGTGGTACAGAAGGTCGAAAAGGCAGGCCAACTTGCCCGCGCGCCTCCTGTGCTCGATCTTTGAGCCGAGCCCGATGCCACGGATGGCGCCCGCCCCCATGGCTTGGAGGTCAGCGCCCGCGGGGATAGCCTCGGGCTCGACGGCGGCCACGTAAGGATGCAACCACGAGGCTTCGTCGATCGGCTCGGCGCCGCCTGTCTGAAACAGGCGCTTATAGGCGTGCAAGGCCTGCAGGAGGCAGTGCAGGTCATCTCTGCCCTCGGGCTCGGCGGCCCCTGCGGGTGCGAAAGACCTCAGCCACGACGCCGCGCTCTGGAAGGCAGCTTGCCAGGCGGGTCCCCACCTCACCACTGTGACCTTCTCACCGCCGAGGTTGAGACGCCACGCTAGGGCGGTGGCGGCCCCTGGAGGCAAGGGCTGCTCAACGGCCGCGGAGGCCGTGCGCCGCGCTGCGAAGGCTGCAGCCGCGGCGCTCCCAGCGTCGCCGCTGTGGGAGCCGCTGGGATGCAGCTCGTGCCCTGAATCTCGGCCAGGCGCGGGGCCGCTCGAAGACCCCCTTTCCTCGGCGGCACGCCCTCCGCCCTGCGGGGCCGCAACAGCATCGCTGGAGGAGCGCGTGCCTACCGAAGACGGAGGGGCCTGAGCAGCGGAGTCCGCGCGGGAGCTGCCTGCGTGGGCGTCGCCCGAGCTCGCATCATGGCGGGACGTGGCTGGCCGCTGCGCAGTAGCGGGGCTCGGGCGCCGCTTCGGAGCGACTCGAGGGGAGCGCACCTCGCGACGCCGAGGCGACGTCGCCTGACGCGAAGGCGCGCGAGAGGAGCCGCGCGCGACGGCCCGACTAAGCCCCTGGCCTGCGGTCGACGCGCGGGATCGCGACGCCGCACGCCCACCAGAGTGGTGAGGGGGCGGCGGCGGCGGCGGGGGCACGGGCCGCGGAGTCTCGGAGCCTAGACGCGTGCCGCGGCCCCGAGAGCGACTGCGAGCCGAGGCCCGAGCGGCGGGCGGAGAGGCCCCCGAGCGGCGAGGGAAAGCCGCCTGCAGGCGGCGGAGGACCTCGGGGTTCAGGCCCGCCACGACGCGCTCGAGGTCCATCGAGGAGTCTGCGAGGGCACTCAGCACGACGTCCTCGAGCTCCGTCGGAGAGTCCTCGTCGCACGCGGGCTCCGCTCTCGAGCGGCTGCGAACGCTCGCGGGCGGGGACCCGTCAGGAGTGTGCGGGCCCTCCGATGCCTCCCCCGCAGGCGGCTCCGACGGCTCCTCGGGCGAGATCGGGCCGTCGACGGGAGGCGACGAGCAGCCCCCCGAGGGAGAGGTGCGGTCGGTCCCGTACGGGTTTGGAGACCGCGTACGGCTGCGGGCAGGGCTGCGGCTCCGCGGTGGGGAGCCCACTCCCGCGGCGGAGCTGGGGCGTGCCGCGCCTGCCCAGCGGCGCGCATTGGCAGTGCGACGCGCCCTGCGGCCAGGCGCCGTGGCGGCCCCCCCCTCAGGGGCGGGGAGCGCCGCCATCGAAGCCCGCCGCTGCCTGGCGGCGCGCCTGGTGCGCGCGGCGCCCGTGCGCGAGGCGGAGTGCGGCGCGTGACCACCGCGGTTGGGCTGGTCCTCGACCGCTTCATCCCGCGGGCCCAGGCGGGCGCGGACCGCGCGCCGCTCACGACGGCTGAAGCTGGACGCAGGGTCGTCGGCGGGCCTTGCCAAGGCGCGCGGGTCCTCAGCCTCCACCTCGGCCAAGGAGCGGCCAGTGGACGACGCGGGTGCGTCCCCAGCACGAGCGGCACGTTCTGCGATGGCGAGGCCCGTCGAGACCTCAGCGTTGTGCAGGACGGCGCGCAAGGTCTTGCGCCAATCCCGACCCAGCTGGACGGGAGCAGTGCGCGGCAAGCCCGCGGCCTCTCGACTGGCGGCCTCGCGCACGCGTCGGAAGTAGGCGCGATCGGCCATCCCTTCCGCGAGCTCGGCACGAGCGACGGCACGCTCTCCTTCGCCGCGTGCAGGAGCCTGCACCGTGCGCCTGGTGGCGTCGGCACGCGCGGTGCGGAGTGCGTCGAGCTCCACGCGGCCGCGCGACACGGCGGAGACGAGGGTGGCATCCGACTCAGCCGCCCGCGTCGCGAGGGCAGACGAAACCCCGCCCCTCGGGAGAGGCGCGCCCGAGGCGGGGAGGGCAGCCCGAGGGGCCAGCTCGGCGCTCGCAAGGGCGACCCGCGAGGAGACCGCCTCTTCGAGTGCCTGAAGGGCCATGGTCGACCCTGGAGCCAGCTTGCCCTTGCGGGCGCCCTTTCCTGCCGCCTTGGCCCGGGCGTAGGCGCGGGCGGCAGGACCGTCGCCGCCCGTGCTAGGAACATCGGGCGGCGCGGCGGCCTGCGAGACGGCCTGGAGCAACGCTGACTTGGCGTCACAGAGCTGCTTCCACTTCAGCGCGCGGGCTGCTCGCTCGTCGGCGCCCAGGTGCGCGGGAGTCCTGTCTGGATGGTAGACTAGGGACTGGCGCCTGAAGGCGGCCTCAATTGTGCCGCGCGAGGCCCCGTCCACTACGCCAAGCAGTTGGCGAGAGGCGCTCACCCTGGCCGCTCGCTGGAAGGTGCGGGGGGTAGCTGCTGAGGCCCCCTTTGGCGCTTCCCGCGAGCCGACGCGCGACGAGCCCACCCCGATAGCAGGCGGAGGGGCCGCCGCGGCCTTGGAGCGGAGGGCCAGTGGCGGAGCACGCTTGGCGGCCTGGGGAGCCGATCCTGCGCTGGCGGCGCCAGGGTCGGGGCCGGGCGAGCCGCCCTCCGCGGAGGCAGACGCTTTTGGCGTGGCGTCTGCAGAGGACGCGAGAGGCCGTTCGCTGTCAGCGAAGAGCGCGTTGCGAGGCCCGCGACGCTCTCCGCTGGCGAGAGCAGCTTCAATGCTGCTCTCGGCGGCGCCCGAGGGGTCAGGTGCCTCCCCCTGGGCGCCGTCGCTGGCGGCGTCGGCGGTCATCCCCGCGCCCTCCGAGGGGGGGGGGGCGGCCGCCCAGCGGTGGCTGAGCAGCCCCTCGGGGCCTCGAGCCACAAGCTGCGCAACAAATCGGCCCCAGAGACAAGTAGGGAATGACGAACGGGAGTCGGCGTACGCAATGCAATCAAAGCGAGTAAATTCTCCTCTCTCTGCTTCAACTAACCAGGCGGGAGGGTCACGGGACGGGGGCCTCACCGCACGGTTCCGCGTGGGGTCGTCGGCCCTGTGCACGTCCGTAGGCACGTACATGCCTCCCATATATAAACCTCCTCCTATCACATAGGGCAAAGTGGTCGAAAGAACGTGAGATAGACCAGGAGAGCTACTGCGCCCGTGAGCGGTCGCGCCCAAAGCCACTTTTGAATCCAAGAGAACGGGGATACGAGAGTCAGGGAGGCGAATACAGCAGTACTTGCACAAGCTCTTATACACCGTTGTCTCAAGGATATTGATGTGACGGGGCATGCGAAACTCCCATTTGTACGCGAGCCGAAAGCGCAGCGCCTCTGATAGCTCGGTGACCCAACGCGGCGCGACGGGGGGCTCAATAGAAGGGAGCCCCAGGTCGCGATGCAGTTGGGTGAGCTCAGGGCCCAAGGGCACGCCGCGGCTGAGTACGGCGAGGAGGCTCCGATTGTGCAGGATCGTGTGCCACCCCCCGTGCTCCGATCTGCGCCACAGCTCGGCGGAGAGCTGCGGGCTGATAGGAGCGCGGACAACGCCCCCCCAGCCGAGAGACGCGTCCGTACCGAACACCTCGGGGCAAGGCTGCGCCCGAAGGTCGGTTATAGCCGTAAAGGCTAAAAAGGTGCAGGCCAAAAGCTCGTCGCGAACAGAAGGAGGCAAGTCGTATTCAATGCCCTCCTCGGTCGCCAGGCGCGACAGGAAGTTGTAGACGTGCGTGAAAATGGCGAGCATCGGACGGCGATAGAGGAACACCTGGACCCAGCAGCCCACAAGAGAGGCTAACAGGGAGCGTGTGGTGATGCCGAGGTAGATTTGGATCAGGGTCAGCCTGCACAAGGCCACCGTCCGCACTAAGGGAGCGCAGACGATGCCTATGCGCCCTTCCACCTCGGCGCCCACCACCACCTTGTGCGTTTCGCCGCGCGCGCGCTTGCCTTGATGCTGAATCAGGCCCACGCGCGGGTAGCCTGCATCGCAGGCGGCGAAGACCTCACGATCACGACGACAGGGGTCGTCGGGGCGAGGAGCGGAGCCATGCCACGAGAGCTTCTGAAAACCTGTATGGTCATCAATATTCAGCATCTCGACAAACGGGCCCCGCGGGAAGGGCGAGCGGTGGACAACCTGCTCGTGAGGCCGCAAGGCCCCGAAGCTGTGCAAGACGCCTTCATGTGCAGAGTTGGCAATCTCCACCGCCATGTTGTCGCCCATCGCTAGAGCATTGAGGCAAGGCGCGACGTCCACACCTTCGAGCTCGGGGCGCCAGGCTCGAAAGGCCTTGAAGCGGGATGATGGCAGACGAACGCGAAGGGCGTTACGCCTGGCGCGCGCGGGAGGAACGCGGAAAGTGTAGTAAAACTCCCGTAGGTCGTCGCAAGAAACTGCCAGCCACTCCCCAGGCGCCAGACCCAAACGGCACAGCAGGAAACCCTGGCCAAGGCGCTGGGTGCTGGATGAGATTGAGGCACAGCGGCTGTTCACGACCGTTGGGTTCAGGATCAGCCTGTCGTAGTCGCTGTCCTTCGGTACCCTGAAAGCTCCGCAGGCTTCATCCCAGGCGAGGTCCGAAGCAGGAGTCAGGTACAGGGCGCCGCAGGCATCCCACTTCTGGAGCAGGGCCCACAGCTCGGCGCGGTCCATATGGACACGCGCCCCCTTTTGGCCAGCAGGCCACTCTGACGCCGGGAGCCGCATCTCCTCTGGATTGATGAACGCTTCGCGGACTCGAGCGTCAGAGAGAAATGGAATGGGATCAAACACTGGCGAATAATCCCACTTAATGCGAGACGCCCTGACTTTTAAATCGAAGGGCTCGACCTGGGTGGAGTCCCAAGCCGCCGCAGACGCCAGCGAACCAGGCACGGAAGGAGCGCTGGTCGGGCAGTGCCGCATGGGGGCGGGCACGGAAGAAGAGGAGGTGAAGGAGGCCTCCAAAGCTGCAACATGGGTGGCCAGGCCATGGAGCGAGACCTCAGTAGAGTCGAACTTGGCGAAGGCTCGACCTAAGTCGCTCTTGCCACCACGGGCGAGGCGAACTGCGATCCGACACAACCGTTCGATACGGGTGCGGACGCCCTCCTGGCAGGGCGAGACCGTGGCACGGACGCGAGCCTCGGCGGGAGCGAGGCTAGGATGACCCAAAGTGAGCCAGTTCAACGCAATAACAGAATACTGCGCGAGCGTCCGCGCCGCGCGCCGCAATCTCCAGCGCTCCCTGCGCCTCGCCGACAAGCCGTCAGGCGGGGGGCCAAGAGGTGGAGCAGGCGGGCACGGCCAAGGATCGCGGGGAGGCGGCCCCAAAAGGTACGGGTCGTCCCGGTCCATTGCACGCATAGATGAGCGGGAGAAAGATCCAAGAGAACATCGAGCACCCATCCCAACCTGGGACAGCGCTGCCGCCCAGTGGGTGATATCAATGTTCGCACCTGGAAACAGGCGCAGCAAGGCAGACAAGTCAGCGACAAATGGCGCGACGTTGGCAAGAGCAGCAGGGGTGCTTGAAGGAGAACAAGCACCAGCAAGAACACCAACCTCAGGGGCTGCAGGCCCCATGGGGGGAGCGCTCGACTGAGGCAGGTGACGGCCAAAATGGCCGAATGGATCCGAGGGGCGGTTCGGAGCAGAGCGAGGGGCGTGGTGGCGGAACGTACTCCTCCCTGCGGGGCCGCAACAGCATCGCTGGAGGAGCGCATTCCTACCCTCACGCCCTCGCTGCGCCCAAACACGCCTAGCAGCCATAGCAGCGTCGGTGCAGACTGTCTGCGGCGGCGTACCTCGGCCACGCGAAGGCCCCCCCTCCAAGAAGGCGGGCGCCAAGGGCATCTTCAGTCCTTCTTGGGCACCGCCTTCGGGGCCTTGGGAGCACCCTGAGATTTGAAGGGGGGCTTTGAGACCTTGGGCTGCTTGGGCTGATGAGGTGGATGCTTGGGGAGCGCGACGGCGCGCTCGGCGTCGAGGCGCGCCCGAAATGCTTGCAGCTCCTTCATGTATTCGCCCTGCGCCGACAGCCAGCGAGGATCCACTAGGGGTGAAAACGGGGTCTGGGCCTCGCGCTCCGTGTGACGACTGGTCACGCGACACGGGGGAGGCTCCAGCCCCGTGAGGAACCAAGCGGCCTCGAGGTAGCCGCGGTCCCCCGCCAACTGGTCGATGAACATGCACTGGCAAGTCAGCAAGGTCTGGACCCTCTCGGGGTTGCCCTCCTCGCAGGCCCGCCACAGCTCGGCGCTGAGGAAGGCAAAATGCGTCAACAACTCGTGCGTCGACGGCTGAGCCCCGAGGGGGCTGTGCTCGCGAAAGTACTGATGCATGGCCATGGGGGTCACGGCGCTGACTTCCACGCCCAGAACGCGGGCCAAATTCTCCCTCATCAGTCCTCGCACGTCGGGGCCGTGCTGCATCAGCGCTTGCTGCCACTCGCGCCTCCGAGCGATTCCCCCCATCTGAGCCGATGCGTGCGCGGGGTCGCCCGAGGTCGCGGGCGGAGTTTGAGCTTGGTCGCTCAGGGTCCCCAGAAGCGGGTGGAAGGCTGGGCGATGGCCCCGCCCCTGCTGCAAGGAAAGGGACTGGTGCAGGCACTGAAGCATGAGGCTGAAGTCCGTCGGATTGGCCGCAAGGGGCGGCTCTAACCCGTCGGCGCCGCCCACCTCGGCAAAGCCGTCGACCGCAGCGGGATAGGCTAGCCCAGGCGGCGGCGGGGGGCCCATCGGTCCGAAAGCGGACGAAGGGGCCCGAGGGACAGCAGAAGAGCGCGCCTTCTCCCACGCCGAGACCAGCGCGGAGGTGGGTCCCTTGGGGCGCGCGGAGACCCGATGAGGGGCCACGGGTGCGTGGGACAAGACGGCCTCGATCCCCGCAGGATCCAGCCCGAGGCGCGCCGCCTCGTCGCTGAAAAGCTGAGGCACCTCGGGCCGAGCGCTCTGGGCAGCCGGAGCGGGGCCCAGCGGTTCGGGTCCGCCGACCATCGTGGAGGCCGCGTGGGCTGCAAGCAAGGCGCGCATTTCGGCAGCTACCTCGGCGCGGGTCATGGGAGCCCCGTCGTCCAGAGACGCCGCAGGAGCGCCAGGAGCAATCGGAGCAGGACCCGCGACCCGTGGCGGCGCGGCGGCGCCAGCGCGCTTGGCGGGCGGGCCGCGCGGCGCTCCAGCGACCGCGGGGGCTCGCGCACTTGGGGCCGCGCGGTCGGCTTCCCCGTCGGCCGCGAACCCCTCGGGCTCCTCCATCTCGTCGGCAGAGTGGTAGGGGGTAGCCCGATCGGCCCCTGGGAGAGGCTCTTCCCCTGCGGTAGGCGGGGCGCCGTGCAAACGAGCGTAGCCCTCGCGAAGCACCCGAACCCCCGAAGGATGCGGCCAATAGACGCGGCTGCGCACCTCGGCGAAGGGAACGATGCCTGCGTCGTCGCCGACCTCTAGAGGGTACAGCGACTCGAGCTCGAGCTCGGCAACCTCGATATCTATAACGAGGACGGATGCGGTAGTGGCGAGCGGCCGTGAAGCGGCCCCCTGGAGCTGGACGTCCACTAGCTGGAAGGGGCCTATCATCCCAGCAAAGCCATCCGCCTCGGCAGCCTCGAGCTCCGCTGTAGAGCGAAAGGCACCAGGCAGGGCCAGCAGGATGCCCCCTTCTCGAGAGGCGAGGGGGATAGCCGCCCAGCTGGTGTCGCCGTCGTCTAGGCGCCATCGTGCGTAGTCGCGCGCCGTGGGCGCAGCGAAAGGGTAGAGCTCGGGCCAAAGGGGCCCTCCGCCAACTGGTGGCAGCTCCGCCATCAGTGGGCGCCGCCGTGGACGCCGCCGCCCGCACGCTGGGCGTCTGCCCGCTCGAGCGCTTGAGGTCGAGGCGGAGCCCCGTAGGCCAGCGCTCGCGCCGCACGGCGGTCCTGCTCAGGTGAAGCAGAAACCGCGCCGCGCGGCCAGGCGAAGGGCCAGAGCCTCCGCCACACGTACGGGCCCAGCAGCCCGAGGCAGCAGCCCGCGCAGGCGCTGCAGGCGGCCGTCACCCAGAGGAGGGCGGCGACCGTGCTGAGCAGCCAGGGAGAGACCCCGCCGCTCAGGTCCACCGCCAGCCCGAGGCAGACGGTGGGGCAGGTGGAACCCGCCGAAGGGAGAGGGCAGGAGGCCCCCTCGCCCTCGGACGAGTCCGCCTGCAGGATGGACCAGGCAGGAGCTGGAGGCCCCTGGTCCTGAAGCACAGAGAGGGGGGCAGCCACGAGCCGCTCGTAGAGCGCGGCCCGCAGCCCCCTGAACAAAATCTCCCCAGCGCCCTGGAGAGCCGCTTGTGCGACCGCCTGCATAAGGCGCCCGCACGCGCGGCCGACGGGGGGCACTTGGGCAGAGAAGCTGCGGAGACAGCAGGAGCTTGCTCACAGAGAATAGAAGAGGCATCATCATTATCATCGCCATCATCATCAACACCATCAACATCGCCAGCACCAGCACCAACACTTTCACCATCACCATCATCCTCGTCACCATCATGACCATCATCACCATTAACACCACCATCACAACCACGACAATGTTCACCATCATCAGCATCGTCATCGTCATCGTCATCGTCGTCGTCGTCATCGTCATCGTCATCGTCGTCGTCGTCGTTATCACCATCGCCAACAGCAACCTCAACATCAACATCAGCAGCAACAGCACCAGCAACAGCAACCGCAACAGCAACAGCTACATCATCATCCTAATCCTCATCTTCATCATCATCATCATGGTCGTAGTCATCTTCATCTTCAATATCGTCCTCATTATCCTCCTCATCATCATCATCGTCGTCATCATCAACATTATCGTCATCATCGTCATCATCAACACCAACACCATCTTCATGTTCGCATCCTCATCACCTTTATGATGATCATCATCATAATCATCGTGACCGTCGTCGTCACTATCGACATCACAATCATCATCATCATCAACATCATCATAATCATCCTCCTCATCATACTCATCACCCCCATACTCATCATCATCAACGTGGTCATGATCACCATCATGATCATGATGGTGATCATCATCATCATCATCATCATCATCATCATCATCCGCATCGTCATCATCATCAGCATCATCATCGTCATCACCACCATCATCATCAGCATCATCATCACCAGCATCGTCGTCATCATCAGCATCGTCGTCGTCGGCATCATCATCAGCATAATCATCATGATCAGCATGAACATCATCATTACCAACATCATCATCAACATTACCAGCGACACCATCAACATCGCCACCATTGTCATAATCACCACCATCACCATCAATATCACCATCATCATCATCATCATCATCATCATCATCATCATCGTCGTCGTCAACACCTTGTTGTCATCACCATCAAGATCCGCCACACTTCAATACAACCCTCAAACGTTCGTGGTCCATAGTGATCTCCACGGAAGGCCCCAATGGCAGGGCTCGCATGCGTGCCCAAAGAAAAATCGACACCCTGAACTCTCCTGGGGTGCGCTCTGGCCAGGATCCCAAGGCGAATCCAGCCGTGGCGACGAGGCCCAAATCAGAATCCAAACTGTCATAGGCTCGATCCGCAATCCTCGATCCTGCCTCCCTCCTGTCGCCAAGCGGGGCGGTCACCGTCGGTGTCGATGAAGTCGAACAGGTGGCCCAGCTTCCTGGGAGGGGGGCGGTCTCAGGAGCGGCCAGGCAGACGGGGGGGGGAGCTCATCATGGTCCGAGGCGTGTGCGCGGACGCCCGAGGGGGGAAGAGGGAACGTGTCGATAGCGGAGGGAGCCATGACACCCGGGAGATCTCAAAGGCCCGGTCATGATATCCACATAACCGTGTAGTCCTTACCCAGACAGGCGAGGTCCTGCTTTTTTTCAGTGCGGGAACCCTAGAAGTCTAGACCCCTTCCCCAGGAACTCTCCCTCCCGAGCCGTTCTTGGAAGGTCCCGGGGCCCAACAAGGGCACGCAAACATTGAAAGCGAGGTATGGAAGACCTCGGTCCTGATGTTTGCTGTGACGCGATCGTGCCTGGGTCGCCCGCTTGGATGCCCACGCTGGGAGTGGGGGGCGCGCGGCGGAGCGCCCCCACCAGCGGCCTGGCGCCGCGGTGCCTCCCGCTGGTGCCCTCTTGCCTCCTGCCCCCTGCTCCTCCTCCTCCTCCTCCTCCTCCTCCTCCTCCGCATCCTCCTCCTCCTCCTCCTCCTCCTCCTCCTCCTCCTCCTCCTCCTCCTCGTCATCCTCCTCCTCCGCCTTCCTCCTCCTCCGCCTCCTCCCCCCTCCTCTCCCTCCCCTCCTCCTCCTCCTCCTCCTCCTCCGCCTCCTCCTCCTCCTCCTCCTCCGCCTCCTCCTCCTCCTCCTTCTCATCCCTGCTCCTGCTCTCTGCTGCTGCTGCGAATCTGCTCCTGCTTCTGCTCCCGCTCCAGCTCCTGCTGCTTCTGCTCCTGTTCCTTCTCCCTCCTCTTCAGCCACACCTCCACCTCCACCGCTCCCCGCGAAGCCGAAAGTCAGGCTCGCCGCGCCCCGAAATAGCGCCTATGCTCCCTGGCAGCCTGGAGCGGGGAAGGACGAGGGACCTCTCCTCGAGGCTCGAGGACTCCAAGCGCTGTTCGCCTTTCGTGAGCTTCCGGGGAGCTCCTCGTTGCCAGGGCTGGACTCCTCTCGAAGTTCTGGCCAGAACGCATCCCAAGAGACGTCCAGGGGCTGCTGTTTGACCCCTGAGCGCAAACTTCCGCATACGTCCCACGTCTGATACACCACGAGATGGACGATTCCCCGTTTTTGGGCCTCTCGGCGCCCTCGCCGAGCCCCGGGACCGTCAACAAAAAGGGTCGGGATACAAAAGATGGCCCTGGTCGAAGGGTCCAGACCTTCGGGGCCCCGTATGGACGACATCGAAACATCAGATCTTCGCGGACCCAACACCCGACTTCGTCTTTGAATCGCAGCGCGGCCGGGCCCCTGAGCCGTCGCGTTCATCCTGAGCGGGCCGTCGATTGGCAAGCATCATCCACAATGATACTTTCACGACGCGAGGAAGTATGCTTTTCGAGTCTCCGGCAGTCGTTCGGGGCGATCTGGGCACCCCTAGAACGCCCTTGGCGAGGCGGAGCTGCACAAAAAGATCCCGGGGATTCCGAGGATGGAAAACCCGCGCACATCGACGAAGGCCTTCGAAAGCGGGCTCAGCAGACGACGGCGAGGATGACGACGGTGAGGAGATCAAGGGAGGCTGAAAAGTCTGCGCGTCGCGAGGCTCAGGTCGCCCTTCCCACCTTCGCGCCGCCCTCCCCCCCCCCGGGGGGCGCGAGGGGCGATGTGGCTTCGCGCCCCCGCGGGAGGCCTGGACGCCGGAGGAGGGCCGGGAGGAGCAGGGGCGGAGGATGGGTGAAGGAGAGAGGAGGGAGGAGGAGGGAGGAGGAGGAGGGAGGAGGGGAGGATGAAATGCCAGAACGGCGCCCAGAAGAGGAGGAGGAGGAGGAGGAGGAGGAGGAGGAGGAGGAGGAGGAGGGAGGAGGAGGGGGAGGAGGAGGCAAGGAGAGAAGGGGAATCGATGCTGCGAAGTGCTGAGCTGGTGATCGGCTGGCCTGTATCCCTGCACGAACTCGCGGCGATCGATGAGGCCGTCGCCGTTGACGTCCTGTGGAGCGGGACTCTTGAACAAGACCACCGCGCGCCGTGCCCCTCGGGTGCTACGGTGCGTGCCACGGGTGTGCTCATCTTCCTCCCCCCTCTCCCTCTCCCTGCTTCTGCCCTCTTCCCGCTCATCCTCCCTGCTCTTCCCCTGCCTCGCCTGCCTTCTCGCGTCCCTCGCTCGCTCGTCCCGCATCCCCCTTCGCCCTCCCCTCCGCTAGCCACACAGTGAATCCGATCCAACATACTGCGCAGCGCCGCCGACCTGCCCCCGCAGAGGAGACTGATCTTCGGCAAGGCGGTCAACACTTTGCTCGCTTCAAATACCAAGGCCGTCCACGGGGACGCTCCGACCAAAAACCAACTGAATCGACAGCGAAACCGAAACCGACCGAAACCGATAGGCCGCAACCAGCCTAGAAGAGAGGAAGGGAGCAGCGACGCAACAACGAGACAAGAACCGACTGAACCGAACCGAATCTACCAAACGCAAACGAAAACGACAAAGCCGAACCGACCGAACCGCGGACAACCTTGAATACCCCTCTCTCTCTCTTTCTTTTTTTTTTGTTATCTCTCTCTCTCTCTCCCTCCTTCTCTCTCTCTTTCTCCCTCTCTGTCTCTCTTTCTTTCTCTCTTTTTTGTTCTCTCTCTCTCTCTCTCTCTTTCTCTCCCTCTCTCTCTCTCCGCCAACGACTGCCATCACGTCTCGGATCGTCTTTGTTGTGGACTCGAGTCCGAAAATGTCATGATTTCTTTGGACCACATATTTTGCTCCCGCCAACTTGCGCCATCGGATCTGCCACTGTCTTGCTCCTGGTCATCGAAACCGCAAAATGTTTTGCTCCTGGTGTTTTTGCTCGCTTCTCCCGGCTTCTGACGATGGTGAGGTGTCAACCGCTCGGTCCCTCGCACGCAATGCCCTCTGGAGCGCCTCGAATAGGAGGGTTGCAGCGGGGTGCCTTCGCCTTGAAGTCCTTCATGCAGCTCGTCATGTGGTCGACATCCACCAAGAGCTTCTGCCTCATGTCATGCACCTCGAAATCCATGGCCTCAGGGGCGATGCCGAGGTTGCACGCCTGAATCACAGAACATATAATTATAGGCGGATGCACGGAAACAGAAGGTAGAAGCGAGAAATATGAAGGTGGTTTGAATAAAGTGGGTTTCGGCCCGCCCCCGGAAAAGGAAGGGAGCATGAAGCTCCTTCGGTCATCGAGTTAGGGAAGCGCCCTGCACACACCTGTGCGTGCAAATCTGTTCCCCAAACTGTGCCTGCACTGAGGGGTTTCGTGCTTCACTTCTACAGAACCGGGCCACGTGGCTGGTGTGGCGGCTACGTTGTCGACGTCGGTGCCTCGTCGCCGCCCGTCTGGGCCGTGTGGTCGGGCTTCTGAAGGATTGGAGGTGTTCCTTCGTTTTGGTGCTCCGATCACCCGAGACGGCCCAAGGAGTTCCCAAGATCGCCCCAGCGGCCTCCAAGATGGCTCCAGAACAATCCAAGAGGCCCCGAGGCCAGCTCCAAGAGGGCCCCAAGACGGCCCAAGAGGCCTCGAAGACGCCCAAGATGACATCCCAAATGCCTCAAGATGGCCAAGATGACCTCCAAGACGGCCAAAATAGCCTCGAAGACGGCCAAGATAGCCCCAAGAGAGCCGAAGGTGGCCCTAGATTGTTCCAAGATGCCCCCACGACGGCTCCAGATACCTCCAAGAGCCAAGAGGTTCTCATGGAAGTGCCGAAGAACACAACATCATCTATGTTCTTATGGTTTTTGATGGATGTGGGCAGTTCCATCTTTTCGGTCCTCCGACGGCCCAAGACGGCCCAAGATGCCCCCAACATAGCTCCAAGATCGCCCAAGAGGTCTCCAAGATGGCCCCGGATGCACCAGTTAGCTTGAATTCTTAAGTTCCCAAACCATGATCCAGTGTGATTGGCTTGTCAGAATCCTTGAATACCAAGCGTATTTGCGCGAGGTTTTCACGGTATGTCCCAAGCCTGATCGAACAAGTCTGCTAATATCATACTGCATCTGTCCAAGGTCCATTTCGCATCGCAGATTCATGAAGAGAAACATGTTGTCCAACATGCGCCCATCGCTGCGAAGATTGACATAATGTTGTGCCTGTACTTCTGGCCCGTCCAAACCGCGCCAAAACAAATCTGGCTGCCACAACTCTCACATTATCTTTCCCGGAAAATCAAATTCGTCAAAACATCCTCCAACCCCTTGTGGGTCTCTAAGCGTGTGAGGTTTTCACCCGCATAATCCCCCCCCCAGGGGCCCCAAACCGGCAATTTGACCCCCCCCTTGGCCCGGCCCGACCCCGGACCGAACGCGTCGTGGGGGAGCGGAGGGCTCCAAAACGGGCCAAGAAGGCACCATAATACTTCCCAGACGGTCCCAGAAGGCCACGAGTCGCCGAAATGTCGCTCCTTGACGCCCACGATGGCCTCCAGACGGCCTCCGAAGCTGCCAAGACGCCCTAAAAGGCCTCCAAGATGCGTCCCAAGAGGGTCCCAAGAATTGGAGGGGAAAACAGCATTTTTCGCATACTCGCCTTTTCGGTTTTACAACGTCCAAGACGGGCAAAGAAACCTTCAATATCGCCGCTGGACGGCCGAAGGGGTCCCCAAGAGGGGTCGAAGAGGGTCCAAAAGCAGCCCACGAAGCCCCCCCAGAAAGCCCAACAGGGCCCCCAGACGGCTCCCAGAGGGAGTCCAGGGGGAACCTTTTCGAGCCTTTGGCCCCAAGACGCCCCCCAAGAGCAAGAGAACCCCAAAGGCCTCCAAGAAGCCCCCAGGAAGCCCCCAAGAGGCCCCAAAACGTGGCCCAAGATGCCTCGAGGCGGCCGGATACGGCCTGCAGACAGGCCAAGATGCCACCAACAGGCCACAAAAGAACACCAAGAAGTACGATAACAACAACGAAACAACAATAACGATGTCGAGCGCCGGGTCATGATTCGGACAAGCCTCGTGAAATGCATTCCTGTAGGCGCAGTAGTTTATACAGGGTCGGCGGATGTGGCGTAAGCCTATAGAATCGACTTCGTCAAAGCATCCTCCATTACCAGTGCATTCCATGCAAGGCATGCATCCCACCAGACTCTGTTTTGCTTTGCGTGCGTGGTCAACTTGCTCGCCTTCTGATCGATATCACATATATCAAGGATATGTTGCGCTGCTTCAACTACTTATGCATTAGCAAACGAAATTGCAACAGCGGGGCGTATGATTTTAACCACCGGCCGTACCCCACAAGCTTTCCCGTAGCTCGGCCTCGTTGGAGAGCCCAGAATCGAATCGATGAATCGGATCGGCGATCGACATGAATCGGATCGGCGGAAATCGGCAGCCGAGTCAGAGAAAGATCGAATCGGCGAAAATCGGCAGATTTTACGCGTCCTGTGAGAAATCCGAACCCAAATCGGAATCCCAAGTCGAATCGAATTAGAATCGGCATCCATCGGAATTGAATCGAATCGAATCGAATCGGGGGACTCGAAATGAGCCCTGCGAGGCGGTGGTGGCGGCCGAGGACCCTCCTCAGCATCTCCAGGCGCGCCCTGCTTGCAAAAGCCCTCCCTCTCTGGGCGAGCGCCCGCAACTTGACGAGCCGCGAGGGAGAGGCCGAGCCGAGGTCCCGGAGGCTTGGAGCGCAGGGGAGCGGGAGCGGCGGGTAGAAAGTATTAGGGGAGTGCACGGACAGAGATACAGAGAGACAGCGAAAGAGAAAGAGAGAGAGAGAGAGAGAAAGAGAGAGAGAAAGAGAGAGAGAGAGAGAGAGAAAGAGTGAAAGAGAGAGAGAGAGAGAGAAAGAGAGAGAGAGAGACAGAGCGAGAGACAGATAGAGAGAGCGGAAAAGAGAGAGAGAGAGAGAGGACGGGGGGGGAGGGGAAATGGGCAGGGGGAGGGATGAGAGCCGAGGGGTACGTGCGGGGGGAGGGCAGAGGGGGTGGGGTGGGGAGGGTACGATGTATGAGGGAGGGGGCGGGGGAAGGGTAGTGGAGGGGGTGGGTTGAAGGGATGGGAGGGCGAGGGGAGGGAGATGAGAACGAAGAGGGGGAGAGGCACGCGCTAGCCGCGCTCGCGCCACATCTGACATCCCACCCATGCCTTCCCTCTGCGCTGAAGTATGTTCTCTCTGTCCGACGGGCCGGGGTGCCATGGAGGACCTTGATGCCCAAATGGCAATCGCAACGTTTGATCAATCGCTTGCTGCGCGATCGGAAATGGGGGCATGCGTACACAGGAGGACGGGGGAGCAGGAGGCGGGGGAGAGGAGGGAAAAAGGAGTCCGGCAGCGACAAGGAACGGACCTAATCCAGAAGTGTGTTGAAGGGGCCCTGGGACACACACAAATAAATACACACAAATAACAGGATTCCCTATATTTTCTTACATTTTCTGGGTTTTTGCCGTCCCCCCCACTTCCCATATTTTCCTGGGAGTCGACGACTCATTGTGTCTGTGTGTTTCTTTCCCTCCTGAAGTGTGTGCCGAGCTGGCGCGAGAGCACCACTCCGAGCGACGGGAGAAAAACACCGATCCTGAAATGTGGTCAACGCTGCCGCGGGAGCGCCACTCCGAGAAGGACGGAGGCAGCTCCCAAAAAAGCTGAAATGGCGTAAGGGTTGTAAGCTTCTGATGTGTGAATGAAGCACCACTTCGGGATAGAGGCGGCA